>JACYXH010000826.1:6977723-7122723 GCA_026745465.1 Lota lota
CGTTGAGAATTTCAAAGGTCATTTTGTGTCAAATGCATATTTTGTTGTACAAATATTTACCAAAGAAAACTGCAGAATGTGCTTCTTCTGTAGGAGAAGAAAATGTTAATGATGAGCTCCACTTCATCTGTCAGTGAATTAGAGTAATATTAAATTAGCCAAGGCATTCCTGATGGTCTACCCATGACTAAGCTGTGCCTTCCCACGACTCCCTTCCTCTATACCTAATGTCTATCTCTCTTCCCCTATACCTAATGTCTGTCTCTCTTCCCCTATACCTAATGTCTGTCTCTCTTCCCCTATACCTAATGTCTGTTTCTCTTCCCTATACCTAATGTCTGTCTCTCTTCCCCTATACCTAATGTCTGTCTCTCTTCCCTATACCTAATGTCGAACTCTCTTCCCCTATACCTAATGTCTGTCTCTCTTCCCCTATACCTAATATTTGTCTCTCTTCCTCTATACCTAATGTCCGTCTCTCTTCCTCTATACCTAATGTCTGTCTCTCTTCCCTATACCTAATGTCTGTCTCTCTTCCCCTATACCTAATGTCTGTCTCTCTTCCCTATACCTAATGTCTGTCTCTCTTCCCCTATACCTAACGTATGTGTGATTTCTCCAGGAGAGGGGAGCCATTGAAAGAAAGCCAGTAATGTAAGGAAGCCCACATAGTCCCCAAAGCATTACAGGGACAGAAAGGAAAAGCGTTTTATTTTCTTCTCTCCGTCGTTCGGTGTCTCTCTCTTCCTCTCGTTGGGTTATTTCTATTCACTCTAAAAGCATGTCAACAAGAAGGAAAAGGAGAAGCCAGCAATATGCCAAAAGGAAGCTTGTAGCAGAGGAATGTAAACCATGCTAATGAGGCCCCTTTAGGCTCATCTAGTCATATGCACAGTGTAAATATGACTCTAGACTAAATATGTTCCTTTTGCTGACAAAGTTTATGACATTAATTGTAAATAATAGAACAGTGTTTTTGTTTCTTCCCGCTTTTAATTATTCAGTCTTCAGTGGTAATAGTAATGAAAGCCATACAGAATAAGATTAACCTACATCAGCTCCATGTAATAATAAACATTCTAGAGTAAATTGTCACCTTTAACCCTTTTGTTCAAACCTCATTCATTATTTTGCTAATTGAAATGCATATTTCCATTTCAACAAACCACAACTAACTGTCCAGTATCCATACTTTATAACCATATTGGGCTCACATCATATTAAACCCAGCATACAGAAATCCAATTGAATCCAATGTTGGCCTGTTGGAGGCCTGGTTGAGGCTGGGCACCCCCTGGGGCTAACACCTCACCAGCCCCTACACTCGCAACGAGGAACAGTTTGATACTCTTAATCTCTTAATCACAAACCAATCCTTACATCAACATCTCTGTCTAAAGGTTATTACATTACTCCTAGGGTGAAACGGAGCTCTTTCAAAAACACACACACACACACACACACACACACAACAACAACAACAACAACACAGCAGTACAACATTTCTCTCTGTCATGTTTTAAAAATACAGAAAAACCGATCCAAGCTTTGTTATTCTGTACTCCTTAAACACACACTCAGGTTGCCTGGGCTCAAAGGACAGCTATGGTCACCTCAGGGGCCACATGAGGTAGTGGATGTGGCATCACAGCATCAGTTGCTCTGTCTCTCTACTACCTGCCCCTCTACTGCCCCCCCCCCCCCCCCCCCCCCTGACCCTCCCTCGTGAGGGTCTGGTTAGTCAGTTCCAGCACTGAGGTCTGGTACTACACATGAATATTTCATACACCACGCAGCTTGGCCCAGAACAGGCCTCCATACTTGCTTCTCACCCCCCCCCCCCCCCCCCTCCCATCCCCTCCAGAGTATTTTCAGGGAAAAACATGAATGAACACAGGAGCAAAGAGTGCTATGATTGTGAGTTAGCGTTGAGATCCTGTTTTGATTGTATCAGTACAATCCAATGAAGAGTGTGTTTGCATCACTTGTACACAGACAGCAGATACAGATAAGTCTGCAGATAAGAAAGGTTATTAAGAAAGATATTGAAAGGTTTTCTGTGGACGCATGTCCCTTTAGAGAGACTCTGCCCGGGGCCACACTAGAGCTCAATAAAGTGAAGCTTTTGTCCACTTAAAGGATCCCGTTAGCCACAGCCAATAGAACAGTCTGTCTCTCAAGGGCCCTCGTGACCCTCTCAGAGATAGCGTTCTTTAGAGACAGTTTACTTCCGAAAGCCTGCAGTGTCTGCAGCCTGCATCTGTGGTGATTCAGCAAACAGCCGTGTGTTGGACGCTTTAGCCACCCATATCTGTACGAGGTGTCTCGTTTAAAGATTTGAAGTTTCCAAACTCTTTTGTCCATCTGTAAGCATACAGATATTTGTCTTCCGCCCAGATAAAATCAATTTGCATAAGCTCTTCCCCGATTATGTTGTAATAGCCAGGCCTAACATCCGATCACCACAGAGCTATTACAGGGTCTCTCATTGTTTGTTTCTATTAACAAACAGCCATCAACCGGTTTCAACACAGTTCCTGTTCTTCCTGTTATTTAGAGGAAAGTAAAACAGTAACGCCCATGAAATTATTCAGTTGGAATGTAAATAAACTCAAACTTTATCTGGACTATCCCTGAAAATTTTGCATTTTTGATTAAGGCAACCAGATGCAAGTTTTTTGTTTGTTAAATCAGTCAAATGTAAACTTTAGTAGTACAGGTTAGGAGGTTAGTTGATTAACTCATTAGAATTGTATGTATTTGTAAAACATTGATATGGTTGTATAAATCCTTGTTCGATTTTTGTACATTAATGAATAAGGAAACAGTTTATAACTTACAAATAAAAATAATAATCTATGATTGGATGTATGATTGTAAGATACAAATCGGAGTTTCCCTCTCTCTCACTCTCCCTCTCTCACTCTCCCTAGCTCTATCCCTCCCTAACTCTCTTTCTCTCTAAGTCTCCATCTCTCTCACTCTCCCAAACTCTCCCTCTCTCTCACTCTCCCTAACTCAATCTCTCCCTAACTCTCTTTCCCCCGAACTCTCCCGAACCTCACTCTCTCTAACTCTCCCTCTCTCTTGCTCTCCCTAACGCTCTTTCTCCCTAACTCTCCCTTTTTTCACTCTCCCTAACTCTCCCTCTCTCTCCCTTCCTAACTCTCCCTCTCTCTCCCTCTCTCTAACTCTCCCTCTCGCTCCCTCTCCCTAACTATACCTCTCTCTCGCTCTCCCTTACCCTCCCTCTATCCCGCTCTCCCCAACTCTCCCTAACCCTCCTTCCCTCCTGCCTGTCATCTCTCTCCTTCTTATCTGAGGGCCCAGTTCCCCAGTGTGTCCTGGATCAGGAAGTTGATGATAAGCTGCTGGTCTGTTCCCACAGTCTGCCCACCATGCGTGTGTGTGTGCGTTATCTAGGCCAACACACAAACACAAGCGCACGTGCGTTGTCCCCTCAGTCTCCCTTATAGAACCTCTGTCTTTCTCACACACAAACACACACACACACACACACACACACACACACACACACACACACACACACATCCACAACCCACTTATACACACTAAGTTAAGCTGTACTGTTGACTTCAACTGTAGCTATAGAGGACACTAATGTCACCACGTGACCATGCCAATCCTCCAAGCCACATATACAAGCAAATACACACACACACACACACACACACACACACACACACACACACTCACACACATGCACACACACACACTCACGTTGCTGGGCTGGCACGGAACCACGGCCGGCTTGTTGGAAGTCCTGCTGGATCTCATATTCACCATCCAGAGAGAGAAGATGGGAGATGGACAGACACACACACACACACACACACACGCACACACACACACACAAACTCACTCACTCGCTCACTCACTCACTCACTCACTCACTCACACACTCACAGAAGTATCCTTGCAAAGATCACAGCACTGGAGCCACTAACCAGAGTGAGTGAATGAAAACAAACTAAAACAAAGAAGGGGATGAAGAGAATAGACAGACTGAACGCAGTCGTAGTGGTGCCTTCTGTGCTTCTGATAGGCAGATTAAAAGTGATGCTGAAAATCCACCCCCCCCCCCACACACACACCTCTCTTCTCTTGTAGGCCCCTCCCCTCCTCTCTGTGTACACACTGGACTACACCATAGCCCCTCCCACTTCAGATAACATGTCTGCTCCAGTCCCTCAATCCCGCGCAGCTCACACTTTCCATCCTTTTCCCTTCTTTATGACCCCCACTATTACCCCCCCCCCCCCCCTTTACTCCAGCTGCCATTTATTTTCCCTGCTATCATTTCAACATCAGTCCACAGCAAGGGTTCGACTCAGCTCCTCTGCACGTGATACAGAAGAATACTAAATGAATGGGGGTAGTAAGAAGTATGACATTCATTTCCCTCTCTTTGTGAACCATCATGTTCACGCACAAATGGACACAAAAATGGACATGAATGGACACAAATAAATTGTGTAATTTGAACCTTTTTGGACGGTAACCTTTTTGAATAGATTTGTTGGACCACATGGATTAGAATGTGTGCTTTATGACCACCTCCACTCCGTCCTCTGAATTTCATCAATTCAATCACTGCTTTAAAAAAAAATACATTATTTATTTCTTAATGAATGTAGGTAAGAATCAAGAGTTGTAAAGAGAGACCAGAACATAGCAAGATTTTGAAACTTGCTCCTTCCCTCCCTGGATTTCACGCACCTGTGATTGATAGGCAAGTTGGATTCCCCAAATCATTCACAGAAGAGAAGCCTTGCCTACAGCAACGTTATGATCAGAAAAGAGCTGGGAGCGGTAGAAAATCGAAATTGTCTCATACGGAGGCAGGCGTAGTCAACTCAAAATGGATATTTTGTACAGAACACTTCACTGACTTATAGCTGACAGATTGCTAAGCCTAACAAATTACACTCAAATCATAGCTCTTACGTACAGCAACCTTTATTTGTTAAAAAATATAGGTATACTATATAGAATTATGCAAACTATACAATCCACGTTACTTCAGTGCATTTTGAACACAAACATGGAAATTAAGGGATACATGAATTTAGCTCTAAAATAAACACATCTGACATTTCTGAAGACAGTGAATGGGGCTTTATTCAGTAGGCCATCTTTCTTGCCAGCTATGAGGTGTGTTTAGCCACCACTACCGAATATTGAATAAGAGTTGGAGACTTTATTGGTCACTAAGTAGAACATTTCCCTGGCTCTATTAAATAAGATGTGTGGATGTTCTCAGGGGTGCAACAGAAAAACAGATAAAAGTGTTCTTAACGTTGTGTATATTTTGTGCAGTTTGAATAAATTAATACAATTGGACATACCCGTCTATTCTTAAGGTAAAACCTAATTACAAACACACTTCAAACTATTATTTTGAACAACTATGTACAATAACGTCCATTATTATATGCATAATAACATGATATCATATGGGATAGATTATTTAAACCCAAATTGGAGTCAAATGAAGCTGGTCTGTGGGAGTATAAAGTGTGATGGCCCTTGCAGTGTGAGGGAATCATTCACAACTTCCTGCCTCTGTGGGGAACCTCAGAACCCCCTGCCTCCCTGCCTCCCTGCCTCCCTCCCTCCCTCAGAACCCCCTGCCTCCCTCCCTCCCTATCTCTGAGTCCCCTGCCTCCCTCCCTCCCTACCTCAGATTCCCCTGCCTCCCTCCCTCCCTACCTTAGATTCCCCTGCCTCCCTCCCTCCCTCAGAACCCCCTGCCTCCCTCAGAGTCCCCAGCCTCCCTCCCTCCCTCAGACTCCCCTGCCTCTCTCCATCCCTACCTCAGATTCCCCTGCCTCCCTCAGAGTTCCCTGCCTCCCTCCCTACCTCAGAGTCCCTCCATCAGAGTCCTTCCCTCCCTCCCTCCCTCCCTACCTCAGATTCCCCTGCCTCCCTTCCTGAGTCCCCTGCAGCCCTCCTTCACCCAGTGGAGGTCAGTCTCATCAGGGGTGTTTAAACAAAAAGCCTTGTATGTTCCAGAGCTACCCCTCAGTAAAATCATCTGGCCAAATGTGTGTAAATGTGTGTTAAACTGTCAGTGTAGGAGCGCTTAAAGATTATATTTGTTTGTTTTTGAGTGTGTCTAATAGAGGATTTTCTCTTTGCTCATTTGTTGAAGACCATCGTGTGTGTGTGTGTGTGTGTGTGTGAGCCTTTTCGTGTGTGTGTGTGCGTCCCTGCCTGTCTGCATGTGTGTGGATGCGTGAGTTTGCGTGCGTGTGTGCACGCACGTGCGCCTGCCTGCTTGCCATTTGTGTGTGTGTGTAATGTGTGGCCATGTGAAGCTCCATTCCCTGCCTGCTGATCCCCTGTCCCATGACCTGTTTCCTCCCAGAAATCTGATCAGCTGCAGGCGCTAACACATGACTGGCTCAGCCTCACTGTGGGGAACACTGACCCACTGTACATGGAAGTGTGTGGAAAAACACACATGTTCCAAAAACACATTTTAAAGAAGTGTTTGGAGAATAAGAGTTCACATGTTGCATCCACATTAACGTTAGAGTGAAGGGTGTAGCAGAGGAGGTCAAGGCGTGGAAATGCACGTTGTGTACAGATAACTCAATTGAACTTCGGGAAATGGACACTGGTGAGTTTTGTAGCTGAGCTGCAGGCAGGATCAACCCAGGTGGAGCTCAGTAGGGTCTGGTCCCTGTATAGGCCGGTGCACCACTGAACCCCAAACTATTGGAACAAACATTGTATTGTCTGTTGTTAATGTGTTAACTCACCATTTTAACACTTCTACTATAAATACTCATCAACTTTATAGCTTTTTTATAGCTTTTTTACCACTTCTCACCATGGTGCACTTACACATCATTCGCATTGTCTGTTTTTACACACCTACAATTGATTCCTCCAAGTTTGATTATGTAAAATACTATCTTAATTAAATCCCAGTGATGTGGAATGAATGCTTCTAAGGCCATTCTCCTCCGCTGCTTACATGAATCTGATTCTCTACGAGGCCACCAGTGAGTCTGATTCTCTACGAAGAATCCAGTCACACAGATGCCCTTTGAAACGGAAAAGTCTAAATCTGTGTCACGGCCGGCCAAAATTAACGCATTCAAGTTCTCATTCCTGCCCCGAGGCTCGAGCCGTGTGTCAGGGTAACAACTCATTTAACGTTTTGAATGGATTCGGTTTTATATAAATGGACCGCAGACGCTTGCACTTTACTATTAATAACAACGAAGGGACACAGTTCAAATAGGGTTTAAGAGGCTAACTTTTTCTCAAAGCACAGATAAGGACTGATAGGACAACCTGAAAAGACAAAGCAGAGATGAGGGGTACTGTGCAGAAGTAATGACAGAAAACGGAAAAGGAGAGACTTGAATCCAACTAATCTAACTACTGATAGAATCCCCAGCTCTGAAGTAGACGCATCCTCCAACATCACTTCTGTGGGCTTATATCCATTGTCATGGCAACTGGTTTCTCATCTCATGACCTCACCATATCACTGTTTTTATGTGTTTACATGTGTGTATGTATGTTTGTGTGTGTGTGTGTTTGAGTGTGAGTGGGCGTGTGTATGTGTGTGTGTGTCTGCGTGCGCGTGTGTGTGTGTGTATGAGGCAGAACAAGAAGCAGGATTGATAATGAATAATAAAAGAGGTGGGTGGTCATCGGGGAAGAGCATAAAAATTATGTTTTTCCTCAGGAGGACATGGAATATTCCATGGAATATTAAATTGGAATGTATTATTGTGTCAGAGCAGAAAGGAAGTATTAGATGAAACTAAACGAGGTGTGTGTGGTTCTATCCATTTCCTCCCTCCAGCAATTTCTGTACAATGATTACATCTTTGACGTTGGATCAGATTGGCCAACTCCATTTTCAAGACCTTTAGTCTATAAACTCTTTACTTTTAGTTGATAAACAAAAGGCATTCTTAACCTTTTAATGACAACTTTAAGGTTATGATATATCATATATTGCATTTTTATTCTGGAGTATGTGAGAACAGTATTCCTAATTCATAGATTTCTTTTAATCCAACACCAGTTTGATTTACCGTACTCTCCCCCACTAGTTGTTCTTTAAAAGCCACAGTAAAACATTATGGCTGTTTTATTTTTTAGCTAATAATGCTTCTTTTTAGGTCATGAAAAAGCAAAAGCTGAGATCTCTATCCACTGGAAGAGACAGTAAGTCCGATTTGTGGCGCATGGCAAATAGTTCCTCATACAATTTGTTTTGTGTAAAGAGCCCCATATGAGCACCTAAGCACACGGCCCTACTGAACGCAGCTCTAATGTAGAACACACCTGCTCCCTGTCCTCTGCCTCGCACCCCACACTCCAACACCCCTGCCGTGAGGTCGTCTCTTAAAGGGACAGGCTGTACAACAATATATACAAGTGATATAATGACAACCAAGTTGAACCCCATGGCTGCATGTCAGTATATTACTAAATAGGTGGTTACATTTAAATCATACATTTAAATGCAGCTTTTCCTTCCACCGTCATTGGGAGGAATGGAAAGGAAAACTGAAAGCCTATTTATGCTTAGACTTGCACTATATTCGGTGTCTTCATTCATTCACTGCTCTTTACTGGGATTTAGGAGGCCAACATCATGCTGAACCTCAAACTCATCGGTGCACGTCCGGTAGGCTTACAACAGCATCTCACTGGATGGAACCAACTCAGTGGAAACTCAGCCATTATTGGTATTCAGCCACCAAAGATGCAGAGCTGGTGGAAACCAGTAAATACGAACCATCTCCAACAGCATCGCTGGCTGTCCTTCTCTGCGCTCAGAGCTACCTCCGCCCCCACCCCAGGTCCACATGATCAAGACATCACGGTCCTGACTATCACACAGCAGTGCTCTGCTGTGACAGCTGTCGGCTGTTCCCTCCCTTCTGACAGACACACAGACACACAGAAAGATCTTGGTGTCTGCGTCTCCTTTTGACAGCAGTCTGTTTCCTATCTGCTCAGAGAAGCGTCAGGGGGTGGCAGTTTGGAAGTGTCAATCATGAGGAGTCTCAGGAGACAGTTTGGGGGGGCAATGTTCTCTCTGGTAAGACTTGATTGGAAACACCTGCAACTCTTGACATAATGATCACAAACACACACACACACACACACACACACACACACACACACACACACACACACACACACACACACACATATTGTTGTAGGCCTTAGGCTTGTTTAGTGGCACCCTCTACTGTTTTAGGGGAGAACTGAAAACCATATTGGCTGGCAGTGATCCAGATGGCAGAAGAGATTGAAAATGGACACAACACAATAAAATACAGTAAGTGTGGAGGAGAATACGATCATTCAGTAAAACATAAAATGGATTCTTTTGACCAAAGTAGACCAAAGTGATATGTTTTAATGTGCTTTAGGAATACAAAGTAAGAAGACGATGTCATCAAAGGGAAGTGCTGGTTGTTCAAAGATGAGTAACTGGATATCCACTATTCCCTCAGTAAAGAGCTGCTGGATCTGTGTCTAGTCTCACTCAATGTGAGAACATATCAATACATTAATATCGCTCCCTCTGTTGACTTAGCATTTTCTTTTTACTTAACAACATTTTTCCGATCCCTAATGCTTCTAGTTGTAAATAGCTGCTTTTATTAGAGGATCACACATTTGCTGGTGAGTTTAAATCCCAGGAGCTTAACACAGTGATGCACATGTGTGCTAGTAAAACCACAGCATAATAACGTGTTACCTAATATGGCTGAACAACATGTTTAGTGTTGGCTGTGTTGGCTGTGCCAAGTCCGGTGTATAATCTCATCACAAAAGAAATTGCAAAGGGACAAGGGGGCCTGGTCCCTCTAACTGTGTGTGTGTGTGTGTGTCTGTGTGTGTATGTGTATGTGTGTGTGTGTCTGTGTGTGTGTGTGCATGTGTATGTGTGTGTGTTTGTGTGTGTGTGCGTTTGTGTGCATAATTTAAGCTTGTGCAATGCTAGTATGATTCTACAGTTACTAAAACAAAATAATGATAATAGATAATAAAAGTATATACATATTTTATATATAATATAGTATAATATATACTAAATATGTGTCCATCTATATATATATAGCATCTCAAGAGGTTGACTCAAAATGCCTTTTTAATTAAGATAAACGGACAGAAGGCCTAAATGTGGGAAAGAAAGTGGAGAGAAACAAATAGAGAGAGGGAGAGAGGGGGAGTGAGCGAGAGAAGGGGAGAGAGAGGCATATCAAGCTGTCGATATGTGACGCCAACCGTCTCCGGTCCGCCGACTCAGATTGATGGAAGTCATTCCAGTAGCGAGAGAGACAGAGAGAGAGAGAGAGAGAGAGAGAGAGAGAGAGAGAGAGAGAGAGAGAGAGAGAGAGAGAGAGAGAGAGAGAGAGAGAGACAGGGTAATGTTCAGCAAATTAATTAGATTAGAGGAGAGGAAGAGGGAGGGACAGGAACATTACATAGGGCCTCAGCATATTTCATCTGCATTAGCCCGGACACACACACACACAGACACACACAGACACACACAGACACACACACACACACACACATTATATAAATACAGTATGTATATATATATATATATCAGCGATACTTATTCTGTGTCTTTTTTTATTTCACCTGACTCGTAGAATGGGGCTGTTACTGACGTGTTTGCTTCAGTATTAAAGCTGGTGTAGGTAAGATCCCAAAGTTGAGATAGAGACAAAGCAGAAAAGAGCTACATTTGGAAATTAAACAACCAAAATAACCTCCCCTCCCTCTCAGCTCCCTCCCTCAAGACGTTTCTCCTCCATTCAGAAGTGTTGCATTGACACACCTGTGATTGACAGGCAGGAAGGATTATCCAAACCAATCAGGCAAGAAATGCCCTGATTGGTCAGAAATGAGCCGGGAGCGGTTTCAAATCGAAATTGGCTCAAGAGGCAGGCTCAGTCAACTGATAGCTTACAGATGGCTAGGCCATTTCTACCAAACTACGACCATTTAATAGCTCTTATATCGTACCGCCAGTAGCTTTAACATTCATATCCAGTTCATATCAAAGGTTTACAACTAGGAATCAACAGGAAAACTTGGTGTTTTGGTCTCAGAATGTAGCTCCCTTTGTTCCAGTTTTTAAATCACCTTAACGTTCACATCCTTTGGCCCAAACATGGAAAGAAAGCAGTGAGACGGAGAACATACAAAACATATGCCTATATAAGTAATAACAGTAAAACAAGATATTAACACAGGGCAACCTTTAGTTATGCAAACAAAACAAAAAGCCCCCAAAACATAAAATGTAACCTTCACATGCACATACACATACACATACACATACACAGTGTCTCGTCAGCATCATCCAGACAAGAGCCTTGGACTACAGGAGAGGTTCTTAGTCAGAATTCTAGACATCCTACACCGGAAACATTCTCCCTCTCTCTCTTTCAATATTGAGTCCACTGAGCTGTATCAAACACTTAAAAGTGAGGTTTCTAACTTTGCGTTAGAAATCTCTCTCTCCCCCTCCCTCCCCCAATGCCACTGTCTCTCTCCCTTCATCTACCTCTCTCTCTAAATAGGCATACCTCCCTCTACCTTTCTCCCTTCCTCTACCTCTCTCTATCTTTCTCCCTTCCTCTACCTCTCTACATAGGCCTACCTCGCTCTACCTCTCTCCCTTCCCTTACCTCTCTCTACCTCTCTCCCTTCCTCTACCTCTTTCTCTCTCTCTCTACATCTATGCCTCTCACTCTCTCTTTATACCTCTCTATCCTTCTTATTCACTCTCTCTACCTCCTTCAATCTCTATTATCCTTTCTCTCTTTTTCTATCTGTCTCACATCTTGAGACTAAGAAGGTGTTGAGAATACACAAGCCCGCTGATCGTCACTTTAATGCAGTTAATGTGACGCTAGGCACGGACATGACTTCAAGCAGGGCTTGGACCGAGACACACAGCGACTGTACGTTGTTTACAGCTCGTCTTGGTGAGGGGATAGAAGGGAATAATCCCAACTGTGTATTGTCCAACCTACACTGGTTTAAATATAAAGTGTTGATGAGTCACCGGTGAGCCGGGAAGATGTGCTTCCTAAAGGAGACTTTGGCAACCCATGGCTTCGCACCCACCACATGTATTAGCATTAGCATCTCAGCTTAGCAATAGCATAACAGCTCACAATACCTTGTAAAGGACACTTGTGCTGTCAAAAATGTAGGATAAAAATATTCCCATTAACAAATTTTATATTCTGCATTTCAAATACTGCAAAATGGCAGATGTAAGAGGCTGATGTCATTTTGCATGGCACGTTGATGTCGTTTTGTATAACAACAAGCTGATGTCATTTTGTTTAACAACAAGCTGAAGTGGTTAAGATTCAGTGTAATTTACCTGAGTGCTTGTATCGCGGTCCGTGAGTCTTTGAGTTGAAGAGAAGGAGGAAGAGGAGGATGAGGAGAAGGGGGATGGGGTTCCATGTTGAACCGGTCTGTCTAAGGGAGAACGGGACCCCCCACCACCAGGGCTTTCTAAGCAGAGGGGAAACAGCACAATAAGACCGGTCACATCCAACATGTGCTTACTGACTGTTGATGATAAATTATCATTGTAAGTAAATGAATGCACTGGAAAATGTATATCCCCCCCCCCCCCCCAAAATAATTAAATACAAAAATTCAAACAAAAGAAAAATGTAGAAATGTTGCTATAATTTGATTTTAAAAGTACCCTAAAAACTATATATGGTTAAAGTGGCAATATCGAAGATCTCTGTTTCCTTCTCTTTGATGGCACCAATGGAAAAAAACAGTACACCCCTACACACACAAGTGAGTTGAAGTGTGTAGGGGTGTCTGTGTGTCTGGTGTCTGGTGTCTGGGTGTCACAGGGCTGTCTGTTGCGGTGCCTCCTCCTACCCTGACGGATCAACCACTGCTGGGTGATGGAACATGCGTCACTAATCGCCATGATTTGAATGTATGTCGGGAAAGTCGCCACCAGCACCCAGTTCGTAACATTCATATTACTTCAAATGCAAGGGCTTTCATCGGTGGGCCATAGGCTCAATCATCGTGTACTCAGTCGCCAATAGATAGTGACTATTTATTGACTGACATCTATTTCAATTAAAATCTTTGGAGATCTTTGCCATTGCCACTTTAACATATTTCAAATAAACAAAAACAATCAAGCACCAGACAAGTCAACATGAAAGTGACCTGCGTGCGCTGGCGGCCCGCTGGGACCCTGCTTGGGGCTGCGGGTGTCGCTGAAGCTGTGACTGGGGCTCTGGCTCCACGACCTGGCCCGGCCCGGCTCCACCTGCTGCTCCACCTGCTGCACCGCGGAGCCGCGCCGCTGGCTCCACGACTTCACCCTCTCCCTGGGGGTCCGGGCCACATTCAGACCCGGGAAGCTGGGGCTAGGGCTGGGGCTGGGGGTAGGGATGGGGGTGGGCACAGGGCTGGGGGTGGGGACCGGGACCGGGACCAGGACAGGGACGGGGACAGGTGCAGCGGCAGGGATGTGGTTCTGGTTGTGGTTGTGGTGAGGGCTGGGGTGCTGGGTGGTGAGAGCCTGGGTGACATTATGCTGCAGCATGCTGAGACAATCCCCCAGGCAGCTGAGGGTGGCCGCAGACGTGGCCTTCAGGAGCAGCAGGTCCTGCACTCAGGATGGAGGGGGGGGGGGGGGGGTACAGACACGCAGACATGCAGACACAGACAAGAGTGAGCAAGGGAGAGCAACAGTGGACACGGTTACAGCTTGACAACAAAACATTATCATTAGTATTCAGGATGACAACTTTACCCAGATGTTTCATGTCCCATCAGGGAACAAAAGACACAGATGGACTTTGTGATTTATCTTTCAAACTCTTTCTAATGACTTCACAATAAGTATTCACTTTTAAATTTTTCCCATCAATGCATGTCATTGTGGATTAAAATTGCTATCTCATTATCTGTTACTGAATTACCATTTAGCAATGACCTAATTGGTACTACTTAATAGTAATAGCTCACCGCTAAGTAATAGCGACTTGACATTCACTATTAAGCAACTAGTAGAGAAAGCTCACATTGGATTTGGTTTGAATGACAATTGCCAATGACTGCACCCTACTCTATAAATGGTCCATTGTCATGGCAACGATGAAACTTTCCATGAGCTGTGTTGCTAGGCTGTTGTCCTACCTCATCCAGAGAGGTGAGGGGTCCACCCCGGGGGGGCAGGGATTCAATGGAGTTCACCAGGTTCTTCTGCTGACCTGCCACCTGGTTCATCACCTACACACAGGAGATTGGACACGTGGAGACATAAACAGGGTGTAAGGACAGAGACAAAGATACATATATGGTGTAAGGACAGAGACAGAGAGACATAGAGAGGGTGAAAGGACAGAGACAGGGAGACATAGAGAGGGTGTAAGGACAGAGACAGAGAGACATAGAGCGGGTGTAAGGACAGAGATAGACAGAGAGACATAAAGAGGGTGTAAGGACAGACCCAGACAGAGAGACATAGAGAGCTACAGTTCCATACAACACAGAAAGGATATTCAAATGTTGATTTTATGAATGAGAGTAATTGCTACAAGTCAATTTGTTTGTTTCTTTGCATTTCATAGACAGCTTAAAGCATTTTGTCCAAACAAGACTCATCCTCTCCATCCCATAATCCGAATACATATGCACATACACTAGCTGACATAAACACGCAGGCTTGCAACAATGCACAGAGAGTAAACACACAGCATTAACATATGTTCTGCAACACTTCAGGCAGCCATCTGTTCATTGTTTATCCTGATTAAACCCAATCTGTGATTAATAGACAGACTTCAGTCTGTTGCCTTTGTAAAGATTTTAAATAATATTTTCGTGAAAAAAAAAAATTTCACGGCTGCCGATTCTGCGTCACACACCTTGATAGCGAATAATTTTAACATAAGAAAAAATTGCAAGCTGATAGTGCTCGGTGTGTCTAATTGATCTGTATTAGACGCAAAACACATCTATTAAACTGCTTCCATGGTTTTTAACAGGGCCTAATTCATTATCCTAATAAATTGAATGTTTATTGATGTTGACTGAAGCCAGACACAATGTTATTATCCTGTTTTGTATTTTTGTGACTATCACAATATCACAGAATGATATTGTTGGCTTCTTGTTGTGGGTAATGCAGTAAGTGAGACCTAGCAATACTTGAATGGGATACAAAACACTGCTTTAGTTGAGTCTCTCAGTAGGGTCCATGAGGCGGCAGGGACTGTGGCGACTGAATGGAGGGGAGACAGCAGTCAGTAGAACAGCGTTGTGATTGTATAAGTAAGTATAACTGTGGCTGTGCGGACAGACACTGCTGTAGGTCTATGTGCTGCTCCATGTGCCAGAGTGAGTCCCAAGTGAGTTCCCCTCAAGTGGCGAGGCTAGAATACATTTCTCCACCGGTTGTTCAGCAAACTGGGACTGAGAACGACTCAGAGAGAGATGAAGAGATTTGAGTCGGATAAGGAATAGAATATTGAATATATTGAGGAGAATGCTGCAAAAATGCATCAGAGCATCACACATGCGCACACACACACACACACACACATGCTGCACGTGCGCACACACACACACAGTAATGATAATTGACACGACTGTGTCAGTTGTAATTGTACATTGCAGACCAGTGGGATATCAAGTCCTATCTAGGACAACTGAATGAGAGAAGCTGTGATAGGCTGCATCTCTGAGTTTCTTGCTCACAAACTCACAAACACCAACACAAATACTGTTGGTGTGTAGGCACACACAAATCCTTCCCCACAACACAGACACACAATATCACTCTTAAACACTGTATATACTATGGTGTGCCCATATAAGCGAGCTGACCGCGAACTGGGCCTTGTGTCATTTTTCCACCACAACACACACACACACACACACACACACACACACAAATCCTTCCAGAAAACACAGACACACACATAGACTCAGTTAAAATGTCCAGGCTGTCTCTCCCTCTACCAACGCTCTCACAGTGCTAGCACTAGCTAGATCGTGTCTCTCCTCCACAAGTGCTGCTCCCAGGGGACGGTGAGTCATCAGCGCTCAACAGCTCGATAGCGAGAGAGCAGCTAGCGTTTAGCACACCGTTGCCCCTCAACTTTTTCTGTTTCTTGCCTCCTTTTGAATCATCTTCCAATCGTTTTTCAACCAGGAGGACATCAGCCATCCCTTCATTTTATTTTTATTTTTGTTCTTTGTGAAATAAATTAAAGTTACATAAAAGGGAGTTTGTGACCTGTGTCCTCATTACCGCAGAACACAGACGGTCGAATTAATTATAAACGTACAATCCATTCTACCGTTTCCACTAAAGCTTTCCTTCACTGGATATCATCCATCATGTTCTTTTTCTGTTTTTCCTAACCGTTAGCAGAACCATAACTGTTTGATGAATCCAGCCAAGCAATTGCATGGTCTACTGTATAATTGTTATTTTTCAGATTTACCACAAAGGCATACAATGAATTAGTCAAATAAAGTCAGTGTGTTATTTCTTTGTTTGTGTCACGTTGTTTTTGAGGATTCAGTTTCGCTGGCAGCACTCAGTCTTTAGTCACGTGTATTTACAGCTATAAAGTGCACCTATTTACCTGACAGTTTTTTTACTTATTGTCTTACTTCCTATCTGTCCTGCAGTGTTGCCTGTAAAGCAGAGTTATCTCTGAGTTACACAAAGCAGTATAATAGGGCTCCTATTCCTCAATAGAATTAGTGTCTAGGAGCACAAACACACACACACACACACACACACACACACACACACACACACACACACACACACACAAGTAACCTCCTGGGAAGAGAGGCTTGCCTTCTCTCCTCGCAAGGAGATGTTTCTTTCTTTACTGCAAACACTCACCGTTGCTCTCCAGTTTAAGTGCTTCACAAGCCTCTTTCCTTCCCTGCTCTCTAAAGTGGAAATTAGGAGAGAAACCTGGGGCTCTCTCTCTCTCTCTCTCTCTCTCTCTCTCTCCAACTCCCTCCCTCCCTCCCTCCCTCCCTCCCTCACACTTTATCTTCTCTCCCCATCGTCACCACCCCCTTCTTCCCACTTTATATAAATAGCACAAGACACCAAATATTGCTTGTGGAGCCGTGAAAGCGTTACTGGCCTGTGGTTATGAAATAATTAGTATTATCTTAGTATACTCAATGCATGAACAGAAAACATCAGTCTCAGTAGGCTTCTGTGGTTAACTTCTGCCATTGTACCAGAAGAAAATGTTATTGTCCCAATTTAATGAATAGAAGAAAGCGACAGCACTATGCTGCAGGATAGTCCTGTTAGTTGGCTGTTTGACTCCAAGCTGAAGGTTCTGTGTTCGAGCCCAAAGGTCTGCAGCCCTCAGGAGGCATTCTTGAGCAAGACGCCTACTACAGGTAGCTGCGCATTTAAGCTAGGGTAGGCAATGTATTTTGGAAGCATTATTTGACATATTTGTTTAAATTTTCTTTACAAACCAACAGCAAAAAAAAAATAATGTGGATGTCGAAGTCCTGTATTAAACACGTCCAATAATTTAATTGAAATTATTGGATGGCCTGCCTGTCTGTCTGTCTAGCTACCCGGCAACCTGCGCGCACTCTGCCCATGCACTCATAGCGCATGCCTGGAGACTTCCACAAGGCTAGGCAGACCCATTGTTAAAGCTAGGGAGCTAGTCATTTGTTTTGGGGGAGGCCTGAAGAGAGGGCATTTTTTTCTATTGGATACTTAAAAAAGCTTATTCTGGCTGATACCTGTATCTGGAAGAAACCTATGCAACACTACAAAACGAATGAAGTACTAACGCTTCTAAAGGGTGACATATGATCTAACGAAAGTATTTTTTTGTGTGTCTTTTTTGTCCTTTACAGCCACAGACAACACAATACCCTTTACGTGTGATCTTGTGTGTAATATTTATGACGGGTGCATCCCCGACCCGGTCTCTCTCTCTCTCTCTCTCTCTCTCTCTCTCTCTCTCTCTCTCTCTCTCTCTCTCTCTCTCTCTCTCTCTCTCTCTCTCTCTCTCTCTCTCTCTCTCTCTCTCTCTCTCTCTCTCTCTCTCTCCCACATCAATCCCCCATGCAGTCAACTGGGGGATTAACAAGAGACAAAACGAGACTCCGGAAACTTCTGTGCATGACTCACCAGAGCCCCAGCAGACAGGCAGATGAATCGCTCCCCTAGCCTGAATGAATGAGGTGGGAAGGAGAAGTGGGCTGTTGGGGGTGGGGTGTGTTGTTGGGGTGTGTGTGTGTGTGTGTGGGGGGGGGGGGGGGTCATTAATGGCAATTAATGACTTGGACTGAATGTGGAAACTGAGTTTGGAAACCCGAATTTATGCAGAGACTCTTAAAATAGCCCTCTTCCGGGAAAAACAAATGGACAGGATGACAAATCGCTTTCCGACCTGGCAAGTCAATGTCATCACTAAATGGACAAGCTAATGATTCAGACCCTTAATCATGGTCATAACTGAAACCCTGTGTGTCCTGCACAGGCTGGCAAACCAGTAACCAAGATTGTTCCACTGCACAGGGCCCCGTGACCAGCAGACATAGATCACTCCCAACACCGGAGAGTTTATATAACAAACCTCGCAAATACGGAAAGGCTGACGAATCACTCCCTGATATAGAATCATCACCACAAGCTGATCCAACAGGTTGATGAATCACTGGCCGGCATAGATTCCCCTTTTAAAACCTGCTGGATGACAAATGGCTCTCTTCACTTCTACAGCTGCTCTGACACAAGGTGAAAAAAAATATCAGATCAGGTATCAACAGGAACGCACCGCTAGACGGCAGAGCCAATCCATCACAGAACCCTAACCCCACACCCGGCTTCTGCCTTCCAAAGTCCATTTACTTCTCTGTTTGAGGAGATTGTACTTTTTTGTATGAGATAACGTTGAGATTATGTTGCGATGTGTGATGTTTCAAACATGGAACATTTCAACACAGTGTTTTCATCCACTGGAACATTAAATGCCCTGTCAGAGGTGATGGCCTCAAACTATGATTACGCCCTCTCTGCTCCCTCCTCCCATTTTCATCGCAAGTGAAAATTGTTGCATTTCACAAACCTGTGATTGACAGGCAAGATGGATCCCCGACACATAAAGGGAAGAGATGCCCTGATTGGCCAGAAATTTGCCGGGAGCAGTTCAAAATCTAAATTGGTTCATAGAGGCACAGGCGACTCAAAACAGATATTCTCCTCGCACATATCACTAACTCTCACTAAAAGCTGACAGATGGCTAAGAGATTTCTAACATGTATCACTCAAATGAATAGCTCCTAAATTTTGACACTTTTTGACAGCAAAGTATTTGATTTAATAGAGCATCAATAGAGCATTACAGGGAGCAACTCAGCTGAGGGGTGTGACAATAGTGAAGAGTTAAGCATTGGCTATGGCTGATGTGTAGGTTATCATTGTGCTGATTATAAGACAGAATGGGATATGAGAATAGATTAGTCCACATAGTCTACTAATCGTAAATGTGGTATGATTAACACAAACTCTTATGTAAAAAAAAAAAGGATCTCCAAATTTTAACATCATTTTGTTGTTGATCTCCCTCTCAAAGTGGGTTGGTGTACCTTGAAACTCAGCCAAGAATTTTTTAAGAATTAACGTTTCAATGGAATAAAACACCGTGTTAAAATGTTCCATGTTTGAATCATCTCACATCTCAACATAATCTCAACATTATCTCGTACAGAAAAGTAAAGTCTCCCTAAATGTGTCATCCATTAATCAATGATTCCTTCAAGTAAATCTAATTTAACAACTGCCATCTTGGCGTGGATTAATGTAATGCTTCTTGAAATGTTATTTTCTAAATTAACTCATTTCTTTTGTTTCAATAAACCGTTCCTTTCATGAACAAAAGTGGTTCCTCTCTCCTTCCCTTGCCATCCATCTCTGTCTGTCACTGTCTTCCACGTTGAAGCCAAGGCATCCATCTTTCTAGCAACCAACCCTTCCCTCCATTTATCCTCTTCTTTGTCCTCCGTGGAGCACAATTCATCTTTCTGTTTACCACTTCTCAGACAATATTATTTAGCGTCTGTAGTTTTCAACCTAACAGCCAACTTACATCTTACTTTTTTCTTTCCAATCATCTGTCCCTCTTACTGTACATTCTCTTTTTCTCCTCCCTTTCCTCTACTTTGCTAATCGGTCGAGAGCGCAGAGGTCTTAAGTGCTGGCTCAGTAATGAAGTGTCCTTGTGAGTCATTGACTGTGAAACGCGAGCCTTCGTCCTGTGTCTCTCAACCTCTCTCGCCCGCCTCGTCCTCTCCGTCTCCCCCATCTCCAGAATAATGTAGTTGACTGGAATATCTCTCCACCTGGCGGACATTTTACAAGGCCAACCTGTACACAGTCAGCAGCATATCGGACAAAGAAATACAATATTTGAGAAAGTGATTTTCTTTGTGTGTGTGTGTGTGTGTGTGTGTGTGTGTGTGTGTGTGTGTGTGTGTGTGTGTGTGTGTGCATGTGTGATGTGTGCATGTGTGCATGTGTGCGTGTGTGTGTGGGTGTGTCCAGTCTCACACCCAAGGAACCTGCATGTGACACTGGATGACCAGCTGTTCTTCGCTGCCAACATCAATGCGACAACCCGTACTTGCCTACAGTGCTGCGAACGGCTCAGGCCCCTCCTTCTTCCAGGACATGGTCAAACCATACACCCCAGCCTGTCCACTATGCTCCATGACTGCCAAACGGCTTGCTACTCCCTCACTACGAGGGGACCTCAACTGACACTCAACAAAATCTTGACTGTTTGCTGTCCTGGCTCCCCAGTGGTGGGACGAGCTCCCCACTGACATCAGGACAGCTGAAACCCTTCACATCTTCTGCATCCCGGGCCCATGAAAACCCCCCAAAATCTCTATCTGTTGTTTGTATAAAGTACCAGTTGAATTTGAAGCAATTTGCTTATTGGATTAATTGTATGTACTCGCATGGTTCTTCCACTTATAGCAAGTCAATTTGGACAAACGCGTCAGCTAAATAAATGTAATGTAATGTAATAATACACAATGTAGCATCAGACGCTGTAGTATATGTTAGTAGACAGTAGAAGTATACATTAGTGCTTGTATTAATGTTAAGGGTTTACTGGCTAAAATATGGAGACACTCAAACACACAGCCTTTCAATAGTGCACATTTAAGGGCATGGTGTCCTTCAGCACCACGGACAGCTCCAATGTAGCCACATAGGATGACGCGCGCGCGTGTGTGTGTGTGTGTGTGTGTGTGTGTGTGTGTGTGTGTGTGTGTGTGTGTGTGCAAGAGGGTATTCATATCCCTGAATTCACAATGTTACTATTATTATCCTTTATTAATTATTAAAATGTTCAGTAAACGAGGTTCCCAAGAGGTGAAATAACACGGAAGGGCGATCACAGACAGATATGAGGACCTTCTGTTTGTTAATGCAGCTTCATCTTATCATGCAGTTTCATCACTTTCAGTCATAGTTAAAATGCATGTTATGAATACTGAATCTGAAACTCTGTTTTATTTTATTTTGGTTGTTAAATGCATTTTTCCAGTATAACCATCTGATGTGAATATCTGCATTGATAGGATGAATGGAGATGATACAGAGTACTACTTGCAATGTTACCACACAATCAATAAAGTCAATAAATAAATGTGTTATTATATTGAATAAATACATATATATACACATATATGCATATACACATATAAATTAAGATACTGTAGGTGTTACAATTCATGCTTTTCCATTCAATCGAATTTCTCAATGCTTGGTTCATACCCCTAAGCAAGCAGCTAAAAGCTAGCGTTAACGATTTCATATAACAGCAGGGGTGATACGTTTAGAGTCAACAAATAATTTCCGTTTGGCTGGTTTTGACAAACACAGCAAGTACAGGACTCGTTCCCTCAGCTCAGCTGGATCTCCCCAGTCGCTGCGTTCTTCAGAGACCAAAGGCCAGCAGCGTTATTGAATTTCCTGCCCCCCATTTAATAAAATAATAAAAATAAGCAAGCATTCATAATGGTAGGGTGCTGATATTACTATTTGAGAAGACCAATTCCTATTTATCGGCCGGGTCAGATCAATAGCGAGCAGTGACCCGAGGGCATTTCTGTTTTTCCCAACTCAGAGCGGGCTGAAGGAATGAGGACAGAAACAGCCAGTAGAGATTCTGGTAGCAGAAAGCACTGAAGAAAGACTCAATCAACTACAGCCCACTTTGACACAAGTCCGCTAACCCCACGACTACCAAGCTACACCCAAAGCACAGTAGAGGAATGTCTCATTAAAGTGACACCCATTCCAAACCACAACAACAAACCCTAGAAACACACAACACAGCTAGCAGATTCCAACAGTCTCAGCAGCCTGTCCTGTGACCTCCAGGCCTGTTCAGGGTGAACCCTGACCTCCTACCTCTCTAACCTCTAGTAGACTCCGGAGGAACGGCCAGCCGAGGTTCCAGGAACACCCTGCTTTCCTGCAGGTCTGCTGGTGGCTGAGGCCAAGGCTACGCGGAGGAGCAACCCCAGGGCGGCACTGCAGTCGATGATGGAGGTGATGGTGGTGGTGGTTGGAAGGAAGGGAGAAAGAAGCCGCGGGAGAAGGAGGAGAAGGCGGAGGAGGAGGAGGTTTGGGTTTGGAGGTGGTGCCCGATGGAGATGAAACCAGGTGCGGACACCCGGGGAAGAAGCAACATGTCACGTCTGCTGAGGTGACGGAGGAGGAGGGGTGAGGAGGAGGAGAAGAAAAGCATGCTGGGAAGGTAGAGGAGGAGGAGTAAGAGGAGGAGGTGGAGGAGGAAACACAGCATGAGGTCTGGAAGAGATGGCTGCAGCAGCTAGAGCAGGAGGAGGTGGAGGTGCAGGGAGAGGGGAATAAGGAGGAGCAGGAGGCGATGCAGGGGGGGCAGGTTGGCATCAGCAGCTGGCCGAGCCGCTTTCCCCCGCCGGCATCGGACACCGTGTCACCGCACTCTGGCGCCGGCGCCTTCACACACAAGGGCATCTTCTGCCTCAGTGCACCCACAAACACACACGCCTACACACACACACAACCCTGGCACAGGAGCACTCAGTCAGCCATGCATGCACTGGAGAGATGCAGCAGATAGTTGGACTAGAGACAGAGAGAGAGAGATGCAGAGATAAGAGAACAGAGTGCAGAAGAGGTGAATGTAGTGGGTTTTGAATGGAAGAGGGAGAGAGGGAGCGAGGGATAGAGAGAGAGACAGGGAGGAGGGAAGAGGGGGCAGAGCGAGGGACGAGAGTCATCGGGAGATGAGAGGTGCTTGGGCACAGAGCATAGAGATGACCGGATGAAATAAAAGCAGAAGGAAGGGGGAGGGCAGAGCGGGGAGTACAGAGCGGGGAGGGGGGAGGGGGGAGGGATGGGGGAGGGGACGGGGTGTCGTCCGGTGAGAGCCGACGCAGGACTTGCGGAGGTGAGGTGACTGAAGGGGGAGGGAGGGGGGAGAGAGAGCTGCATGCAGTAAGAACATCTTGCTTGCATAGTTTATCCGGTGGGAGCGCACAAAAACACACACACACAAACACACACACACACACACACACACACTCACACTCACACACTACTGTACTGCTGCTGTAAGGTTTCAACTTGGTCATTATAGAACATTGGAGCATAGAAGTTCCTGCTGATTGATGCTAAATGGTTAGTTGGATTAGACTCTTATCATTACATTTACATTTGTCTTTTTAAATTTGCCCAAAAGGCCAATGTATTACCATTGCTATCTAGAAGATAATATAATCTCATTATTTTAGGAATTTGCTTTTCCTGTGTTTTAATATTTCCTAAAGCTAAACAGGATGTTAAAGACGTTAATGAAATTACCACCTGGTTATTGGTTGGTTAAAATCTCCGATACTTCTGACTTGCTTAGAATTAGACTATTTCCCATCAAAGAAATTGCCGAATAGCAAAAAATACCAAAGTCATGCTTACATACCAATGCAACCTTTACAGCTATCAAAATCCAATCGAAAACTACAACCCCCTTGTGAGCAGTTAAATATCACAGTTATATACAGCTCTTCCTATAACTTCTCCCACTTCCCTCAAGAGGCATAACACACACACACACACACACACACACACGCACACACACACTCAGAGTGAAGGGGACTGGCAGTATGCAACGCTGAGCGGACTTGATCGCTGTGTATCTGCACTCTGAGTGTCAATCACAACTTGGAAGACTGGTAAACATTTAGAGTAAATGTGTCTCAATCAATCTCTGCTCTGACTGGTAGTCTCCTCACTGTTCGCTGAATTACAGGTTAAACAGACACCAGGGTGGCGGGGGATCAGGCAGGGAAGGGAGGATTCACTTGTCAACACTGCGCTCCATTACAGAATACTGATGAGCAGATTCAAAATGTTCACCTTCAAGTGAACATTTCAAGTGTGATTACAAGGTGCTTGACTGGATTCCACCCGCTTTCCAAAAAAAGGTAAGATGTTTGTTAAATGAAGAGCCCCTCGTTTTTTATGGAGAGATAGAGTGAGAGACAGAGAGGGGTAAAGAGAGAGAGCGAGACAGAGACAGAGAAAGAGAAAGAGACAGAAAAATCTAGGGACAGAGAGAGAGCGAGTGAGACAGAGAGACAAAGAGACAGAAATCCGAATTCTGGTGTATTTCGAGGTGAACTCCATTATGGAGTCGGTTCATTGTTGATACTACCACATCCATCAAGATATGAACGGTGTGTGAACAACACCCCCCTGCCTGTCATCTGAGGGAGCCTTGCAGCGAGGAACAGGCCGGCAGCGGGTGGAGACACCGGCAGACAGAGAATAGAGAACATCTAACCAGCGTAATTTGGTCATTTATTCCACTGTTATGATACTAAAGTGTGTGTGTGTGTGTGTGTGTGTGTGTGTGTGTTGGCGTGTGAGTGGGTGTGACTTGTGCGAATGAGGGATGACAGAGAGAGAGAAAGAGACAGACAGACAGACAGACAGAGTGTGTGTGTGTGTATGTATGTGGGTGTGGGTGTGTGTGTTTGTGTGTGTACGTGTGTCTGTGAATGTCAGTTTGTTTGTATGTGTGTGTGTACCTTGTCGTTGGTGTCAGAGATGCGTCGGGAGCACAGCTGCAGCTGAGTCATCCAGAGCCGCTGCTCCTGAGCATCGGAGGCTGAGGGGAAAACAAACACACGGTGACATCAAAACACAACAACATCCACTGCCTTTACTTCCTGCCCTACAGGAACCTCTAGCCCCTAGACAAACCTCAAACCCCTACAGGAACCACTAACCCTGACAGGAACCTCAAACCCCTACAGGAACCTCTAACCTACTGATTTTCTCTACATAGGCATTCATTCGTGTGGTGGGAAAACGCTTTAAGGAAGGCTTAAGATTAGAGAATTTTGTGTTAAGACAAAGGGTGGCCGATTAGACGGATTGGTTGTGACATCAATGGAGACATTAATTATAGCCATTAGGCTATAATTATAACCAGCTAAACATCTAGCTGCATGTGCATTATATCAAACAATAAACAATAATAACATACATTTCATATAAAAAAAAGTTTACTATGAAATGTATGAAATGTATGAAACTCTGGCTATTCTGTACCGAGGGTCTTTCTGCATGTCTGGTAGTCTGGACAGAGTGGAGGACCAGTGAATAAACACACACATTTCCAAACAAAGCCTCCACCAGGGACCATGTTGGTCACAGCCCACGCGATGGACAACACATGGAGAGATTAAATGTCACAGAGAGAAAGGGTGATGGACGAAGTTACAAAAAAAAGGGACAAAAAAAGCCATGGAAAGAGATGGGAGGAGAGGGTAGAGGGGAGGGGAGGGAGGGACAGCTGGGGGAGAGCTGCCAGACAGGTTGATCGGTAGGACGATCCAGGCAGACACACCTGCAGGAAGCTGGTGTGTCTGGGTGGGGGTAGGAAAAAATATTCAGTCGACCCATCAGATCATCGTGATTGGTTGTCCTTGTTTGCACACCCCTGTATACTTAAACCTCTGAGGTGCTGAGGCGCTGAGATACCCGTACATGAGTGTATGTGTGCACTCCCACATACACTTCCTGTCAATCTCTGTCAATGTCAATCATGCACACATTTCAATTGAATCTCAAGAAATGATTGATTGACATATTTTAGACTGAATACTTATGCGTGTCAGACAGTGTGCCTAACTTGCAGTGAAAGACCACATTCCCTATCTTCACAGATTCAATGTGATGAAACGTATAGTTATTATTAGCTCATATCTAATGAACTGACAATGATTATGTTTGTGAGTCGGTGTGTGTGTGTGTGTGTGTGTGTGTGTGTGTGTGCGTTTTTGTGATTGTGTGTGTGGATAGTAACATGGCATTACTAGCTGATGTTTTAACTTGGATCACAACACTATTTGGCTCTAGTGTCACATACAGACATACACACACACACACACACACACATGGCACTGACGCTTGTGTACATACTCACACTATCCACATCCACACACACACACACACAAAGACGGTTACACACATAGACACACACACGCACAGACACACACACACACACTAACTAATCTGCCTATTCACAGTTGCCGACAACAGCATTACCTTGCATGTTACCATATTGTCAGCAGACGAACCAAACGGTAGCAGTACAGTGCACAGTACCGTATTATACCAGTTTCCCTGTCAGCTTTCAGCTCTCAGACGTGTGAGTGTGTGAGCAGGTATGTGATGCACATTGCGGGCTGCAGCTGCTTGATCCCAACCCAATCAGGTTATCTTTATCTTTAGTGGTGTGAAGAGGCTGTTAGGAATTAGAATTAGTTAACTGAAATGAGGATGATGCTGTCATTGCATTTATTAGTTGTCGCTAATTAATTGATTATAAGTTCATATTTTGGCTTAAAACAAATATGTTTGCCCACGTAATGTGATGCACCAATTTTTTTTTTGCTTTTTTCAACCTTTTCATCTCGTGAATCGAGACGACCTACATCCAAACTGGATCGCAGCCCATGGTGGGTCCGGCCCATAGCTTAAGAAGCTTGGTTTGAGACTATAGGATTAACGTTTCCTTCACTGTAGCTCAGCTCTTCTTCTAAGCAGAGAAACCAGTTGACTTCCCTGCCGTCCACAACACTGCATCCTCATCACAAATCCTCTGCCCACTACACCACCACCTCACCTCTGAGCTTGTAGACGTCCCCGGTGACGGAGAAGACGGTGAACATGTAGGGGGACTCCTCACAGGAGACCACCGAGGCACCGAGGAGCGGCAGGGACCCCCGGGGTGGCCGCTGGCTATGGCAGGATTCATTCAGGAAGTAGAGGAGATGACTCCTTTCCTGGTTCAACACGAAGTACCTGCAGGGTAGGAACCCAGGTGCAAAGATGAGGAGCTGGTGATGATGGGGAACCACAGACTTGAGAGGTATATAGAACAGCAATCACAATAGTACTACTAGCAGTTCCAAATCTGGAACTAGAAATCCAAACATGGAATTTAATGTAAATGTTGACAACAGTGCCTCCTCCTTACCAAGGAACATATTTGTTTGCATTGATTTTGTTGTTCTCATTTGCTGAAATACAAGTTACTTTAGCAATGGGAAAAAAATATGAGACCAATTTTGGGGGATATACTGTAGAAGAAAGCAATATTGTGGAACATTGTCCCAGAGGTGTGGAGCTGGCTGTCAACGATCATTAAAGGTAGGAGAACATCCATCAGGGGTCATTGTGCTCTCTCTCTCTCTGCTCAGTCAGCATTCCCCTTGCCTTGATGAGAGAGTGTGGAGCAATCATATTGCATTGCATGGTGCCACGTATGTAAGCAGCAACGAGAGAGAGAGAGAGAAAGAGAGAGAGAGAGAGAGAGAGAGGGAGAGAGAGAGAGAGAGCAAGAGAGAGAGAGAGAGGTTATTTTACCCCAGGGTTTAATCTGGAGCAACCATGTGTCCATGTGGTGGAGGAGGAGGAGGAGGAGGAGGAGGAGGAGGAGGAGGAGGAGGAGGAGGAGGAGGAGAGAGGAAGAGAGAGGGAAAGAGAAAGAGAAAGAGAAAGAGAGAGACGGTGACTGAGTGCACACATGGGAGAGAGAGAGAATGAGGGAGAGAGAGAGAAAGCGAAGTGAGATTGCGATGAATAATTTAAATCTCTGTTTTCACAGAGCAATCAACTCCTTTTTAGCCCATCAGCCTTCCCATGCAACTGTGATGTACAGAATAGTACTAGAAGAGTGGAGTATCATATAGTCAGTGTGCATACAGGGATAGCCAGTATCAATGTGTGTGTGTGCGTGTGTGTATTTGGTGTGTATGTATGTGTGTGTGTATATTTGGTGTGTATATATGTCTGTGTGTGTGTGTGTGCATGTGTCATTACAAATTAATATATAATAATAAGTAATTAATATACAAAAATATATTTTGTAAACGTATATTTCAAAAAAGCACACTGCATTTCTAGGTCAGTTGTTGCTTTCATTCATGGAAAATGTGTGCCTGCTGCCACCACCAGGGGGTGAACCAGTGACCTCATCCTCTCCATCACGCGGGGCGTAGAGACTGAACCAGCAGACACCTCCCAACCCTCACCTGGTGTTAATCCCTCCCCCACCACTAACGGGTGGAGAAGCTCTCTATAGCGATGGGAGCTGCACTTAACACATAGGAATATTCACAAAGATCCCAGAACATGCAGGTGGGATAGGTGGGAAAGGGAGGAACACACAGACACACACACACACACACAGTCACATATACAGTATGTATGTAGACACTCAAAGAAACACACACACGCACAAACACACACACTCACACACAAGAACACAAACTCACATGAACAAACACACACAGTCACATCTAATATAGATAAAGGTACTTTTATTGACACACACACACACACACACACACAAACACACAAATACAATAGAAAAACCCACAGACAAGCCAAGAGATAAATAAAACTAAAGATGTGAGAAAGAATGAGATAAAACAAGAACCAGAAAGAGAAGCGGATTGAAGAAATTCACAGGAGTTAAAAATAGGAGGGAGAAAAATCGTGTTTCCGAAGAGTGTTTGATGTGAGATAACAGGTTTTGTCACCAGCCGGAGCTTGAAGCAGGGAAACCAGAACATGCAGAATGTGTGGCAAATAGAGAGATGTCTTCCGAGGTAGGACCTACAGACCTGTGGAGTGGACTCACAGACCGCCAACAACACTGACCTACTTCACACTCAACCGGCTTCATAGCAAGACTGAACCCCACTACCTCACCATAACAACGGTGAAACTCCCAACACATAACCTCAATATTCTTCCATCCATCTAATGCATTATTTATTATTATTCATGAGTTTTTAAATGCAGAGTGTTGAACCAATAGCGTGTCCCGGTCTTCCTCAGTGCTGCGGCAGTTGACTGTATCAAGCGGTGAGGGGGGGCCCGCTACACCTCCCGCGTCCCAGATGATGTGCTCACACGTCTCTGTCGTAGGTTTACCGCTACACTAAGTTACCCTGTCCATCCCCGCCAGGCACATCGATTACACCTTCCGGGGATGACATCATTAGATCGAAGACGCCAGTCGACCGACCAAGAACAGGTTTTGAAAACAGTCGGCCCAGGCCAACTCCCTGTCAAGCAACTTGTTATGACAAACAACAACAAACAGAGGAACACAGCATCCCGTGTGGCAGAGAGAGAACTAATTAAGCTGCAAGTAACCAAGCGAGCATCCAGCACTTTCTCTGTCTCCCCTCTCTCGGTTCTGACAGAATGGGGAATTAAAGTTGGGAGCTGGGTGACAGAATTGAGATATGTTGCGATGGCTTCAATATTTATACTGTAGAAGCTAGGGAGCTCATGCCCAGGCAGAACTCTACATCAGATCTGCCCCTTAACACACATACTGTACAGTTGGATGTTTGAGTGTGTGTGTGTGTGTGTGTGTGTGTGTGTGTGTGTGTGTGTGTGTGTGTGTGTGTGTGTGTGTGTGTGTGTGTGTACCACAAGCGGTCACAAATGTGATCATGGAGCTCATTACACGTCTGGATGGTCTTCCTATCGATCCAGTGGGACAGCGTGGGGGGGCAAGGGGAGGAGAGGAGCGGAGGGGGTGTAGAGGAGGGGGGAGGAGAAGAGGGGGGAGGAGAAGAGGGGGGAGGAGAGGAGATGGGGAGGGGAGGGGAGGAGAGGAAAAATGGGGAGGGGAAGAGAGGAAAGATGGGCAGGAGAGAAGAGGAGGAGAGGGGAGGAGAGGAGATGGGGAGGGGAGGAGAGGAAAGGAGGGGAGGAGATGAAAGGAGGAGGGGGAGGAGAGGAGGTGGGAGGGACGCGTGGGGGTACAGGAGTAGTGCAGGGGGTTTCCTGCCCGAGTGGATGACTCATTCAGTGTTTCTCATTCACACACGCACACACACACACACACACACACACACACACACACACACACACACACACACACACACACACACACACACACACACACACACACACACTACCGCCCGGCATCTATAAGACGCATCAATGCCCAATGCCCTCTTTCCTTCGGCTGCCCAACAAATGAATGACTAGACAGCAGACCTCGTGAAATCTGATTAATGGTACTGGAAGGTGATTGGAATGAGCACGTGGCTTGATAGATGCATGTACAGGAAGTTCTACCAGTAGGCTAGTCCCGCGAAATATCAATAACCATTAGTTTGCATTAGAAAATAACTTTGCATATGATTGATTGACTCGGTTTTTCTAGTCTGAGGAGTCACAATACCCCAGTGACTTAGTCCATTGATAGATTTCCCATGAAATTATAATTGTAAAAAAGAATGCAAAGTAGCAACATTCAATTTCATACACTTAAACAGTAACCGCCTGTACCTGTGCGGATACATTGACTTGTTGGTACTACTTTAGTAAAACATGAGAAATATAATACAAGAAGCACATCAAAGCCCGATCAAACTCAAGGCGAAAGAAAATCCTACCTGTTCTGCCAGCCTTGGAGCAGGTTTGTGTATTTCCTGAGCACGCCTTCCAGGAGCCGCTCACTGCGGACTTGGTGAAGCTGAGGAGGACCGGGGCCAGCGTCACCGTCTTGCGCACCTCTGGACAGCCCTCCATGGACACCACCTGCGGCCGGGCCGCCCGCCTTGCCGGCCCCCACTGGACTCCTGGACCCCCCAGTCCACACCTGCTGCCGTCCCGTCGCAGAGCTCCCATGACGCGCGGAACGGTTCATGTCTGTGGCGCCTGATCCCTGTGGCTCTCCTGCACCCCCAGGGTCCACTGCAGAATGTCTGTGTGGAAGTACGAACAGCGGCAAACAGAGAGAGAGAGAGCAGTAGGAGGAGGTGAACACGATGCTCATTCAGTGGCGACGCACATCAAAGTGATGCTGGGCGAGTTAAAGAGTCGCGGCTAACAGAGAAACAGAGATTCCTCGTGTGGAAGTGTTGACAGAGGGAGGGGATATTCTGACTATGTCCTCGCTGCGGTGTACACTAGCTCCCTTTTTCTGCCGTTATTGCGTTTTTGTTTTGGGAATCCCAGGTTGGTCACTCCCCCTAACAACTCGGGATACGCCCCCTCCTTGTAAGGAATGCAGCATCTTAGATGATGTCATCGTCAACTACTCCTCGGTTAGGATTTGATCCCGTTATAGCCATCTCCGATGTATTCAGAAGGCTTTTGAGGACTTAAAAGACGAGTTAATGGAAGTGGCCCAAAAAGTTAATCCATGTTGAGAAAGGGTTTTTATCAATCGGAAAGCTATGGCATTTATCAGATGCTGTGTGTGCCGTTCAGTGGGATGATCAACCTGCTCGAGTGATGTGATGATATAACATTGGTTTCTAAACGTCATCTTCACTTGATAAATGATGTCCAAATAAAAATGACAGATAGACAAACTGTTTATTTTTCCAACAGTTTTTTTATTTTTCAAAAAAAATAAATAATAATAATAATTTTAGTTGACCACATCCCTTTGAATCTCGCTCTAATGTATTTGTTGAAACTACAACTGCAATTCAACTACAATTCCCAGCTGGATTAAGCGCGACGCTAAAAACGTCATATATAGTCGACGTCCGTCCGCATCACGGGCGCCTTTGTTCCCATCATCAGCTCTACCTCTATAATAAATATATATATATATTATTATTTTTTAAGAGGAAATAAATTATCAGGAAGATATATATGAAGAATCAAGATATAAGTTATATTCTAAGACAAAGTCTACGATGGCCTCGCCGTTGAAAGTGTGTATAGTCGGCTCAGGCAACTGGTGAGTTGTCCAAACTGTCAAAACCTCCTGTGATCATGTTATCATCATGGTATTATAATGGTTATTATCATGGTTTTGATCATGTTATTATCATGGTTATTATCATGGTTTTATCATGAAGGGAGGGAGCAGAGGAAGTGAGGACATTATTTTGGGTTGTTTAGTTTCATAATCTCTATTTATAACTCTCACATCTTGCCTACAGCAGCTTCAACTAATTAGGTTGCACACACACATACACACTAACCAATTAATGTTATCTAAGGAAATTAGTGTCAGTGTCATCATTGTGAAGCGCAGGTGAGATTCACTGTCTCCTCCTCTGATTGCCATGGTTACAGGGGCTCTGCCATAGCGAGGATCATCGGGAGTAACGCGAGGTCTCTGCAGCGCTTCGCCACCACGGTCAAGATGTGGGTGTTCGAGGAGAACGTCAATGGCAGGAAGCTCTCTGACATCATCAACACAGAGCACGAGAACGTCAAGTACCTGCCGGGGTTCAAGCTGCCAGAGAATGTGGTAGGGTGGGGGGGGGGGGCTTGGCTGGTTGTTGTGTGTTTCCACCAAGACTGTCGTTGCTGTAAGCTCTCTGTATGTGTACCCACTTTAAAGAACCAGTAGAAACCCTTCCTCCAATCTGCGTATTAACTTAGTATGATGTGTTGTTGGACCTTTTCTAGAATCTTTATTAATGCTATTGCACATACACAAGTACACAACGAAATGAGTTCTCTGCATTTGACCCATCACTAGCTGCAGCGCTAAGAGCAGTGGGCAGCGCTCTACACTAGCTGCAGTGCTGGGAGCAGTGGGCAGGAGCAGGAAACTGGAGCACCCAGAGCAAACCCCTGTGAACACGGGGAGAACATACAAACTCCCCACAGAAAGCCCGGTTAAGCATCCTTTTCACTGTATCTCTGTCCCTCTCTCTCTCTGTACCTCCATCTATCTCTCTGTACTCTATCTCTCTGTTTATCTCGCTCTCCCTCCGTCTATTGTACCTCTCTCTCTCTCCCGTCATCCTCTCTAGGTTGCCGTGCCGACACTGTGTGATGCTGCGGAGGGGGCAGACCTGCTGGTGTTTGTGGTTCCTCACCAGTTCATCAGGAAGCTGTGTGATGAGATGGTGGGCTGCGTGTCGGCCAGGGCCCGAGGAATCACACTGATCAAGGTAACACAGCCCAGGACTGTAGAACGAAATGATAACTCACTGTATTAAGAACACACTTTATTAATGACACACTGCATTAGCAACACACTTTATCAATGACACACTTTATTAATAACACACTTTATTAATAACCCACTGGAGAAATAAAAAGATAATACACCAATAAATCATCAAACTTCCTACATATAATATAATGGACTGGGGAAATAAATATTCAATTATTAACCTTTCTGGCCTTCAAATGATGCAGTACACGAGCAAGTGGATACATTGTCATCACTTTGGTGAACATATCGAAGTTGCTAAAATTTGTTACCACATTTTCTTAAAATGTTTAAGCTGTGAATAATTGACAGATAATTCACATTTAAGATTCACGTTGAAAATGTCATTTTCAAAAGTTTCTAAAAACAAAAATGAGGTCATCTGTGTGTGAGTCAGTGAAACTTGTGTAAACCTCTGCAAAGAAAATAGCGAAAAGGCCCAGAGGACTACTTCATCTATTAGATTTGATGTGGCAATAGTAACAGAAACAGAGTCTTCTCTGGTCCGGCGGGCTTATCTGAGAGAGGGCCGGGTTATTACTTAGAGTCTGAATGCTGTCTAGATCAAAGCCATGACAACACACATTGCTTTGTTCCCCTCTCTGCTCATCTCTCGCTGGCTATTAGGGACGCTAAATCCATGCCCCTCACCAGGTAAAAAGGCTGCTTTAAACCTCCAGACCATTCAGACGAGAGTGGGGATTGTGTGTGTGTGTGTGTGTGTGTGTGTGTGTGTGTGTGTGTGTGTGTGTGTGTGTGTGTGTGTGTGTGTGTGTGTGTGTGTGTGTGTGTGTGTGTGTGTGTGTGTGTGTGTGTGTAAAACCTTAAATGAAGCAGTGTTTAGGCTTACTTTTGAAACGGTGATGACCAAACCTGACCATTTTGCAGTAATATCCATTACTAAGTAAATGGAGCAACGGATCGATTCCCATGATGCATCTGGTTCAGCCTTTGAAATGAGGACCAATGAGGTCAGAGCAATATGTGGGTTAAACTCCCATGACCTCATACGATGCGTTCCGGCCAGCTACGGCCAAATAAATATAATCAGGGTTGGCTGGGTGTATTCAGCTCAGCTGAATATTTGTTCCAATATGATGATGTTAGGTCTTAGGAGGTCTGCACTTTCACAAACAACAGAGCATTTGTTCAGATAATGCATTGATGGCGTACAAGCACACTTAATAATGTGTTATTTACTAATAACCTCAATGACGCTTGTCCTTGCTTTCGTTGTCGTTCTTCTACTGTTTAACTGGGACGTGGAAGCATGCAGGGTTATTGTTCCAATGGAATTTGTTTGTTGCGTTCAAAAACCAAAGTCTCAAATAAAAGAACGTTTACTGGCCTTTGAAATGAATGGAAACAAAAAGGGGGCAGAGCAAGGGTCCAGATAGGCCCATATTTTGACTTCAAAGGTAATTACACTAAACAGAACATAACGGTTGTTATCATACACTAATTGCTGGCACCTGTTCAAGGCTCACTAGGGAGCAGTGTTCCATCTAGGTATTTTCTTTATTCATAAAGAATGGCTTTTACGCATGCGTTTCTGTCCATCTGCTTCTTGCGCTACATCTTTCTCTCTGTCGATACTCTCTCTCACAATCTCAATTTCTCTCTCTCTCTCACACACACACACACACACACACACACACACACACACACACACACACACACACACACACACACACACACACACCTTCTCTCAGGGGATAGACGAGGGTCCTGAAGGGCTGAAGCTGATCTCTGACATCATCAGGGAGAAGATGGGCATCGACATCAGCGTTCTCATGGGCGCCAACATCGCCAACGAGGTGGCGGCCGAGAAGTTCTGCGAGACCACCATAGGTAAAGAAGGGCCTCGCGCCCAAACATGGTCATATATCTGCGCACAGTATTTACGATGACTTGGCGGACATTTGTAGATCCTGCGTTATAGACATTGACGAGTTCACAGCTGGCAGGTAAAGCCCTGGGCACATCACACCTCTCCACCACCCTGTTCACTTGGGAATGGAAAAGGGTGGTGCTTTAACACACTTTTTATTTTGTCTGCACTGGTGTTGAATGTGATTTCAGCGCTTCGAGCTACGGTTGAAAAAGGCTGTGTGTGTTAAATCTTTTTTTTGGTTTGTATTTTTAGTATGATATGCATCTGGTACTCGTCTTATATAGTCTCTCTTTTTTACCATAAACTTGTAAAGCCTTTTGTAACGTGTTTTCTAAAAAGTGCTTTACAGATTAAGCTATTGTGTGTGTGTGTGTTTGTGTGTGCGTGCACGCGTGTATGTGTGTGTGCGTGCGTGTGTAGGCAGTAAGGTCCTTGAGAACGGCCTGCTGTTTAAAGAGCTCCTTCAGACCCCCAACTTCCGCATCACGGTGGTGGACGATGCAGACACAGTGGAGCTCTGTGGGGCACTGAAGGTACAAACACGTTTACATCGGTCGCTAAGCAACACACGGTGACATCACAGACCAACGTCTTCGCCACATCAAAAAGGCGAGACAACATTGATAGGAAATGTTGATATAAGTATATTAAGATATACGTGATGTCTATAGCTTGGTCTTAGAGGTTGGTACTATGTGACCCTGTTTTCTGATCGTATGCAACGTTTCAAGCAGAGGAAATTGGACAATGGATGTTGATATCTGATACGTTATCAGAACCATGTGATTATAATTAAGCGGAATCTTTACAATAAATTCTCTTCTCTGCTCTCTTTGTAACCCTAGGTATTGACGTAGGTTGCAGCTAATATATCTTTCTTGCATCAATCTTGGAAGGACGTTTTCTTTCTTTATTTTTATAAAATAAATTCAGAGTATATTTAATTGTTTTTTTAATAATCAACCCAGAATCTCGTGTTTTTTTGAATGAATTGAGGCGTTTCATTCGTTTTGGGGATTATTTATAGTACTGGCCCTGAATAATGATGCAGTGTTCTCGGCCGGCTCCAGAACATCGTGGCGGTGGGTGCGGGCTTCTGCGACGGGCTGAGCTGCGGGGACAACACCAAGGCAGCCGTGATCCGCCTGGGCCTGATGGAGATGATCGCCTTCGCCAAGCTGTTTTCCAAGGACGCAGGCGGCGTCTCCTCCGCCACCTTCCTGGAGAGCTGCGGCGTGGCCGACCTCATCACCACCTGCTACGGCGGCCGCAACCGCCGCGTCGCAGAGGCCTTCGCCAAGACCGGCAAGGTAGAACCCTTTCCTGCTAAGGCTTGATCACTCGAGCTTTGAGCACGAGCGGTAGTCGTCGAGCACGGGAAAGGAGCAATGTGGGACGGATGAGCCTGAGCTGACTTAATGGTCATAGAAGGAGACGTCGACGATGCCGATGATTTGGGCCAATCACAACATTCAGTCTATGTAGCCAATGACGGTTGTTATATGTGGCAATATGGCGGTGTGATCAGATGAGATATGTAAATATGTGTTATATACAAACACTTCCTGTTAGTATACTGTATCCTTGGCCCCTAAGATGATTTGGTGGCCGATTAAGCCCCTTGTCCAGCAGCTTAAGCAATATGACAATTGGAACAGCGGGTAAAAGGGTGGTCGAGGAAAACATCTGGAGGTTTTGGCAGGGAGCGAGTGTCAAATCTCTATAGACACAATATTGGAATCCAGCCATTGTGTCGCCATGGTGTCCATCTGAATGTTTCACGATGTGTTGGTTCTCCTCCTGCCAGAGCATAGAGGAGCTGGAGAGAGAGATGCTGAATGGCCAGAAGCTCCAGGGGCCGGCCACGTCCACTGAGGTGTACCACATCCTCCAGCAGAAAGGCCTGGTGGACAAGTCAGTACCCACCAGCTCCTCCATCGCCTGCCCCTCTCTCTAGACCTCTGGCTCTGCTCCTCTGGCCACAAAGAGGGATGTTTTTCTCTTTCCTACCTCTAACTTCTCCTTTTGTACCTTCGAACAGGTCTCTCTGGTTTCTTATCTCTGTACTGAGTCATGTGCAAAGATGTCCCACTCACAATCTGAGGATTTATTATCTGACAACTAACTGTCTTGTTGGAATCCCTTTTTGTTGAGACATTTTTGTATTCATATTTATGTGTTTTCAGAGACGGTGAAGAATTTGGTATTTGTAGACAACATATGTTAATGAGTCACTAAGGATGGAGGTATCACTACGACAAAATGACTTTATTCTTCTCCCGCTACAGGGACTTAGTGTCTACAACTCAGCCTGTGAGATGATGCCGTGCTGATTCTGAACACCCCCTCTCGGGTCCCTTCCTACCTCTGCAGGTTCCCTCTGTTCACGGCTGTGTATCAGATCTGCTTCGAGGGGAGGCCCGTGGGGGAGATGATCTCCTGCCTGCAGAGCCACCCAGAGCACCTGTGATGGGACCTGACGGCCCCAGGGAGCCCCACATGCCACAGTCTGATTCACAGATTCATGGCAATACAAAAACACGACAACAACCCGTAATTGTAGCACTTATATTACCTATTTTTTGTATTTATTCGATAACCTTTCTGTGACTACCTTCAATAAGCTTACCTTTTCCAGTTAAAAAACGAATAACATTAACATTAGCAAAAATCAATCATGATAAATTGTTATCAATGGCGGGATGATATTAACATTTAGACCTTGACTTTCAAAAACATTCGGAAGGTCTTTATTTTTGTAACAAATTTGATATATTTTACTTTACTTTTACTGTAAAGATAGAAACCTGTCTGAACAGACTAGCAACACGACACAGAACCTGTTTGATGTCTGTCCACTCTGCGGCAGGCTGGACAGACAACACACTTGACCACTGCCAATTTTGTTTACATGGAGAAACGGTTGCATTTTATTTTTCTGCAAAAAGAAAATCGTGATATTATCAGTATTATTACTGGCTTGTATTCGCTTTCGGGTAGTGTTCCTCAACCCAAGCCAAAAGTGAAAGACTTAAATGAAAGCGTTTTGATACAAATTCTCATATCAAGCCTTCCCATCCTTGTCTTGTCTCACTTCCTTATATGTTCAGATGGAAACAGACCGTCTGAAGATACATAATAACCCCAAAACAGGATCCCATGTCGGGCTAAAATGGAGAACGAGGCATTACTTGGAGACAGGATTTAAAAATATCTTTGAGCAGATTGTCTGCTATTTATTTGGTGATTAGCTTATTCACATTGGTATGTCAAATTGCTATTAGACTTTATAATATTAAATGTTGTTGTGTTAGACCAAATACCAAATTTATCCCCTTGACATTATTCCCGCCTCCCTGTTTACAAACATTATTGTCTAGAAGACAAACTGCTCCAAATCTAACCATCGATTGGCATTCAGGAACGAATGTCGTTCCCATGAGAATGGGTCCATCTCAGGCACAACAGCCCCACCTTGTGGCACATATTAGGTTATGACGTGTGTTGCGTGAGTGGTGAAGATACGCATCTAACAACATAACTCAGCAACACCTGAGCCTCCCACAATAATGCTAAAAGTTGCAATACGGCAACGCAATACCCACTCATTAAATACCCCTATGAGCATTTCAGTTATTTATTGAAAGTCTGAGTAGCCTTGGACATTATGTTTATCAGGAAAAAAGGTTTCTTTTAATGAACAGCCTTGTTATCAGTTAATGTTTTTCATTGACTTTGTGTAAAGAAAGCAACACATTCTTAGGCTGTGACCAAATTTTTAAAACTGATTTCCTGCCATAGGGTGGCCATGTCTAGTTAGAATTATTGTCTACCAACATCAATATGTCTATCCCTTTCAGTGCTGTAGTGATGCGGTCTCTGTGGACTCCACCATCCCTTTTGCTCAGTGGATGTTGATATAGATTGAGGTCTTTCTTTCTTACGGGTACATCGTGTCAACTGCCACTCAAGTGACCATCTGACTTCCCCCGTCAGCTGTTTAACTTTTGTAAGGGCAAACCACGGAACGTTTGTTTTGAAGCAAACCATTGAATTTTGGTCCTAATTATTTATGACAGGATTTAATCTTGGAATGTTTTTAAGATAAATATTGTAAAATGGTTTTAAGAAACGCACTGGTCTCGATACTTCATTTTAGATTATTTTAGGGCTGAAAATAGTTTTTTGAAGTTCAAATATGGACGCCATTAGATAAACGCCCCATAGTTGAGTCACGAAGCAAACGGGCTGCTTAAAGTCTTATTAAACATGTAGTGTTCTGAACAACACATTTGTCTGATGTCTTTCTACCCTTATACTTTAAGCCAAAGTTCACAGAGACTAGTAGACGGTCACTTTGCTTTTTGGATTTTGTAGTGAATACATACTCGATTTTGGTATATTATACCTGGAGAAGGATATTATATAGGCATATTGCATGTGGTTAGTTCATGTACATTCTATTTGTGTAGGATATACTTAATCCACAAAAAAAAAAACATCAAACTCATTCATTACATTGAATTATTTGTAATATAAATGTTTTTTTATCTTTTCTTATAATTTTCAAAAAGTATGTAGGCGATAGCAGTTGAGTAAAAACAAGATGTTTAATACATTATCCAAATGGTTCACTTTGAAGTTCACTATTAAAACTCTGAAGCTACAAAACAAAAGCACATCAATGTAAAAAAAATAAAATAATGATATACATGTGCATTGACATGAATGCATTGCTTTAACATAAACACTTTAAGTTTAAGAGCTCCATCATTGAAGCTATAATATCCATACATTCAACAAAATGATGAATGTATCTATTTATGAATAAACACCCAACAATACTCAAGACGAGTTGTAAACCTCATGGCAAGTTCTCCCCACACTTAGGATGAATCAACATTCATAGGACACTTACTGAAATACACATATCGCAATAAACACATTTTGAACAGGAAACTGATGATTCTTTGTTTTTGTTGAAGTTGAACACCTCATACAGTGAATAAGTCAACACTGTCTGAATAAACTTTCGTTCAGTCATCCAGATAGGGGGAAAATATAAAAAATTAATTTGTTTCCCAAATTTCTCAAATTCATATCATCAAAAGAGGTTCACCATAAATAAATAAAAACTTGCCTTCGTCTTGAGTCTATAAACAGTTAGCCCTCGTCTTCCTCCTCATCTCCCCCAAATGACAGAAGACTGTTATTTTTCACTTTCTTCTCCTTCTTGTCCTCCTTCTCCTTCCTTTCCTCCTTCTCCTCCTTCTCCTCCTCCTCCTCCTCTTTCTTGTCCTCTTTCTTGTCCTCCTTATCCCCTGTGACACGCTTCTTCTTTTTGCTGGAGCTGGCTGTGATGCCCTGGAACTTATCCGTGGAGGAGCGCTTGGCCGGTTTCTTGAACACGATCTTACCATCGGCAGGAGGTTCATCCTCTGTAAACCAATAGGAAGCATGACGCTTGTGTTTGAATAGCTGCATCACTTTTCTCTCCCTCCACATGGTCAAACGTAATACAGACTGCATCAGGGGGACTAAACTAAATCAGTAATATCAATAATAACTGAAGTGCAACTAAAACTAATTCTATTTAATGTGGTTCCCTTTGCTGTTCCATACAAAACCAAATGGATAGGATCAACACACCAGACAGAAGGACCACGATCCTGACTCCTATGAAGACTGCGCCAGTGCACTGTTAAACTTGAGACTGAAAATATACTTCTGACTTAAAGAAAACGTATAGTCTTAAAAGGATGTGTGCACCTACTCAACCAAAACAGTACGACCATTGACGGATGGAATAATAACCACTGAATTGCATGAGCAATACTCTCCACATTTGCCAGTCCTTCCTACCCACCTTTCTCTGAAGCGCCGTCCCCTGTGCCTTTCATCTGCTTCACCTCATTGGCGCTCAGGTCGCCCTTCTTCAGGACGACGACCTGTGGTAGCTCATCCTCACGGTCGCTGCCGCTGTCATCATCTAGCGTTGGCATCGCCTGACGCTGGAGACGGAACACACAACAGGCAATAACATTTAACGATCTGCCGATGGTCAATGTTAGGCATCCTAGTATGGACATTAGATTATTGTATCGTGGGTTGTTGGTAAATGGTTTCCTAATTGCATTTAGGATACATCGCAACGAACTGTCAAGTGTTTATTTACAGGAGGCGATGGGTTCATTGTAAATGTGATGATCCATAATATACATGATGTGATTCGCTCCGACACACGACAGCTAACGCTATGTAGCGTGCAAGAAGGACACACACCTTAGTGTCGACGTTGGGTCCTTCCTTGTATCCGACATCACTCTTGAATTTCTTTAGAAACGACGGTTCGGAGGGTTTCACCCAAGATATATCACTTTTCTTTATGTTCTTATTCATTGTAGGACTAAGCGCGTGAAGCAATAACAGATTAAGCAGAACTAAACGTCATCAGTATGCGCTTCCCAAAATATTTAAATAAATCAGTCACCTGTTTTGAGATAGCAATGTGATTGGCTGAAATACTAAGGCTTGTCTGGCGTGGACCAAGGAAGTGCTCGCTGACTAGACGTTCATGACAACGATGCAGGGTTTCCTATGACCGTATAACTCCACGCATTGTCATTGGAATATGATTTCTGGGGATATTTACGCTTTGTTGGCCGGCTTTCTTGGCGCCGTAGCCTCTTCGTCTGCTAAACTGTCCCTTGGGGCGGATTACCTTAAAGACATGTGTGATACAGGGATGAAGAGATGGACCACTGGAGACCACTGGAGCAGACAAGATGAGGAGGAAACCCCCTGTGACTGGGTAACACAAGACTCCTGTGTATTGTATTGATATGGGCCACATTACGCATGGAGTTAATGATATTTCCTGTTGCAAATGCATTCGATTCTGTTGTGAGTTTTTCACATGTCTTCTGAGTTTATTCTTAGTATTTTATATTGAGCTTTTGTTTCACAGTATACTGCCCTCACGAATGAGTATATATAGTTTATTAACGCATAACGACAAAGTATGGGAGCCACACTGGTATTTCACAGGTATTAGATCCATACATGTTAATGTATCTCTGACGTCCGGGTTCATCCTCAGCTCCACATTCCTCTGCGCTTGTTGTGCGGAGGTCTGCTGTTCACCTGCAATGCTGTGATGTGGACGTTTTTCTCCAAGGCGCTTCGCCACTGCTCCTCTTCCGCCAGAGCCACAGTGACCACCACTGCATCAAACTTTGTCTCTTCTGTAAGTTATCTACTAACTATAACAGGGAATCATTAGGTATCCATTAAATGTAATCTGTAGTCACACGAACCTTACTCCTTTTACAAGTTCTACCATCCGATTCCTGCACAGGCCTTAGGCCTTTTTTTTTTTGTAGACTAATGGATGTTCATGTTAAGAGACAAGACCAGGTTTGACTCTACCTTTGTGCCATATTCAGAGAAGCTATCAAATTCATGTTTCATGTCTAATTACCAATTTATTCAATGGGACACAGCAAGCATAACCAGTTTTAGCCAATGATGTGTACCTACATAATGGAGATTTCAAAATAGTCAGGAAACATGAAGAAGGGTTAGCCTCCATCCCAACCTCCACTAACGATTTCTTATCTCTTTTTGTCGCTTGTGTTTACCTCCAGGCGGTCCTAGGGAGAATGATTTTTGGAGAGACCCATGCGGCTCTGTGGTGGGTAGGGATCTCGCTCACCCTCTCTGGGCTGCTGGTGCTCCATGAGTCCACGCCCCAGATCGTATCGCAGGAAGACGGCAAGAAAGACAATTGACGACGCTTCCAAAAGAGAACACTGTTACAATGTGATCCCCTAGAGACCAAGCCAAAAAAAAAAAGGTCACCAAAGCACAAGGATTAAATGATCAGCTGCAATTTGACCTTTATCAAATTGTATAACAATGTGTCAACAAACACCAAGTACTACAAAAGCTAAAACAACTGCCTTGCAATGACATACAATCACACTAGTTGCGGGAACCTTTATTCTATATTGTATGGTTCTCTTTGCTGATCCATACATAACTGCAGGGATAGGATCAACACACCAGACAGAAGGATCACGATCCTATCTCCTATGAAGAGCACTGACCGTTATGCTACAGCACCGGTTCACTGTTAAACTAGATAAGCTGTAAAATATACTTCTGAAGAAAAAATATATCTTAAAAAAATGTGTGGAACTGTTGCTCATATATTATGCAATATACATTCACCTGTGTGCACGAAGATATGCATTCACGTGCATGCATTCCAATACGCACTATGGAAAGTAAGCATTTTCTATGCAATACAAACTGCCATTTTACACTCATACAAAGAATGTCATTGATTTTAATTCCTAATAAAATAAATGTATGCATACAATCAAGAACTGAGAAGTCTAATGTGAATGTATTGTATTCAAAACCAATGTATGCAAATACTTATATAATATATTCTCCCAAAATAATACTGAAAAAAGCACACCTGGTAAATATGACTTTACTTACTGACATTTATTTTTAAACCACAGAAACACGTGCTTGATAAAAAAAATTTTTTTGTCATTCATAACTATACAGTAAACACGATGAAACATGAAAGGTCCCAAGACATATAGCATCCATTTTAAAAGCCCTTTTCTTACATAAATAGTGTCATTAATCGAACAGCACAAGAGGGTGAGGAATTTGAAATGCAACCACAGAATCGACAAACAAAGCTGAACATTAGGCAAACCCTTACAATCACTCACGAATCCATGCGTAAAATTTGCTCTTCCCGACTTGTAAGGCACACGGTGAGATTAAAAACACAAAGAAATCATTGGAGAGACCCAGCGCAGTGGCTCGGCCGTTAATTAATCATGCCTTTAGTGCTGTGTGTGGTCAGTGGTGTTCCCTGAGCTCCAGGAAAAGTGTTGACCATTCCACCACTTCCACAACAAAAGGCTTTGGTTCTGGTGCTAAGAATGCAGTCCATAAACTGGCATCATCTGAAACCCAGGCACTCAAACACTAACAGTTCTATTAACACATTAGCCTAAACATCTTGGTTTCGGCGTAGATTTAGTGTAGCTCTTTAAATGCCTTCTCTGGACTTCTATTGGACGGCTTAAGCTCTGAGGCATATTGTTGCACTGCAGTGGTGTTTGTGTTCTACCTACGATACTTCTTACAAATAGCTGCATTTTCAACGGAATCTTGCATCCAACATATTAGTCTCATCTGCCTTCAATTCCCATTTTGCGGGTCTACAAAAGGTCTCAACGAAAATGATCACAACACTATTGCACGTGTGTGTGTTGTATACAAGATTACTAAATAGTCCTTTAAAATATAAATAAAAGCAGTGACGCCCTTGTGGCACTACTAGTCGAGTGGAATCTCTATGACGTCCTCCTCAATGATCTCCCCCCGAGGGACCTGGTCAAGGGCCTCCAGGGGCCTCTTCTCACAGCGCAGGCCGCTGAACGGGCTGCACCAGGACAGGGAGAAGGGCCCACCGCACGCAGCCTGCATGGCCTCCCAACAAGGGACCTTATCCCACTTCCCGGTCTCTCCCTTCAGACGTTCGATTCCCTGGAGAAAAGAAAGCACAGGCGATCAGAGATGGCAGGAGAAGCACATTAAGGAAGCTTGTCCTCCGCATGCACAATGACTACAAAAAAAAAAGGCAACTAAAGTTTTTTTTTCCACTGAGATATTTCTTTTCTCCACCAAGTATAAATTATAAATACAAATTGGGAATGAAAGATTTAATTTAGGTTGACTAAAGAAACATGGCAGAATTGTAATAAATTCACATACATTAATGTTGCAATGCCAGTCACATGCAAATTATGATGAAGAATGAAGGTATTAATAGTCAATTGGGTACAGGAGGTAAAATCATTGACATGCATCATGCCATTACGCAGTTTTAAACACTCATTAAACTTACGTTTGAATGAGCATACTGACCAAAACAGACAAGGAAAATGAAGATGTTGGATATTTCATAGACCCTCTGCTTTAAACTTGCATGCATATGGAATGTATATTAAGTAGGACAACTAGGGTGATCTCTGTTCCGAGCTTACCTCTGTCTCTTTACCAGCAAACCTGCCAAACAAGGCTTAAAAGGCTGGCTTGCTGAAGAAGCTACCAGGTCATCGAGTTATCAATCATTCAAAGCAAGTGCATGAGTTATGCAAGGAGGGCAAAAGAGAAAGAGATCCCAGAGAGTAAAGTGCAGCATAACAGACAATGAGGGGATGAGAGTTGTCCATGAAGGGATAGACAGAAGTTAGAGGATTTTTATACAGGGAAGGTACAACATGAAGCAGTCTGTTGCATCAGTAAGGAGGTGTCTGTTCAGATGATGAACATGACAGAGTAAACTATGCATTGCACATCACATGGGGCCCAAACAATACATCAGGCCTTTATGCTCCAAACATGCAGGCACGTGCGCACACACACACACACACACACACACACACACACACACACACACACACACACACACACACACACACACACACACACACACACACACACACACACACACACACACACACACACACACACACACACACACACACAAGAATAATTTATTCTTTGCACATGTACTCACATTTCTTTAGAATAATTATAATTAGAAAGGTTTAAAACATAAAAACACCAATATCTTCTACAGCACACCAGCAGATCAATCACCTACAAAGCATATGTCCTTCCATGAACCATGCAGTCATAATTAAAGAGATACGCACATCATACAAAATAGAATAAAACAAAGAAAATGTGAACTGTTGACGAGAGATAAAAAGTAACAAAATAATTTAAAAACAAAGTGCAAATCAGCCAAGTAGTACATAAGGGGCACTGTGTAAGATATAGACAACTGTGATAACATTAAAAGATGACTTTTAAAATATATATTTATTTAGCTATGTTCTTAATCACACACTATGTAAAATATCCAGCTAGGATAGTTTTCTTTTTGCACATTTGCAAAATGTGAATTGAAGGTAATACAGATGGGATTGACTCTATAAGCACATTTACACACACTGAACCAATGTTGACCAGACATGAAAAAATACAAAGTATATAAACTCTGTGTACTTGTAAACCACTAGACCCAACACTATATAATCTTACACAGCGCTCCTTTAATAGTGCAGATAGTGACAGTAAGGTTGAATAGTTAAACGCTTGAACTGGATTGTTAGTGAAGTTACACAAACCATGCCCATCCCTGTTTCAATCATATGCGCAGAAATTGTGTTTCAAACACACAGGTTTTCTTGTCAGTTGTTGCAGCTGAAAACGATGTTTGAATACAGAGACATTTCTGTTAAAGATCTAGTCTTTTCTCTCCAAACAAGAACGAATGTTAGCGGTTTTGACATCACGACTAATCACAGATCTCGAAAAAGAGACAGACCCCTTTCAAGCAAAAAGAAAAACATCCTTTGATTAAACTTTAATGATGAGTTAAGTGGGCCTTGCTTGCATGCAATTAGTTGTTCCAATCAACGTGTCTCTATTATGCCTAATGAAAGGAAAGGTATTGCTTGATGAATAACTAGATTGCCCGGGGAATTTACATGTTTATCAATCGCAAGAATGTCCTGGTAACAAAACGACAGCTAAAAATAACACCTTAAGAGAAACAACATCTGCTCTGGTAAGATGATGGCCTTGCTGTCACTCGACTAACTATTCATAAAATAAAAACACGCAAACGTTCCAGAGCTCAGCATTATGGCGGAATGTCAAAAACAATATCACATTTTTAGTTTCATGTCTGCAATTCCACCAGATGCTTTGGCTTTTTATAGATGCAGCTGAAAGCATTTCTGAAGGATTGACAGATTTTCTTTTTTACATTCGACATTTTGTCTCCGTTTGGAACATTCCAGACGTGGTGATGTCTGGGGGGGGGAAGACTTTAGGATGCAGCGGGAGTTAACTCAGAAAGAAGGCAGAAGGCTTCTTCTATGAAAAATAATGTAATTAATGTGTATTATTAACATTTGCAAACACCTTTCACACGCAGAAAGGGTTTATTTCCCTCTGCAACTCATCCCAGTATAAAGTCACTCCATTAGAGCGGCCCTTTTTCCCTCACAAGAAAAAATAAAGAGGAAAATAAAATAAAAAGCATGTTCTCTTCAGCATAAGAAACACAGGTAGGAGCTGTCCGTGGATAGTGTAGGAGTCACAGTTCAGTGACCATGTTCAGCCTTTGGGAGCAGCAGGCGTAAATTAGCTGGCTAGTCTTGGCCAGCTAGGCGGGGATTGGTGGAAAAGGGTTTGATTTAGTTTGGTTGGATGGTATCAGCTTGCCAGCTCCTCTTACTGAGCTCTCTGTCTCTGTCTCTCTCTCGGTCTGTCTTTCTAACTCTCTCTCTTTCTCTCTCTCTCTCACACCACATACTGGTAGGTTTCAGCCTTCCCTTGTTCGGGGGTGGCGAGGGGGCTAAACCACAATATGGAGAACGGATGTCCGAAAACCGCCCGCATGTTCATCCATTTAGTTTTTTTAGCCCATCTTCTCTCTTCCTTTTTCAACTGCTCTATGCCCTGAAAACAAGAGACAACGTAACTTCAGTGGGTGGACTTAAAGTGGGCCGCCCCAAACGGGTGACCGACCACACACATCCCTGAACTGCTTCATCTCGTCTTTACACTAGGGCCAGACCAATATGAAGATGAATAGAAAATACATTAAATATGACATAAAACATAGTCATTAACCTATTAAAGTGATTTTGTTATTTACAAGTGCATACATTGTCCAGGTCAAAGATTCTCTTTCCATGTTATTTCTTCATCATTTTCATATGCATTTTATATTATTTAATAGCCTGTTCGGCCAGCCCAATTGGTAAAGATGACAATTTGTCTAATTGAATGAAATATTCTCCACATTTATTTTTGTTTGTTCCACTTAAATTTACTTCAAATAAAAGTATACTGTACTCACCTCTAGTAAAGATAAAGAGTGGCTTTCAAGGTACTGTTCAGTTATTCCATCACAACCTTGTTCACGTTAGCACCCTCTATTTGAGTAGCGCTCACTACGCAATACATCCGCTAGTGACGTTTTCTTAAGGGGCCTATCGGTACTTTGGTGGAATTCACACCAAAATATTAGCCCTCGATAACGGCCGATAATATCAGCCTACTGATAGATTGGTTGGGCCCAACTTTGCAACCTTTTAACTTTATTTGTCCACACAATGAGTGGATAAAACAAGCTGTTTGAGTGTATTTCAATAACCAAGCACAAGACCCACTCTGATTTACTGCACAGTATTAATTTGACGAACAGACAAGCGTACGCTCTGACACCTACTGACATACCGATATTAATATGAGATGCAGTTCATAGATATGTCCTAGAGTTGCAGACAAAAATAACTTAGAGGCAGGAAGAAGAGATGCTTCTGTGTTGGCTTCAGTCAGCTTGGTTTTGACAAACTGAATAAAGAAGGACAGCTTACAGACGGAACACACAAGTAGACTCTTCAGACTGCTTGGAAGATAAATTACTTATAAAGTATATTGCCAATAGAGTGGCAATATACTTTTTGAGAGATACTTGAACACAAAATAGAAACTATTAGAGAATAGTTCAACACAAAATAAAAAATAACCCCAATAAACAGACTGATCAAGTAATGGATCCTTGGATTTAGGAGCAGTAGCGACATGCAGGGCTAACTTATTAGCTTGTCTATTACACTTTCATATGATGGCCATTACGGATGCCAGTGTTCGCAGTTTCTTCTTTTAATTTATTTTGAGGTTGAATGTGTCACTATTTAGATTAAATATTTTTTTCTGGTTTGGTTTATTCATTTAGAATACTAGGTATATGGTTAATAAAGTTCACCTTTCAGGGTCAGAGGGTAGCAGACCTCATGAATAATTTGACTTTGGCTTTGGCAAATTAGCCTCATCTAACTTGTAGCAGTCTGAAATCATGCATAGCTGGTTCCCCAAATAAGGCAGGACTTCTTTCATACCAAGAAACCAGAGAAAAGGCCAGAAATAGCTGAGCAGTCCTTTCCCTTTAGGGACAATACGGAACTTGAACTCTAATTTGCATTCAGTTTCATCAGAATTGAATGTACCTTTTGTGCGACAAGGACACAGAAAATAAAATGCATGCAACACTGCAGCAATGCAGCAATGTGTGAAATTCTGTGATTGTAATAACTCCCTCAGCTATTCATTTCAACATATGCCATCATTGTAATTCACTGATTCTATTATATTTGTGATCTTCTGTCACTGTCAGCAGATGGTTGGATAAGCATGGAAATACTAATATTATTTTGTAAAACCTTTTGTTGCTTTGTTTTGGATGTCTCCGTCTACACAGCTTAGTGAAAACGGACTTTCCGTTTCATATTAACCAATACGACACTCAAGCCATTTTAATTTGCAGTCCCATGTCTCCATATCTGCAAGCTACAGAGGGAGCAAACGGTCCGATGCACATCTAAGTGCTAAGGAATAACACATATGAGGAGAGAGCAGGAAAAAGCAGGAAAGTAAAAGCCACAGAAGAGCCCCGAATCCTTATAGACCTGCGGTCTCGTGGGTACAGATGGAGTGGACCTTATAGACCTGTGGCGTGTGGGCGTGACTTACGGTCTCGTCGGTACAGATGGAGTGGACCTGGGTTCCGAACATCACGGAGGTAAATATGAGGAAGAGGAGGGCCTCGAAGCACAGGAGGATGAGGAGGATGACTGTGGCAGGGGGGGAGAAGGAACTGCACTCTGGAATGTACAGTAATGGGTGAGGGGACACAGAGGGAAGCAGAGGGGGAGAGAGAGAGGTCAGAGGGTAACAGGATCATTTTAGGAGGTCCTACACAACCAAACTGTTCTCATGGTCTCACCAGGAGATGGGTGTGAATTAGAGCTTGGATCTGGCCCAAAAATACAAGCCGGACATGACCCGAGCCCCTGAATGTTCTGTCTGAGCCAGGCAAGGGCCCGCCCCATTGGCTGCATTCATATGGGCCCGAACCTGGTTCAAACATGATTTTCTTCTTAGTAAGTTGGCTGTTCCTAGTTGTTCCGAATTCCTAGTTGTTTAAAGACAAAAATATGTTCAGAACACTTGTGGGATCTCAGTAAACAGCCTACTTCCTCTTGCAAAGGACTCGCAAAGCCAGCGTGGTGCCGTAGGCAGCAACAACCAGACAAAACATAATTGACACAAGGACTTAATAATCACACTTTGCGGATTACAGTGAAATTTGAATGACAAATCTGTTCAGAATTACACACAGAATCATGAATAGCATAATACGGAAGCGTGTTTATTACCTTATTATGTATCAATCACAGTGATTTATAGGTTTATAGTTACAATGTTATAATACATATAACATTCTAATTATCACACCAAATAGCTTACTCCCCAGTCCAATACTAAATTAAAAAAACACGTATCTATGACCACGAGACCAAACGACCCGACCACAAAATCAAACCTCTAGTGTGAATGACTCTTTGCTGCAGCGACAAAGTGATTTTTATTAAAAAACACTATTCTTGCGAGGGCCTTGGACCAACAAAACGATTACAATATTTTTTCAAGCATCAAGGAAAGGGAAGTTTTTCTTGTTCCATTTCCTCAGATTTGTTTCAGTCCGTATCTTCTGATTTTCACCCCAACCTCTCTCTGACCTGACCACTCAGCCAGCCAGCACAAACACAATCAGCCTGAACAAAGCAACCCCAGTTCTAAAAATAAATCAAATGGTTTACACCTTGACAAACTTCTCGATGAGCCATACAACAATGAACAGCTGAACAATAAACAATTTGGATGAAACAAAAAAAATGAATAGACCAAAATTAAACAAATAAAAGCAGGAAATATAGAAGGTTGGAGATGAGAGGAACACAAAAAAATACATGGACAAACACACATGAAAGTACAGACACACACACATGAAAGTACAAAACTAAAAAGGGTACACACACACACACACACACACACTTAATGGGCTCTGTACTACACGTGTCACTATGCTAACCAGGTATGACTGACCTTCAGACAGCTGGCTGCATCAGAGCCAGATTCCAGAAGGAATAGAACATGTCAGGACGGACGCAAAGCAAAAAGAAGATTAAAATGAAACAAAAAGAAAGACGAGAAACCTAACTGAATAGGGGGGAGCGGGTTCTGCATCACATAACTCAGGCAGATGCAACGGTTGACATTGGTCACGAAGCATTTTAGAGAAAACTACAATGAGGCTGATGCCTGTTCAGGACCAACAACAAGGTTGTGAAGAACACAAAGATACTCACTTGTCCAGTCATCTTCAAAGCAGTAGAGGAAATGGAACACCACCATTGTCAGAGAATGGAGAGAGATGAGTGCAATGTACATCTGGGAAAGAAATACAGGAATTCATGAGGGCCGCTTCATTACACTTTGTTACAAGTCAGTGGCAAACAATGGATGGATTAATCTACATTCAGAATCTCTTCATTCAAATGTATAATAAGTGTGATGAAGATTATTTCCTTTGATGTGACCCAACATTTGAACACAAGTGTATAAATCATCAAACCTAATTGCCCCAGGATACATCTTTAGGGCAATTTGTGCCAGCAGGGTGCATGGTTCCTTCATTAGCCGTCATCCAATTGAATCAGAAATCTATTCACAGCTTCCACAAAATGTTGTCTTAATTGAACATTTTAATTTATTAAATTAAAAGCAGTAAAAATAATATTATGTATTTTAATTATAGATATTATAATAAATAATATAATCATTTTAATATGAGGGGTGTGTGTGTGTGTGTGTGTGTGTGTGTGTGTGTGTGTGTGTGTGTGTGTGTGTGTGTGTGTGTGTGTGTGTGTGTGTGTGTGTGTGTGTGTGTGTGTGTGTGTGTGTGTGTGACTGCTGGATTCTGGTGGTTTGGCATCATCATTTGAACTTTGTGATTGCGATTATAAAAAGCGTAAAATGTTACACGGCACACCAGCTAGGTAATAGTCAATCTCAGAACCCAGGGGCCTGGATTTCAGGGCCTCCGGTGTAGCCACCAAGCAGAGACTTCCTCTTTAATGTGCTGGTCAATGTTGAGAGTCTGATTAGCAACTCGAGACGTGTGAATGGAGTTGGAGTTGAGAGACGTCGCTAGGATCGGATTGTTTTAGCTTCAGACAACATTTTGTCTAATCTCCATAAACAGATATCTGCATATGAACGCAGACACATTTTTAAAAAGCTACTAAAAAAGGCTAAATCGTCGTCAGACGATAGCCGATGGGTTCCGAGATTGCGTTTCGGACAATGCATCCCTCTTCTTTTGCTCTCCACATGGACTGTTGCCCGGATGCAGCCAAAGCCCTCTGAAATGTGATTGGTCAATACTACTCAGACTACAATCGGAAACCAAAACGCTTCCGATCCCAAATCTTGTCGCTTGCCTACAGATTCTGCATTCATAAGCAGAAATAGATTTATAGTGATTAGTTATACGTTAGTCTATTGCAGGCATTTTATTTATATAAGGACCATATTATGATATGAAACGCTAAGCAATGTCATAACGTAGACATTTATCTAGCTGTAGAGGAAATGACAAGATCTGTAATATAATGAACAAACAGCTTTCTTTCTTTGGCATATTTGGAGTAGGCAAATAACATGGCTGTGGAACTACTGGACTGTGAACCAACCATGTGAAAAACATTCAGGGTGTCTTCAGCGTTGGACACTTACTGTGAAAAGCACAAAGTACTTCTGGTTGTTCTCCCCAACACAGTTGTTGACCCAGGGACAGTGGTGGTCCATCTTCCGGATGCACCGCTTGCAAACACTGCGGATGAAAGATGAAGACGACAAGAATACTAATTATTCATGCACTGCACCATCACCGATTCCCAAAAGTAGATTTAGTAGACAAAAAGCTAAGCAGCTAGTCTGTTACTGTAAAACACTTTTTCAAAATGGAAGTTGTAATGCATTGGCTAAGCTGACTTGTATGACCGTTTGGTTCTCCCTACCTGCAGTGGTGAGCTCGGTCTGGCTTGATGCTACAGCATTTGGGACACTTGTAGACCACCTGGCCTGGCTTTAGCTGGAGGCTCTCTATGTACTCCTTCGTAGCATTTCCTTTTGGCACAGCCCCCTAGCAAGGTCCAAAAACATTGTAAGCCCCATTACTGAAGCGGAATAGCTTGTGGGTATATACAGGCATCAAACTGTATGAAACATTCAGTCAAGAATTTGCCATTACTACGAGGATGCATCTTTACAAATAGGCAATAACTGTAATTTTCTTTGACCTCTGCTGTTTCTGTGGAGCAAAAGGTTACTGTAAATCACCATAGTTATTTATAATTGATTTTGAACAAATGTTCTAACCACTTCATCTTACTAACCTCTGTTTTGCTCATTTATCCTTGAATAAAAAATAAAAATTGGATGGTTATCATAAGTTTGTTGTTTGTTGGAGAATGATCTTGATGTCCTCTTTACTAATGTTAAAGAATATCTTACTTTGAAGTGCAGGGCTTTAAGTTACGTACTTTATATAGGAGCAACACTTCAACAACCAACAACCCCCTTCAACACCTCAGTCTCAGATCATGACATCATCAACGTTATCCTGTCCCATTATAACGGACGTGTGGCCCAGAATGCACGCCAGGCATGCCCCACACTCACAGGATCGGTGCACATGGCCCGGAAGTGCGAGGCGAGGGCAAGGAAAGCCAGGCTGTTGAACGCCACTCCGTTGATGAGGCTGTATGTCAGGTTCTTGGAGGGCAGCAGCATGACGAACACCACCACGAACTCTGCGTAGAGCACCAGCATCCAGGTGATAACCGCGCACACGATGCCGCAGGTGTCCCGTATGAACCACATGGCCGAGGCCGAGGAGGAGGTGATGATGTCCTTGGAGATGGGGATGCGCTGCTCGGCCTGCAGGTAGCCGGCCCGGGACTCCGTGCGGCCGTGCTCCCCGCGGCCGTGCTCCCCGCGGCCGTGCTCCCCGCGGCCGTGCTCCACGTCCCTGCATCGGTGCACCGGGCTCTTCATGCTTCATTCATCCACGCTGGCCGCTAGTGCCGCCCGCAGCCACTCCTGGTACAGCTGGCAGCTTTAGGGGAGGAGGTTCTGGTTCACTTACCGCATGCTGGGACAGAGACAGGGTAGGAGGAGAAGATTAAAAGATAGGAGACAGGCAAGGTGGTTGGCATAGGACAGGAGGGATAGAGTCCTTTCCCTCCAACTGAAATAAACCGATCCTAACCTGAATCTTAACCTCAATTAAAAAAGATACTGTATATACACACGTCAGGTTTGACTAATGCCTTGCCAAAAATACACTGGCCTCTACAGTAAAATCCCTTACTATAACAATAATGTGTAAATAGGTGCCTTAATGAGCCTTGCTGTATGCATGCATTTACTAACATCTTTGTATGTTTTCTGTAAAACGTTTGTCTTTTGCGGTTGCAACATGAGTGAAAGCACAAGTCCATTGTTCCACTTTGTGGGACAATTAAGTTTAGAGCTCGGTGGATATATCATCAGAGGTCAAACGCACAGACAGCAGCAACCCATGCCACTGCTGCATGCCTCTGCAGTCGGACTCAGTGAACACAGCCTGCTGATGGTGCTGGGAAGGCTAGCTCGCCTGTTAGCCACATTGGTCAAGTATCAAACGATGACCAGTAGTGTCATCCCGGATAACGCATCGATATCGGGAAAGACCGTTAGCACTTGTAGCGATTAGAGATTCCTTTTCCTATTTTACCTAAGAGTCCATCGGTAACAGGGGACAGTATTTCAAAAGTAGCTTAAATTAGCATGCTGGCTAACTGGGTAACGTGTGTGTGAGCGAGATCTCACCTGTGTTCACCAGCGGCTCTGTCTCCTCGCTAACAATTATAAAGCAATGGATGTTTAATTTTCATGTAAACGTTGTAATGTCGTTACAAGTTGTAGCAGGACCTAAGACACCAAGACATTCGTTTCGTGGTGAGAAAATCGCCTTCCTTGATTAGTGTTTTACGCACCAACCCCCAGGCTCAACCACAACACATCGTGACGTACGCGGAAGTGAACACCTGTTTTTAATTAGGAGTAGTTCACACACATTGAAAATGATGATGCAAACAAGGATGCAAAACAAATGATATATCCGACGTATTGTATAAAGGTGAAAAAATATATACAAAATAAGGTACAAGTCATCTGACTCTATGAATAAATAAGTTTGAATGATATCTAAAAGTTCTACAACGATTGTATTGTTGTATTGTGATTTTAACAAATTTAGTTGTTGGTAATTTTTGTCAACACTAAAATGATGTAAATATCAAAGTTTTCATTGACTCGAATGCAGTTAATTTGACTTGAATTAATATATTGCTACAAAATAATAAGGGGGGGGGGGGGGGGGGGGGGGGGAGTGTCACACTGACAGCCAGATCCCTCACATCCAGTGTATTGCATAAAAGAGAAGAAAGTATAGAAAGACTAACAGTATGGCAAGCCCTTTAAACATTTAATCAGTAGCGGTAATAGCAATTGTAGATATCAACAATTCCTTTTTGACTAGTTATAATTCCAAACCAACATTTCCATAATGCAATTTTGACTAGTAGCAATTCTAATTAAATGCATCTACAATTAATTTATCACTAGTCAAATTGTTCATTCTTGATATCAACAATTCATTTCTTACTAGTGGAAATGTCAATTGTAGATATCTGTAACTTAATTACAACTAGTCAACTTTTACCATTGATTGCCATTCAAACTCAATTACAGATATCTATAATTCAATTTTGACTAGTTACAATTCCAAGTCGACATATCCATAAAGTAATTTTGACTAGTTGCAATTCTAATTAATGATATCTACAACTCAATTCTCACTAGTCAAAATGTTAATTCTTGATATCAACAATTAATTTCTCACTAGTGGAAATGTCAATTGTAGATATCTACAATTCAATTCTTACTAGTGGAAATGTTAATTGTAGATATCTACAATTGTTCTTACATTACATATATCGTTAATTGAATTCTAGATATTTAAAATTCAATTCTGACTAGTCAAAATAAAATTATTGATATGGTGGCTTGGAATTGTTACTAGTAAGAATGTAATTTCAGATATCTAGAATTGCATTTCAGATATCTAGAATTGCATTGCAGATATCTGAAATACAATTGTAACTAGTGAAAACTATATTCGTCCTAGTAACAATTATTTTTGAGATATCTACAATTCCTTTTATAACTAGTCAGAATTGAATTTTAGATATCAAAAAAGGAATTTCGACTAGTCAAAATGTATTTGTAGATATCTTCAATGACGTACACACAGTACATATCCGAAACTAATATGGTAATTAAACGTCAACCAATGGCTTTGTGGTATTTTAATAATATGACGCCCACATATCCGAAATGGTTTGTTGATATGTCGGACGTATCGGAAATGCAATTGTTGATATATGAAATGGGTAATTACATTTCCACTAGTTACAATCCTTTTTCAACACGTGGAAATTCAATTGTAGATATCTGTAATCGTTATTGTTACTAGTGAAAAAAGAATTACTGATATCTAAAATTAAATGAAAGATATCTGTATATCAGTTTCAACTAGTCGAAATGTGTGTGCTTGTAGCATGTGTGCGTGCATGTTTACTTGCGTGCGTGCGTGTGTGTGTGTGGAGGCTAAAGCCCTTGGCCATAGTTTTCAAGCATTTAATGAACAATTCTTGTTTGACTACCTAAATTATATTCAATATACTGCATCCTTCCAAACAGTGTGTGACAAAACACAATTTTCTTCAGGGCTCATGGTCTATAAATGTGTTGACACTGCAGAGAAAGAGAAAGATGAGCTTTTCTTGTTTCCTCTGTTTCTGGATCGGATAACCGCCTCAGTACTGATAAAGCATAGCAGTTATTAGGATGAATGGCTTCATGAAGATAGAAGGTGTTTCTACAACAAAACACACAGATCACATACCTTCAAATGATGAAGTATGGCGCGAAACATTCAAGTATTGAAGGTGATGCTAAATGAATCTCTTATTCACAACACAGTACATGGAACAAAACTTTATCTCCAAGGGGAAATGTGGGTACAACAGCAAGGCAGGGGAATATAAAACATAATGACTATATAAAAATATACTTTAACCCTCTGTGTGTATCCATACAAGAATGTGATCATGCCTGTAGAGCATTGCAAAGCATACAGTGAGGAGTACAAAGTTATCCCCTCTGTATCTGAACGGCCTCCCGAAGCATAGCTGTCTGAAACCAGACCTATTGCGTTTTACTAGCCACAAGCATTTGTGATGACTTTGATAAGAATGTTTAGTTCCATAAGCAGAAGACATCATTCTATTATAACTGTCTTTTTCTGTGGATAATGAAGGGTGGGTGGTGGTGGCAGTGGTTGGTGGTGTAGTGATAATATTATGATAACATTTTTTATATATTACAATTAAGATTAGGCAATAGGATATATTATACAATATTATACATGCCTACCGCTACCTCTGAACTGTTGAATAACCGACCCGCCAATTCCAACATGTAACATGGGTAGCTTACTCACAAGCCAATTACAGTCTCTAATGTCTTGGTGATGCAGAAGACAGTTTAAGTGCTCCTCAATTAAGGAGGTTTTTTGTCGTTTTTTTTGTCTGTGCAAACATCAACCAAATGTCCACCACATCTTGGATGTTCCTATTAGGCCTACTGTTATGCATAGGAGGCACCATTGGTTGTTGCTTCTTACATTTACATTAGATTAATAGGATTAGATTAACCCTGCTGGCATTATAAGATTATTGTTGGCGTTTAATGGTTTGGATTTAAAACCAACCAACCATTACTAAACAATTGTCCTTGTTTGGCATCTACATGGTGCTCTACCACGTATCGTCTCTTTGGCAAAACAACAGGAATGCGTTGATCGCATCATTAGTAGCTCAAGTTTAGCTACAGGTATGAGATGCAACATGAGTAGAGTAGCGTGCGTTACCACAAACGGCCCCAAGCAGAGCAACTCATCATCATACGATGTAGGATCATACTAAAATCCTTTAAAGCAAGATTGGACTCCTCAGACATCTTAAAAATTATTAATTTACTCTCAGCCAAAGACAGATAATTGAGGCATCTCAAAATGATTAGGGATATGTATTTGTAAACTTTGTTTCCATGGACACCCTAAAATGAACTTATGTGCTTGCTGCATGATAGCTTATTATCATGAGATAAAATAAAATATTGAAATCTTTTGTGGCCAATTGTTTAAGTTCATAATTTTCCCCCTGAATTTCAGAATAGTGGCAGTTAGACAGTGAGCAGCCTCTCACTGTGTATTTATATCAAATGACAATCAAGTTGTTCATCACAAGAGGGCACTGACAGACAGTGGTTTAATATTTGTTGTATATGGTCAAATCCATATTAAGTACAAATATATTTGCTTTCTCTGTCCATTTGGAGAGAACTAGTTGTGGGAAACACTGTTTTTGTTTCTTCAAAAGTAACCCAACAATTCAGAAGTACTGCATTTCACACCTCAGGTGTGAAACAGACATTTGCAATATTGTGTCTTTATGTCAACATTGGCTGCAGTGGGATTTGTCATTCTGAAATAGGACTAACGACACATAAGAAGTTTCAAGGTTAATTTATACTTTTGCACAAATGCACCTGTGCACAGAGTAATATTACCTTTGTTAATTTTCCCAAGGAAAACTAACATTGCCATTTCAAAATTAAAGAAAAAATTAACATTTTTGATTCTGTGAAAACCTAAAATAACTATAAAATAGTTGGATGTCTACATATTGGATTAATTTGTGATTATGGTTTCTAAATGACCATGTGAATTTAGCCCTGTCAATTCTAGGTTATAAGTAATACTGTTTCCATTTACTTATGCACATATGTTCGAGGTAGATTTCATAGAAGCAAACATGTCCCGCCTGTTTAGTTAAATCCAGTTTAATTTGGTTTGTTTGAGACATTGGGAGATACTCGTGTCTCTATGCTCTATAGATGGTATTGTTTTTAGTTTGTCGACTTTGCGACATTGCAGTTGTTCAGACGGAAAGTTCATTCTGACATAATTTGGAATATGTAACATGTAGCTGCTTAGATACCATACATGTATTGATCCTGTACTTGGAATCATATAGCACTGTTGCAGGGTTTTGAGGTATCTCGTTAATTCAGAAAATCAGGGCAAACATTATTTTTTCAAGTGAATGCATTACACTTCCGTATGTTTGCTGGCAGTATAGACCCTGAGCACATGGGCCAGACGATTCAGATCGATTGCATTTCGTTTATCTTCTCTCCTTTCTTTTGATTGACCATACAAAGTGGCCGCATATTAAATGGCAATGTAGTTTTATTTCTATCTAGAATCTAATTTCAAAGAAATGTACCAATCAGGCTGAATATTGCTGAGGTCATTACTGAATAAAGACTTGAGTTACATTCCAACAAAGATATGCTCCACTACCCACAGAGGAGGTGATTTACATTCACAGCTAACCTTTTGATGCTCACGCCAGCCTTTGCACATGAAATGTAAACTCCTACTGGTACATATGATACAGGAATACTGCATACATAATCAACACGTGAGTATGTGAAGTTTTATAGGGACTGGTTGCATCTGCAAGGATATGTGTTTTTATTTAGTTATAGAGTGGTTCCCAATTAGGACACCAGAGAGCAGATCAGAAAGATTAAAAATTTGTCTGAAATAAGATGATATTGTCATTATCAGAATCTCACTTTTTCCCATCAAGATAAAATGCCTTCTTATCTTATCTTTCTCTCTCCTTGGCCAAATATTTCAGATTTAGCCTCAATAACAAGCAGATAGAAATTGGAGGGAGGAACATAACCGATTTGCTTCACAGCAATTTGAAATAACACAGTCATCTTCTGCGATTCACAAGAAAATCAGTCCATCTTTAATCAAATACATTAAAGCTAGGGTAGGCAATTTGGAGAAACCGGCCAGAATTAGACCGAAAAATCCATTCAGGCCTCTCTCCAAAGCCACTCCCCCAAAACACATACTTTGCTAGCTTTAGCAGTAGGTCTGCCCAGAGCTATTTAGAGAGGTCTCTAAATGGCTCTGGGTCTGCCTAGCCTTGTGGAATACTCAGATCATGCGCAATGAGTTCACATGCAAAGTGCGAGTCGGGAAATCAATCTGGCCTGTCAATCACATGTGAATAAAATGCAACACTTCTCAGTGGTGGGGAAGGGAGGAAGGAGTTTGAGTTCTTGAAGAACACAAAGCAATTCAAAATAAAAATAAAAATGTATTGTCAGTATTATTACTCAAATTATTTTGTCTTTGTCCGTAGCTCATGTACATTATGTACATGAGTTACGGACAAAGACAGATAGATAGCTTTTTTGTTCTGGAAATGTAAATGTATGTTTTTTTTATCTTAAATTGATGAAATATTCAGACATACAATTCATATATAATGAACTAATCAAATCAACATGTCAGACATGTGCAAATAACTAATGCCCTTGCGTGAAGAAAAATATATAAAATATCTCCTCCTCGTCCCCACTCCACTAGAACACAGAACACGTGAATGTATTTTTCACACACACACAAACACACACAACGCACATCTAACACTAACACTGTGTGTGTGTGTGTGTGTGTGTGTGTGTGTGTGTGTGTGTGTGTGTGTGTGTGTGTGTGTGTGTGTGCGTGCGTGCATGTTCGCTTGTGCATGGCAACCCAGACCACATTAATTACTCTTTCAAGATGGAACTACCTGGGCAGTAAAAGGCAACAGTCCATGTGCCTCCCAACTTGAATGTCATGCGCCCATTTATCGAGCCATTTCAAGTATCAAAACAAGCGCATGAATGTGGTCCACGTCATGCATTTACGCACAACAGCATCTAATGGCTGTGCCTGGAGGGAAGCATAATGAACGCTGTTTGGTGGACACCCGACAGGGGAGGTTATGGAGGCATGTGGTGAAGAAGAAGGAGAATAAGAAATGAATGGAGCCCTGAAACCGAAATGACTCACCAAAGCTCATGCACTATCCCAATGAGCAACGTGCTCTGTGCGCGTCGTCCAATTACGCCTCCTTGCTCTTTCAAACCCTCTCCTTCTGTTCCGTTGCCATTGGATCTCTTTGTGTGTAGGCCTACTTTATTTTTCCATTTGTATTGAGGAAGTGTACTGCTGTGGTGGGGTTAATCGCCTTCCCCTAAAGGAAGTCATATTTACCTTCGAGGGGCCTGCCCCCTGCACAGACCAACCAACCTCCCTCTGCTCATGAGAATATTAAGAGCTGGAGTTTAAGTCTTGGATTCAAACAAATGCTGGATGAATTCCAAGAATTCGCCAGTGAAAAGGCCATTTAATTGTATGTCCTATATAGTATATTGCTAGGCCAATATCCATCGCAATATGGCTCGGTGTGGGAAGAATATTCTACTAGTCTAATACAGAATGCTGCTCTTTTCCCCCTCTTCTCAATGAACTATATGAGGATGTGCCAAAGGTGTACTTATTTATTTATATCTAGCAACACTGTATGACACAAAGGACCATTGAAGGGCACCTCATTTGTCAGAAACTGCCTAGCAAAGAATTGTGTGTTGGATTCATGTTTGTGTCAATGTATTTGTTTATTTATATTTCCCAGGAGAAACTGCTTGACATGATTAACAGTGGGGAGAAGTACATAAGCCTATTGATTAAATTGTTATCAAACAATTAACATCTACACATTTTTTATTCACGGTATTTCTGGATAAATTGTGTGTCTGTCTGTGTGTGTGCAAGCATATGTGTGTGCGTGCGTGTGTACACTGCAAGGCCTTGGGCTGTTACCATGGATGGATGTGCTGTGGCCAAATGAACATAAAGCTCAGCCTTGGTGATTCTGCCATTCAAGGGCAGAACAACAGTCCATTCCATGTCCCAGGACACATGAACCAATGGCTGCTTCACTCGCCTGGGGAGCACATCCATGTGAGCCAACAGCCATGTATTCATTTTATTCAGGAATCAAGTATATTTTCAAGCACCTCAGACAAAGGTGAGACGAAGGTAAGACGTTCACTTTTTCATGTTCGATTTTCATGTTCTTGTAAGCGCATCTAAGCTTTAGTTGTATATGCTGAGTTAAACTATGAAATAACTGTGTGCTGCTTAGAAATAAATAGACAGTAGTAGAAGGCTAGAAGGCCTTGTAGTCGTAGTAGTAGAAGTAGATGTAGTAGTGGTAGTAGTAGTAGTGGTAATAGAAGTAGATGTAGTAGTGGTAGTAGTAGCAGTGGTAAAAGTAGTAGTAGCAGCAGTAGTAGCAGCAGTAGTAGTAGTAGTAGTAGTAGTAGTAGTAGTAGTAGTAGTAGTAGTAGTAGTAGTAGTAGTAGTAGTAGTAGTAGTAGTAGTAGTGTCATGCTATTAGAAACCTGTTTGAGAGTTAACACTAGTTACTTCCTAAACAGCACTTGATTAATTCATGAAATTTAATCTTTATCTTCATTATCTTTTTAATTATTTTCGTCCTCAGCCATTAGTAAATAAATAGTTGTTCGGCTTATTTTTCTAAATGTTAACCATTGTGGTGTCTAAGATGCACAATGGCGACTTCCATACACACGGCTGTATATTCACATGGTGATGGTATGCTGACATAAGTGCCAACTCTTCTGTGATTGTAGATACAACAGCTACTGGGCTATTTTAAGGTATCAATGGCAGTATCTCTAACTTCATTTAAATATTCCTCATGTGATATCATGAGCTGCTATTATTTATTTTTATCATTTTATAACCTTTGTCTCTTTGAGTTTGGTTTGCTCAAGCTCCAAGCTTGAGTCGTGATACATTTAAATGTCAAAGTAGTAGAAAAAACAGTAGTGCTCTTCTTCTTTGAACATATCTATTATCCACAACCCAGTTACGACTCATTATCCATATATTGTTTTCCCCTCATAATACTGCAGTGCCTCTGAGGAGTTGTTAGCAGCCTTCGTCTAGTTTGTCGTTTGAAGTGTTGATATGCAACCTCAGAAACTTTCTAGCTGCCGTTATTGTGCTGTTGTGTTTTGGTTCATCAGCTGTAACGTTATGCCTCGGTGAACTTGCTACCTAAAGTTATTGTGTTGAGTTGGATTTATGATTATACAAGCTTTAATGTTACTGTAATGTTAGAAGGCCTTGTACATCGTCACGGCACATATTCAATATGAGAGAATTACTAAACAATGACCAAAAAACCTTTTCGAACAACACAAGAACTTTCCTATGCTTCGAAATGGATCATTGACTTTTGGCATTCTGTAATTGTAGGTTGTACTTGGCGATCATGCATTAGCCTACAATGAAAATGCGGACCGCAAGGTACAACATCTGCAGGACAAGCGATCTTAAAGATCAGGAAACTCCTGGCGTATCCGGAGCACAACACACAAGGGGATGACCACCCTGACATTCCGTCCCAAGTAGCCCCAGTACCACCTGACAAAGCTGCGATAGGAGAGATATCTGTAACGCCTGTATAGAGAGGATATATTACCAATCCTGTTGAAAACCGTGTTTACTAATACAGGGATGCTTCTGTAAAGTGTTTGTACATTTGCAAAACATTTATTAATATTGAGGAAAACATTAATTTGTCATGTCTTGATTCGTTATTTGGGTCATACGGTATAATTAAATATTACTGTTTTGATTTGATTTTAGACAGTGTAATATAAACATACTCTTCTTCTGTCCTACGCCTCAAAGGTCCATAGTCCGCTCTAAGGATATTGTTTATGTTCTTACGGGTATGTGGATTCAAGCAGATGGTGTACCATGCATGTAGGGTGGACTGGAAGCTGCATCATTCGTCTTACAACCTAATAAGAAAAATAACAACAAATAGTGTTTTATAATAAAGCAAATAACCCCTGAGGCAACATCATTGGATAGGGCATATGATTGATCCAGGACGCAACATGTATTTCAAATACAATGGTGTTGGAATAGATCATATAAAACAGCATATTTTATGGAAAGGATCATGTACAGCGAACAGATTGATGCAGGAACCCAACGGGAAGCGGAGGCTGCTGTATTTCCCAAAACTTTAGCCTAATTCTTAGCTTCTAAGAAACAACAAAGAAGTAGTAAGTAAGTGATTATACTAACTCTTTGCTACCTCTCGTATTTCTTGGCAGCAGACGTTTTCCACTTCGTTGGGCACTCTGTCAGTTTCCACAAGTGCCCCTAAATAAGAAGTTAAAAATATACACTTCAGTCACTCAACGAACACACGGTTGTTACCGTGTTGTACACAAATTACAATTGGAACATTGCATGTGAAATATAGCATAGCTACAACTTAACTACCTACCACTGCAAAACGTCCTGCTCTGCTCTTGGTTGCGACGGTGTTTCGGTATCAGACTCGGGCTCGGAACAGGTACGGCTGAATCTAAGCCATTGATACCCGCAATGTTTACAACTTCTCGGGGGGTGTGAGATTGCAGACAGACGTGCAAAGCATTTGACCAATCACAAAAGAGTGGGCCACCTGACCAATAACAGCAGACTGGGATACTCAGGAGGGGGGCCTTAAAGCGACAGGATTCAAAACAGCGTTTTTGAAAGAGGCTGAAAGCGGTTTTACAGAAATGAACAGTGTGAGAATAATAAGGTGTATTTTTTTACATCAAGGCATCTAACCCTATTCTAGTAGTCCCCCCAAATGAAATTAGTATCCCCCAAAAACCATAATATGGGCCCTTTAAAGGAGCTCCACACACAACGATGGAAGAATATGATCAGAAGTGAATTCATCCCTGAAACCCAACTTAATGATGTTGAAATTCCTCTTGCCGTTATTTCAATGCAGCACACCACAGGAACCTAGACGTATAGCTGAGCTGCACATTTCAAAGGTAATTCAATTCAAGCCTTTCATGTAGTTGGACATATTGGTTTCATTGTGCAAGTCTTTGTATGAATGTATTTGACAGTGCAGTATAGTACAGATGATTGATGGCACTGATGTAGGTAGTGAGCCTTTGTCTGGTGATCAAGGCAGATGTACTGTAATCTGTCTAATGTATTCAGTAACATGACAGCTTTTTGGCAATGAACTAAATAGTTTTGGTTTTTGTTAGCGTTACTATGGATCAGAGCACTGGGAGAAAAGCTTTAATTATTGAGACAAATAAAATAAATAACTAGAACTAGAACACAGTAATGCTGGGGATGAGTATGTAGTCTGAATAAGATGATCGATTTGATTATACATGCCAGAGCATAATACTTGAAGGGTTTCTCTCGTAAGGTTCTATATCTGCAGTGTCCTCAGTAGCAATGAACAACTAGGAGCACATGCTTCACTCAACCACAGAAGGGACTGACACTAACGCTGTGTTATTTAACAGGGGAGGTCTCTATTTGGAGCGGCTCTACTTCTTCAATCCAAAACATCCTTGAACACAAGGCAGCCCTGGGACCACTGACGTCTTCATCCATCTGTTGTGTGTGTGTCATGTCCTCGTAAAGCCCACTGCCGTTCTAACGCCCGTTTCTCAGACATCAGGGAGGTTTTTCCCTTGTGTAATCTCCGGAAGAATGGTCAATGAGGTTCTCAAATGATCATGGCTCAGTAAGACCATGGCCTGCGATTACGACTCCAGCGTCACCAGAGGCCAAAAAGGTCATTTGTGGAAGGAAAACTACTTCAACATCAGCATCAACTAAACAATTTCAGAACTTTGTGAACATCACATTAACACTCAACTGAAACGGTTAAAGATACAATTCTGTGATAGTATAAGGCCATTTTATAGCAGTAAGGACTTTATCATACTAAGGACTATTACAGTTGGAGGACCCTTGTTGTTGTGTCAATGTTCCGTGTTAGTATCCACCTTCTACTCTTTGGATGAAGAACCTTTCCTGCTCGTCTCAGTATGAATCACACCACGTTAGCCACGACACTGTCGGCCAATCAGTCAGACTGCCAAGAGGTCCTTCTGCCGGTGTCCCTCTTCTTCACCATGGGGGTGGTGAGTCTGATGGAGAACCTGCTGGTGGTGGTGGCCGTGGTACACAACCGTAACCTCCACTCGCCCATGTACTGCTTCATCTGCAGCCTCGCAGCCTTCAACACCATGGCCAGTCTCACCAAGACTGTGGAGAACGTGATGCTGGTGTTTGTGGACGTAGGACACCTTGACCATCAGGGTTCCTCGGAGAGGAAGATGGACGATGTGATCGACTCCCTGCTGTGCATGTCGTTTGTGGGCTCCATCTTCAGCTTCCTGGCCATCGCGCTGGACCGGTACGTAGGGGTTGGTACGGGGGGAATAGAGGGAAGTCAATAAAAAGGACCAGGACCTTCGGTCAGATAGTAGTGGTCATCCATACATATATACATAGAAGCTGCATTGGCCTTGTGATCGTATGTCAACGTCACCGCCATATTGGAGAGGAAGAGACACTGTCACATACAAAAACATACAAATACAAGTAAACGGCTCCATTGTCTGCTCAGGGCTTCATGATGCTAGAATTTAATTAGTTCTTGTGTAGCAGAAATAGAAAGGTCTTATTAGCAGGATATTTTAGATCAAATTCTGGGTTGCTTTGAACAGTTTATAATAAATGTTGGTGTTGACTGAAAGTGTCTTATTATTTGTCCACAAAGCCTAATTTGTTATCACCCCTTTACAGTTACCTCACCATCTTCCATGCGCTCCGCTACCACAACATCATGACGATGCGCCGCGCAGCGGCCATTTTGTCCTTCATCTGGACGACGTGCGGCGTGTCGGCCATGCTCATGGTGCGCTTCTTTGACACCGCCTTCATCAAGACCTTCTTCATCGCCGTCTTTGCCATCTCCCTGCTTCTCATCATCTTCCTCTACGTCTACATGTTCTTGCTGGCGCGTAGCCACGCTCAAAAGATTGCTGCCTACACCACTAGCGTAAAGCTCCAGAGTCACTGTTGGAGTGGCGGCAACATGAGAGGCGCAGTGACGCTCACCATCCTGTTCGGGACGTTTATGGTGTGCTGGGCGCCATTCTTCTTCCACCTCATCCTCATCATGACGTGCCATGCCAACCCGTACTGCGAGTGCTACCGCTCGCTGTTCCAGCTGCACGTGGCGCTGCTGATGAGCCACGCCCTCATCGACCCCGCCATCTACGCCTTCCGCAGCGCCGAACTCAGACACACCTTCCGGAAAATGCTCTTCTGCTTGGACTGGTGGCGTTGCTCCCAGTAAAACTTTCGTTTCGCTCCAAGAATGTAAACTACTTTTTTATTATTTTGTCATTTCACTTTTAATACAATGTAATTTACAGTGAATCCAGGTAAATGATGTCATTAAGGAGCAGGTAGAGGTGAGGAAGGCATCTTGCTCTAGGATGCCCACAGCGGGGGCTATAGGTTGTTTTAGACATCGAACCCAGAACACCCTAACATCAGAACACCCAAAACACTACGGTGTCCTGCACCATATTATATTATATATATATATATAGCCAATATACTTTAAATGTAGAACAAATATATGTAAATATTATGGTTTCCTAATAAGCTATAGTCCGAATGGGCATTCAGGGAAAGTAACATTTAATAACGTGTTCGTTTCTATATATCTATATAAGACGTTATCTATTCACTGTTGGTGGTTGTCGATTTTTGTGTTCTGATGACGATTGGTGATAATAACAGATGACGCAATTTATTGTGTTTGTGTTGAAAAACGTTAGAAATCAAAAGTTTAATTAAACAAAAGTTAATAATAGTCTATACAAAAGGGATGCAAAACGGTTGATTAAGGTCCATAATCCACACTTCTGTCTCTAATAACTAGCCATAGGTCAAGGCATCACGTGACACATACAGGTCAACACTTCCTGTCTGTTGTGCAGGTCACCACCAAGGGGCGACCAATCAAATGACCCACAAAATAATGTATTTTCAAAAGATACATACACATTCCTATTATATTATGTGTCTACGGTCATTCGTCTTTTAATGTCCATTTACATCCTAGCTGTGTGGGATGTACAGTATAACTAATTCTTTGTCATCTAATCACAATGTAAATGTTATTTATATTTGCTGAAGTCTTGAGTCCCTCCTAACCTTGCTTGAGGTTGCTTGGCTGTTATGTATGTGTGTATACGTAGAATAAAGAAATGCATACATATTAACACAGAGGCCAATAAGAAATGCATTATCCTTGTATCCTCATATGAAAAGATATACCGACATACATTTCATATCACATCAACCCAGTATTGTTTTCAGTATTTATTTTATTTTATTTGACAGCCATATAGACAACAAATAATAGTACGACATTTTCCATTGCGCGTACTGACACCATATGCATATATATATATATATATACACACTGTATAGCCTATATCAAATATGACATTTTTACCATTACACCCTTGTAAACACACTTCCTTTTGTATAAACAACAATTGTATACAAACACATTTACAAAGCAGTTCACTTCAAGCAACATTGCCAATAGTGATCACAAATGTAAAAGAAATTGTATGTTTTATTAATGCACGCCATTACTTTCAGCTTTACATACTTGGTGCATACGCCTTGGATATCTTTTGCATAATATGCATTTATCGATTGTCATATTTGTGTAAACTCAATCACTGTGCTTCAAGTTGTAAAATAAGCATCATAGACTGTTGTATACATTGGTTATTTTTTCGTGCATTTTTCTTGATATTGTTCTCTCAGTTTCTTCTTTGTATTTTTTGGTCTTCTGGGTGACAAAGCTCACAATTCTAACGACAGGCTACAGACCACAACTGAACATTTGCTGGAAGGCTAATCCCATTAAACTCTATAGAGGTTAAATAATCCAAACAGACAGATTTATCCTAATGTTCTCCTGAGAGACTACCTGCTACTTATTAAAGTAGACAAAGTCAAAAAGCAGTGCTGCACATTCATGTATGTAAAATGACAAATTTACAGTGCAAACCATTGACTACGTTAGCATTAGCATTAGCAGTATCAGCTTAAGTGAGTTGGCCACACAAAGCATCATCACGGTTTCCTGACCAGTGTCAATTCACTTTCGATGCACTGAATGAGAAAATGAAAACATCAGAAGAGAATTCCTACATAATATAAATCTTAAAAAAGGACCCGAATGCCTTGTACCCAATCAGACAGACAGGACAGTTTACCGCATATAGATGGAAAAGGCACAAAAACACACACACATCCCCACAATAATTGATTTGTTCAAAACAGTACCCCAACAGCTGTTTTGGTTTCTGTTTATTCCTATCCATTTGCTACATCTCTCTTGCTGCTCTGTCTCTCTTGCTACACAACAAAAGAGAGAAGGGATTTGCAACAGGCAACTGTAATGCAAAGGCGTTATTACGATTCATGAGCTCCTCCAAGAAGTAGAATAATCAAGTGGCTGTGTTTTGGAATGACCTGAAGATAGGCTGTGCAAATATACTCCAGTAGCTGGAAAATAAACTTCCCAACATCATTTCGTCTAATTCCCAGGAAACTACCCCACCTTCAATATATAAGTATGTTATTTGTTTTTCATAAAACAGCGAATGCAATGTGTGTGTGTGTGTGTTTTAGTGATTCAACAGACTACTGACTTAAGAAAAGTAGTCAGACAGGGGAGACAAGGCTGACGTCTGGTTCCACGAAGAACATCCTCAAGTTGCATATAATGAAAAGTCTGCAGAGTGAATACCGCCAGCGTCTCATAGACAGCACATTGTCCCACGGTTGAGAACACAAACGAGCAGAAAGTCCCAAAATATGGTACTCTTATAAATACAATACTACAATACTGCATACTGTTTATGTGGAATAATTGAAGTGAAAGCAGGCAAAAATGCTCTTAGTGCTGCCGTTCCTATGAATTTCCTCTTGTGGAGAGACAGACCACCCTCTACCACAGCCCATCCTTGTGTCCACTGAAAGCTGAATCTCAGACCTATGAATCTCAAACTCTTGTTGTTTCCCCCAACCCGGTGGTTCACATCACAGCTGCGCTCCATCTGCGTGTAACTTCATCCAAGACACCTGCCTCAATCAACCCCCTCACACACACACACACACACACACACACACCACCACAAGTCGTCGCTCACTCAGTATTTAGCAGTGAGCGCGCAGATGTTGGCGCAGGCGTTCCGGAGGCTGTAACAGCAGATGATCTCCTTGAAGGTCTTTCTCATCTCCTGGCTGCGGAAGGCATAGATGAGCGGGTCGATCACAGAGTTGCACATGATGAGGATGAGGTACATGTTGAAGTGGGACATGAAGCACACGCAGTACAGGTTGCGGGGGCAGGAGATCATGAGGATGAGGTGGAGGAAGAACGGCGCCCAGCACACGATGAAGATCCCCAGCAGGATGGTGAGCGTGATGGCTCCCTTCATGCTGGCGCGCTGGTGGATCGAGTTGTATCCCGGCAGGGCGGCGATGCGCTTGACGTGAGAACGCGCCAGCATGAACATGTGGCTGTAGAGCGACGCCATGAGCAGCAGCATGGCGAAGAACATGGACACCAGGCAGATGATGACGGGGGTGGTGTCCGAGTAGATGATGAAGACGATGCCGCAGCCCGTGCAGAAGGTCCAGATGCCAGCGATGATGAAGCTGGCCCTCCGCACCGTGACGATGTTGTGGTACCGCAGCGCGTAGAAGATGGTCACATACCTGGCGAGAGCAGATCATAACGGGTCTGTCTACGACCTTGTTGTCTTCATACACTGATGCAAGAAGTAATAGCTAACTAGCGAATAATATAAATTGTGACATAACAGCCTCCCACGCACACGGCTATTTTTCATTAATTTTAAATTAATGAATACATGACTATTAAATACATTCAAAAAAGGTAAAGCACAATGAAGTGAACATATCAATATGCAATACCAAGATTTATTATTTATGGTCCACATGACAAGGATTCAAAGCATTCGGCCTCTCTGACAACTCTTGTCAGTACATGTTCATCAATCCATCCACTTATTTATAGAAACGTTTGTATTCATTGTGTTGAGTCAAAGGACAACACATTCAGCCAGCTAACCAAGCAACCAGTCCACCTCTCTCCCTCCCCTCCTGTCAGCCCTACCGGTCCACGGCGATGGCCAGCAGGCTACACATGGACGCCACCACAGATATGCAGATCAGGGAGTCAAACACATTGTCCATCTGGCGGATGAAGCGGTCCTCCACCACAAGCTGCCGGTTGTTCAGCAGGTAGATCACAATGGTTTCCCACGCGTTGGACACGCTCACCAGCATGTCGGCCACCGCCAGACTGCAAGGAGTCACAAGAACACTCACAGCCTCAGATCAAAGTGCCTACAACACAGCCAACTGTAGCCGGTGATGGTAGACACTGTGTTTATAGCCGTACGGTAGTGATGTCGTACGTGCAATCTAAAGCCTAAATTAAATTATGTCAAGTGTGTGTATGTGTGTACACACACAAAGAGAGTGTGTGTGCGTGTTTGTTTGTATGTGCCATTTGTGATTTCGTTTGTGAAGCGCATATTACCTGCAGACAAAGAAGTACATGGGCGAGTGGAGGTTCTTGTTCTTCACGATTGCCGTGATGACCAGGATGTTCTCCAGCAGAGAGATGATCCCCAGGATGAGGAATATCTGCACCACCAACAGAGAGATACGCAGTAGAGATGAAGAGGTTAGGAACAACCCAAGAGATTTAGCGATACTAAAGCGGTAAACTGTAACGCTTGGTGAAGAGACCATGAATATGCATATACAGAGACCGGCATGCGCGTATTGTGCGGCAATTTAGAAAAGGAATGTATTAATTTGACATCAACAAACACACACTGCATACGCACACAGACACACAGAGGTGCACACAGAAGGAGGTCCACACAGAAGGTCCACATAGAAGGAGGTTCACACAGAAGGAGGTCCACACAGAAGGTGGTCCACACTGAAGGAGGTCCACACAGAAGGAGGTTTACACAGAAGGAGGTCCACACTGAAGGAGGTCCACACAGAAGGAGGTTCACACAGACACACAGAGGTTCACACAGACACACAGAGGTTCACACAGAAGGAGGTCAACACAGAAGAAGGTCCAGTGCAGAAGGAGGTCCTCACAGAAAGACTTCATCATGCAGACAGAGGGAGGTCAACACAGAAGGAGGTCCACACAGAATAAAATCCACACAGAAGGAGGTCCACACAGAAAGACTTCATCATGCAGACAGAAGGAGGTCCACATAGAAGGACTTCATCATACAGACCTCTGTGGCGATGTGCACCTGCTCGCAGGCCACCGGCTTGGAGCTGCCCGGTGGACCCGGCTGCAGCGACGGGTGCAGGGTGTAGTTCTGCTGGTCGTAGTAGTAGCCCATGGTGGAGTTTCCAGAAGACTCCACCTGCTGGAACCAGGTCTCACCAGACATGTTCATGATTGCCCTAGCTCTGGCTGTTCCGCTTCGAGGTCTCGATCCCTCACCAGCCGCTAGTCCTACTCGCACTCCTCTGGGTGGGCGGGAGGGCTGGGGCAGGCGGGCAGTCTGTCAGAGGAGAGCAAACCACAAGTGGGAAGTTAGCTCAAAGATAGCAGCTCAATGTAATTATTATGTGGGTTTATTTGAAGGGGTGTGCATAAGAATGACAAGACGGCGTCATAACCTAACATGAAGGAGTCTTTATGAATGTTTATGACTGTTATCGCTAAGTGTCCTTCGATCCATTATGTCCTTCTTAGTGTAGTTGACATTGTTTGAGGTGTGTTTGTTATGAAAACTTGACATTAACTAAGACAACATAAACGGTCAATGTCCTTGTTATGACAACTTGACATTAACTAAGACCACATAACCTGTCATAAACATGCTATAGAAGGACTAATTATACAACTTAAAAAAACATTTTGCTTTATGTGTAGACAAATTGTTCAACTGTCATGTGTGGTTTGATTAGACGACACAAATGTAATGGTCTCATGACAGCCCATGACAAAATAGCAGACAAACATCAATGACAACAGTCATAAACATTCATAATGACTCCTTTATGTTCATGACATGACACTTGTTATGAAGACGCCATTTGAGTCTTATGCACACCCTTTCAAATAAAGTGTTACGTTACTTGGTTATCTTTATGTTCCAAGAAGGCCAACAGGAGTCTGTCAAGTACTTAATTGTTTCTAATTTCATGCATTCAACCAGCGAGGTCAGAAGGGTTTTCAGATTATAATTACATCCCTGCCTGGAACAGCCATGCATGTATCCTGTAATTATTTCTTGACTGACTGAATAAATAGAGGTTGCTAACTCACTACATTCAAGTCCAGCTAGTGTGAAAGATTGGCCTGAAAAGGAACATTTAGTAAAGCATGTGAGAGGACATTTAGATTGCACGATATAAGTAATCCCATTCCAGAAAGATGGAACATTAATTTATGCAAAATACTTAAGTTAACTACTGGAATTGTGTTGACATAAACAAATAAGAATCACAGGTGTTAAGAGTGCAGTTGTTATATCATTGTAATTCTAAATCGTAGATGTTATAATTTAAATGGCTGACCTAATGCACCTAACATAATAATTTTCTAATGACTCATGCCTGTCTAAGCATGGGGAATCTGAAATTGTTAACAGAATATTAACAATTCCTCTGCCATAGAGGGATATTTTGATAGCCTGTTATTGATTAACTTTTGTCTTTCCAACATGATCTTCAACGACAGAATAGGTCGTTTGACAAACCATCTATTCTGTCATTGAGTTTGGAGAACAGGCTGGTCTTTCCCAGAAGCCTTTGCTTTTCATTTGAAGATTTATTTTTGCATTATTCATGAAGAGACAGTGAGATGTGGGAGAGAGAGAGGGAAGGACCACAGGCAGGAATCAAACCCGGGTCGCTGCAGTAAGAACTAAGCCTTAATGGTACACGCTCTACCCGGTGAGTCACCAGGGGGCCCCCAGCCTTTGCTTTTCAAGCCCCATATTAGTCCAGCCAAGCCCAGAGTTATTTGAAACGCAGTGCATTGTCTTGCATGAACACCTGCTTCCTGGGTGGAGCTCGCTGTTATTCTGGTTAGCTTTTTGATTTGTCTTTACCATGGTTGAAATGTGTACTTCTTCAAAAGAATCACACTACTTTGCTCGTTCATTTTGCCATCTTTAGAAATATGGAATCAGACTCAGTGGTTGTGTCCTGTCACTAGTGTTGATTCAACCTCATCACACATTTGTGTTTGATATTGTTGTTGAATGCATGCCCATAGCTTTCACAAAGTAAGATTGTAGGTGTTAAATAAACATAAGAATGCTGTAGTAACCACTAGTTCCTAAAACAACATTTCATTCATTCAGGAGAATCCTGAAGCATTGCCATGAAATATGTGAGGAATAAACCACGGCGGGTTGTCTTATTATTGGAAAATAATGCAGAAGGTGATGCGGCCGAGCTGAGGTTTGTCACTGCCTTTGAAGTACATTACTGTCACAATAACGGGACAGCCCAGAGTAGTTTATTCCACTTATACCACATTTACCAACAATGGTTACATATAAACAACTTTTGTCTCTAACGTTATCATTATTTTATATGAAATTGAAATATTGTAACGTGGCGCTTTGACCATATTGTTTATGCATTGTAAAGAAAACAATAGTTTGAAGGTTCTATTTGACCATTGTTTATAATGTTGGATTTGTAGAACATTGATGAGGAACTGCTAAAAGGCAGATGTGTAAGGTGTCCCATTATTTTTTAATAATGCACACCCTTGGAACACTATTGACCAATCAGGATCAAGTATTTAACAATGCTGTGGTATAAATGGCAATAAAAGGCGTGATGGCGTATGTGATTTATTAAGAAAATAAATAAATATATTAAAAAGGACGTAGGTGTTAAGGATATTGCTCAAGGAACGCCTACAAGTAGGCTAAGAACATGTGGTGGGGATTTGAACCCAGGTCCTTCCAGATGGGAGTTTTATTGAAATCATTATGACTCGCTTGCCATTACACAATGTAGAGTGTAAAATGTAGAGTTGTGCATTAGGAGCCTTGTACTAGGAAGTGGCAATTAGAGAAAAACAACGACATAAAAAGAAGATGGCGGTTGTTTTGGAAAGCACATTTTTTAATGGATTACCATGCTTCATTTGATTTTTTCTACGAACTCATAACCACTGGAGTGTATTTTTATCTTTTTTCTCTTCCACATGACATGAGAGACAGACACTACTCTTATCTGGGAAACACGAAGGAAATAAAATGCATCATGCATTTTAAATTAAAACTGTGTTGGGGCTTACAATTACGCACCAAATGTGGTCATGTGGTCCATCGCTGTTGCATTTGTGTCAGAAAGTACAACTCTACATTTGGTGAGCTTTATATATAATGAATATGCAGCACACATTCACCTAGGCTTGACTAATAGAATGAGATACGGTAACTCTCGGAAATAGGGAATAAGAAAGACTATCGCTGATTACCTCCCCCAGCCAACTGTACTGTGGTACTGGAATACCTGTGTTAAATATTGGAATATAATAGTTACATAAATATCATTTTCTAAGATTGCATTATAGTGTCAAGAAACATTGAATGGAAAAACAGGAGGTTCAAGGGAACCTCAAACATGGGTGGATTGATGGGCACCTGCAGACCCCAGTATTGTTGTTTTGTTGCTTTGATCCTACGACTTCAACAAAAACTTGCTTTTTCTTCCCATGTCCAAGTGGCAACTGTGTCAAATACAGTCTGACACTTTAATTACAAACCATTTAATCAAGGTTGTCTGTGTGTCCATAAGAATTCCACTGCACTATGTTGCATTTGGCAAATAAAACATCTTCATTGTCTACATTGGTTGTGTGTCATCACTCACTAGCAATGACATGTCTTAAATGTCGTGATTGATACACCTTTTGCAAATATAGATTAAGAGTGATTGGGTATCTGTAGAGCATTCACAATATACTATTTGAATTTGCTCCCATAGCAGCCACCGTACTTGCTACTGTGCATGGGCAGATGTTGGTGCACTCCTCAGGTATTCGGTTAGTCATGTCATGTTAGTCTAGGACTTACCATTATGTTATAATAAAAACGATACTGTTGCAAAGTATTCCCTCCGTACATGATCATTCAACAGTATCCATTATAGATTATTGTAGAACTCAAAATAAGTTATTGTGGGTGAGAGAATCTGTGTTATAACACTGAATATCACCATGGCAGCATAGAGAATACAGATCATAGGTTAAGCAATCGACCTCTTTACCGCCTTTTGTGTGTTGTTTTCACAGTAAATGAAACAAATAAAATATACCTCTAGTGCTTTAGTAATTAAAAGTATGTGCAATGTTTCAACAAACACAGACTTTTTAAAACGTTATTATCGTTTTCCACAGCCATATTATCCGCTTATTCAACTAAGGATTCCAAACACACAACACAAATAATTTGTTATTTAACGTTTTGGCTGACATTTTTATTTTATTTTGCATATTTGTCTTTATCCGCCAGCGTAGCACATGTTGAGTGAGGGTAGTTTGTGTTAGAATTAGTTCACCATGATTCTGCCCCACAGTTGAGTTAACTGCACTCCCTTCCTTAAGTATCTATAGTCAAGCAACTTCAAACAGTTTCCTTCAAATTGCTGGTTCATGGTCACACATCCCCAGAGGTGGTCATAAATCCATTTCCATGCATTTCCTAGAAAGTCTATTTACTCTCATCACTCTCTCTCTCTCTCTCTCTCTCTCCAGCTGAATGCCTGTAATATGCTCTCTCTTTCTTTCATTGACTTTGTGTTGTCTTTCCTCAAGGGCCAGTGTGGGCCGACCTTTTTATCCCTTCATCCTTAAGACAGAGTCTCAGCTGCATGTCAAAGGACGTGATGTCTTGCCATGCTGGAAGAATTCAGGCGGCCACAAATCCCTTCAAGGAGTCCTCATCACGCAACGCCATGCAGCTCTGCCGTGATGGATGTTTTAAGATCTCTTGATAGGCTTGATTTGAGTATTTATTTCTGGAGTCATTTCTGGAAATGACTAGGCAAGGGTCGAATGTGTCAGTTAACCATGCCATCATGTCGTCATGAGATAAGTTTCACCTCTGTCGTTGTTCATTACAAAGTTAGCTCGTTCAACAAAGAAGGAAGCAATGAGTCCATGCAATGCCAACATTTTAAATAATCTCATAAGTGACCAGTATTGCACACAATCACCTAATATTCATTTTAATTGTATACTATTTAGTCATATTCAGAAGTTCCTTTAAGTAGATTATTGAGGTGGTAATGTTTAGCGCTTGAAGGTTCCAATTTTGGATTTATAATGAATTCATTGTAACTGTTAAGATTTTTTTTAAAGAGTACCTCAGTGGCACACTTATATGGCAATATCTTTCTAGTACACTGAGCAACTATTGTTCACCTAAGAAGATGGACAAGACTTGTGTGTATGTCAACACATGCAGTAGAACATTTAAAATTTAGAAGGAATAGTATAAGCAAGTATCAACAAGTATAACATGTATTATAGGTGTATGTTGAATAGAGTAAAGAGGAGGGTAAACATTTAGGACAGGGACAATCAAACTCTATTTAGTCTAATTCTAATCCTTTCCTTTACATAGCTTACAGTGTCGTTTGTTCCAGCCTTCAAGACATAATCATCATCAAAAAAGATTTTTATAGAAATAAAACATCATAGCAGATTAGATATTTCTTTTACGATAATATATTATATTCTTATATTATATCCAATTTTATATTCGATCATTTACTTAAGTTACAGTATATAACCAGTGGACACGGTTACCATTCCACAAAACAATCATAGGCGTCATTCATGGTTAGAAAAGCAATAAGAAGGAAACATTTTAAATTAATGTCTCACCCCCTGGATGTAACTCCTCGGGATCCTTATTTCTAATGAAAGCGTTGCGTCAAAAGAACCATGAATGGGGAAATCCCATTGTATGACACTCACGCTGCTCGCCTCTTCAGCAAACCGGGCAGCATACAACGTTGCCGCAGAGCCGCAGCTCGTCCTAGCAAGCGTCAAAGTATCTGACGTTAAACACACACTTCCGGTTACAAGAGTTGTACACACGTAAAGTAAAAGCCTTCATATAAATTCTACTAGTAATAGAAGACAATCCACCACATTTGTTATAATGGGCACCGATGACACAGAAAAGTCTTTACACAAACCAACATTTTTGCATTTTTTGAGGCTCAAAATGTACGGTGTATCTTATTTGTATACTGTGGATCACTGGACCTGTATGCTTTTGGATGATAAACAGGGTGCGATATGTGAAAAAACAGAGGGGGGGATGTCTTGAAACATTTTATTCATGAAAATAAATCACGAATTTCAGAACTTGAAATTGTCACTGCTTTTTCTCTTTTTTGCACTGCATTGAAAAAAAGTGAAAAAGCAGTTTTATATATATATATATATATATATATATATATATATACATATATATATATATATATATATATATATATATATATATATATATATATATATATATATATATATATATATATAACTCATCAAGTAGCCTAGCACAATATTTTTAGTCTAATAGCCAATCTTGGACTTTCCCCACACACAGGGACCGCGATCATGCACAACAAAACAAATCATGCAATAATTAAATCCCCCTTCCAATACCGTGGATAGTGCGGTGCCACTCGGCCAGGCATGTCAAAACACTTATTAAAAAAAATGTGTCCACAACGGGGATAAAAACTAATTCAGCAGTGGCAGGGATAGAAAGACCAGAAAAGGGGAAATCCCACTCAAGATGTTCCTGGAGGAAGCGCCTTTTGGTCAGTGAGGGTCCTGGCCCTCATCCTGGAGCCTTTGGCACAAACAGCCTGCTTAGCCAAATGTTTACCATACAGCCTACTTCTCAATGCAGCCCACACTGCATTCCTCACAGCCCTAGTGCATGCATTCACATGCTTTAAGTAATCAAAATTAATAAAATGTGGACTTGGGAAATGAAATGCGGGTTAGTCTTTCTTATTAAAAACCCAATGGTTCTTTTGGAACTTTCTGAACAAATACAGAAAATAAAAATGACCTTAGTGCCAGAAGCCCAAAGGTAATTTAATGTTCAAGAACCCTGATGTAGGGTACCTTACATTGCTCTAGCTAAGGACACAAAGAGACTAGGGGGACTAAATTAATCATTTTCTAACATGTAGTGGTGATAATGAAGACACACTTCACCTAATATAACAAGACGGCCCTGAGGAAGTTACCATCGAATCCATGGAGGCATCACGGAGCTTTCATGTGGTTATGTTGTAGATGCTCACATTATCACAGACTACGGCCTCACTCTCCAATACAGCAGCATAAAATGATATTTTAGAAGTAGTGTGTCTGTCCAGCACTGATAAAATATTAATTTAAATGCTTCTAATCTGGAGTGTGTTATCTCCCTAACAAACAAGTGTTTTCATCAGCTGCAACCTTGTTCATTGAGATATCCCTGAGAATTGAAAAAAAAAGGTGATTCATCATTTCATCTGTGTGCATCCTTTATAATGATGATTCTTTACTTTTTTTTGCTTCATGAAAAGTGCTCATTAAAAAGTGTTCAACACTAAAATACACACAGAAGTACACACAATTCTACGAGTTTAGAGAAGGAAACACTGACAACTCCAGCAACACTGAATGGTCGCAGAGTCAATAACGTGACTTTAATTTGCAAGCGTCAAAAAATGGCATAATGTCTGACAAACATCACATGTGCAAAACACCATCTCATACCTCAGCGTCTCTCAGGGACTACTTAGAATAGACTGACAACCCTGTGAAAGTTTTACATTTAGCTGGTTGTCAACTTTTGATATGGCCATATTTTCAAAGCACATCAGAGATTCCTGTTTGTTTTCCGTGCACTATAGCTGTGTGTGTGTGTGTGTGTGTGTGTGTGTGTGTGTGTGTGTGTGTGTGTGTCATGCGCGGAGTTTGCGGGGGGGCAGGGGGAGCATTGCCCCCCCTGGCGGCGACTGAAACGGGTAATTGCATTGTTTCAACAACAAAAAAAAATTGCATTCTTTAAAAAAAATTTATATTATAAATATCTTAAATAAAACAAAACAACTAAATGGTGGTAGGTAATACATCTGATTTCATATACTCCTTTAGTAAAAAAAAAAAATTCAGGGCTCTGGGTCATGTGACAAGTAACGTAAGTCCAGCGATTCTCAGCTAGGTAGCATGTAATACCGTTGTAGTTACCTGGTCGGACTCGTTACACAAAAATATGGACATAAGGAGATTTTTAAAACGTCGAGCTCCAAATGACACAGATATTCAGTCTTCTGGATCTAACAAAGATACAACACAAACAACAGTAACCGATGATGACGACAGGCAAACAGACACCGCTGTGAACTTGGAGGGAACACCGAGCAGCTCTGGATCAGCAGCAATCGCTAGCAGTCCTGACGTTCACCCCACGGCCACAGATGCACTAGCTGCACTAGGTAACACCAACACAGATGATCTTGGAGAAAAACACGGCTGTCCCAAGCAACCTGCTCTGCCCCAATTCCCCTCAAAATGTTTTGGAAGTACAAAACGATTGTTTTCCACTTACTTCTACAAGAATTACCCTTGGCTTGAGTATTCCGTTAGAAATGATTCAGTCTACTGTTTTGCTTGTCGCCATTTCCAGACTGAAAGCTGCGTTGAGGACACATTTAGAAAGGGCATGAGTGACTGGAAAAAAACTGAGCAGTAAACTAGAGAAACATGGAAAAAGCCAGGCCCATCTGAAGATAATATTTTAACAAAAGTGGTCCGCATTTTATTGCGTTGATCCTAATTGTGTCCGAAGATGCGATGCAAAGTCAAGTGGCTTACCTGTTTACTAATAGAATGATTGTATTGTTGTACTGTTTTTTCTTCTTCTTTGGGTTAAAAATAAATATATGTGTTTATTTAGCATGTTTGTTGTGTCCATATGTGTTAGTGCTGTGTTCCCCAATTGATAGCCCAGGTCCCAGCTGCTATAATGATTTTTTTTTTTTTGCCCCCCCTGGCTCGAATGTCAAACTCCGCCTATGGTGTGTGTGTGTGTGTGTGTGTGTGTGTGTGTGTGTGTGTGTGTGTGTGTGTGTGTGTGTGCGTGCGTGCGTGCGTGCGTGCGTGCGTGCGTGCGTGCGTGCGTGCGTGCTTACAATTCTTATTTCCCATAACAGCATGCTTAAATCAGTACAGGCTTCTCTCTGTGAGACTCAAACCCTGGCAAATGCTGCTGGTATTGTTTTGGCCATATTCTTATGTGTGTATTAATATATATATATATATATATATATATATATATATATATATATATATATATATTATTTATTTATTTATATATATATATGTTTCAATACCGTTTATTTATTTGAAATGCAATGTTTAAGGTTGGTTGTAGTGTCTTGTAACTAAAAACATGTGACTTTCCATGAAATACATTTGTTTTAATATTAATTAAATATTTTGTAATTCAAGCACATTTACAAATGGTATGGCACTGGATAATTTCAATTGTTTTAAGATATTGTACTTATTTTTATCATTATTATTATTATGATAACGTTAACAGTTTACATTAACTGGTTATACTGTCCTTACTGTTATTAAACATCTAAATTGGCCTCTGGTATATGTTCATTGCACATCATGTACTAGTAATCATTTTCTGTAAGGACAATATGCATTTAAAGAGATGTTGGCATCCTTGAGCGTGTGGGAAGACTGAACGCAAATTAGACCAAAAAATACAAGAGCGAGGACAGGAGACAGGAAAGTATTTGTATTGTCAATGCCAGTGTTAGACCATCGATCTCAGCTGTCAAGGAGGTACAGTGATTGATGCACTTATTGTAATTAAGGGAAAATGTCACAGAGGAGAAATGTCATTCACAAATGCTATTTTCTGAATCTATTTCTGGTTGGAATGTCCTGTTACATTTAGACACAGAAAGGTCCCCTAAGAGTGCCCCCCCCCCCCCCCCCCCCCCCCCCATAGATTTATTCTTCAGTCTAGTTTCAGATTAAATGTATTTTGTCAGAATTTGCTAGCAGGTAATTTGCAGAATGCTCTTGTTTAATATAGAATCAAAGGCACTGATCAAATTACCTTTATTAAAATAGTACATCTTTGTCTCCAAAAATGTTGATTCTGTTCTGTTTCCTGTGCTTTCTTTGAACACTGGGTCTTAGATATACTAAGCTGTTAAGATAAGTAGGCTTTATTATGACGAGAGTACAATTGGTGGTTGGTTGTGTGTTGGACATCACTGTAGTCACAGTGGGGTCACACGGGCATTCACTCACAAAGACATTGTCCACACAATTGCATGGACTCCCAGTTAAAATGCATTGTTGTTGATGGTGATAAAATACGTTTAAAAATGGCATACTGTGCAAACCCAAACACATTTCTCACCTCCAGCAAGAAGAACAACTTTACTCTATATTATGATCACAAATACTTACCAACAGGTACAAAACCTTACAACACAATGTATGGAATGCATAGGCTTCACCTATTGCATGTTTTTCAAGTAATTTATAGCATTTAAATGCAGCCAGAAATACCCGTTTTTCCCAAACTATGCGCTGTAATGTTCTGTTATATTGTATGTACATTATCCATATTTCAAGTAAGAATTTCACTGATGGCATAATACATTATGGTCCCATCCTTTATCAATAAGCATTGACGAGAATCCCATACTGTCTAAACCTGACTTGGAGACTAGATGAGTCTGACCTCTGCTGACAAGTGTTTTGAATTTCAGATTCGGTCGCAATCATGACGCTATATGCCTTTGTTCAAACGGCCATGTTTGAAAAAATTGATATACTAAATATTCCATAAAAGAATTCTTCGTGTAATAAATTTAAAAAGGCTGGTTTACTTTTCTCAACAGGTATAAGTTGTTATTAACTTCACATGAAAATCATGTAAGGCATCAGATAGTTGCGTAAGACGGGGATCCTAGAGCTGAGCTCACTGAGCCACTGTTTCAGCTGAAATTCGAACGCCGTGATTTAAATGCGTTTCGCACTGTTTTACGAAAGAGGGGGGGCGTGTTATCCCAATGGTTACGACCCACGCCAACTTTGACACTTGTTCAGTACCGTCGTTGTGTAACTTTTATCGGCGTTATAATAAGACACACACCGTAGCGTTAACCCTAAGCCTAACCCTCACTCGGACGCGGACGCGGACATTAAAAACATCACTGCTCAGACGGAGCTTCACCATCCACACACACCGTGGCGTTATACAATTAAGGGTCCAAAAAGCCCAACTTTCTCGCGGACGCCGCAGTCAACCGCTGCCCAGACAGGCAGCGGCACGCCCACACAAACCGCGCCGCCGGTGCCCCTTGGTCGTGATGTAAGACTACCTCGGAAAAGGTAGTCTGACGTCACGAAAAGAACGCCATCTGCGTTCGCAGCAGAGTGGAACGTTCACGTAGTGTTTTGAGAATGGCAAAAACATAGGATTTTACCCATTTTTTCTCTAAATTGGGGACTTATTTCGGTAACAGTGATACAATGGCATATATTACTATGTTGACGATCATATAAGACAAATTACCACGTTTAAAACAAAACAAAAGTGGTTTTGGGTTCACTGGCTCTTTAAGACTTATTGATAAACGATTTTCTGCAGTGACCATAAAATAAAATTCGACTTAAAAGCATTGGCAAAAAGGTGCTGGATGCTTTGAGAAGAAAAATGCAAAACATGCAGATATAAATTAAACCAAATAGGAAGGGGTGGTACGCGGTGGTGTCACACTGTGACCCCCAAAGTCACTTCATTTCCCATCGTGCATCACGCGGTGGAAATACATGCGGAAGCTCATGCGCGCTGTCGCACAGGCAATCCATGCAACATAAGGTCCTTGAGTGACATATCGGGCATGGTTATATGGCTTTTGGTCCTACGAGTATCACTGTTCTCACATCGTTGTATATATTGAAGGTATGTATTGCGTTGTTTCCGTTCCGATGGTTATATGTGTTATTTGGGTATAATAACAACCAGTTTATCTCCTGTTGGGGACCTAGCTTGGCTAAACTCGTTTAAGGCTAGCATCATGCCATGCTATCTGAAGTCAAACAGCGTGCCGAAGTTGGCAGCAGTTCATAAAGAGGCCGTAGCCTCCGGACTGCTTCTGTAAGGGTGTCTTAATGTTACCTACTACTTTCCACTGCCTATGACTCCGATTTCACCACTAAGAAGACGTGGAGTTCTCCTTGTCCCCCAGTCCAATGTCAACTAACTAGCTTAGAAATATTGTTAACCGTAGCTAGCTACTAATTTGTGCCACTTGCTCAAATGTATTTGCCAGAAAGCGCTTCATACGTTGTTTTTGTCAAGGAAGCTACTGTTCGTGCAATATAAGGTATGTCTACGTTCAGGTCCAAGTCACACCTAAGTGCCTTATGAACTCTCTTTATCTAGAACATAACGACGAAGGCAGTTGGTTGTGGGCTTGTATCAAGAAGTTAACTTGGTTACCCAGTTATCAACGTAGAAAAGAACTGATGGCATGTACTTCAGATACAGCAGATTAAACTGGCGGAATTGCGGTGTCCTGCAACTGTCAAAAAGTTATGGTCCCCTTTTTGTTGCACTAGCATGTTAAAGGTCATTGCCATTGGTTATGTGTCATGCTTTATTTACTAAAATACTATTCAATGCATATGTAAGAATCAGAGCACGATATAAACCCTCTAGATTGAATATCAAAACGTTCTCTCTGAAAATGTTAGGTAGGCACAATGAAACGCTGGGTGGGTGTGTCAGTTGGTAGCCAAAATATCACCAGTTAAACTCACGACTGGTATGTTCTAAGAACCCACATAACATGTTATTCACCATGTATGCTTAATGTAATTGCGGTAGCAACACATTATTTATTAAAAGATCTTTAGCCGCGATGCCAACACTTAACGCGATACTAAAGCTAACCGCGATTGTAACGTTATATATGATGAATTTATGAAATATATGAAAAACACATTCGCCAAGTCTCCAAGTTTCTTTACATTTTAAGATCTGGACACATTTCACTGCAAATTGTTACGGATTAGATGCATTTCATTACCTTTGAATCTGTAGTTGGCAATGGCTTGAGAACATTATTGTTAGTTTGAATAGGTGCATACTACTAAATAGGGATGGGTACCGAAACCCGGTATTAAACGGGCCCCGGGCTGAATTATTAAGGCCGTAGTATCGATAGGCGCCGATGTACCCGGTGCTGCTATTGGTATTGGAGAATTGAAGGAAAGATATTTTCTATTAATTTAGGCTAGATGTAGGTAAACGTTGTCTCTTTACATTGAACTTGATTGTTGGTTGTGATTTTTTTCAAAAGATAATAAAATAACAAATCATGGAGTTCAGTTTTGCGAAAACTTGGTAAACTACATAGACCTATAATTATCGCTATCTGTTATATGTATTGATCATTCATCTCGATCGCAGTTGGCGCTAAAAGCCAATGTTTAATTGCACTGCGGTACGTCAATATAGGTTGCTTTTGATAACATGACGGTGTGCAGTTGTATCGCAACAGTTTCATTTTGGATACCAACTTTCCAAAACACACCCACTTATCATAATCCCCCTCATCTGCGAACAGCCATTCGCTACACTATTTAACACTTCACTCCGCAGTGATTTAAAGGGACTGTGTTTGCAATGGCACTCGCATCGCGTCAAGATAAACGCCGCTTTATTTTAGGTAATATTTATTGCATTTTCTGTTTTGTTTTAATAAATAAATTGACCTGGGGGGGGGGGGCCTCGTTGGCCTGGCGGGCCCGCCAATTTATTTATTAAAACAAAACAGAAAATGCAATAAATATTACCTAAAATAAAATAAAGCTGTGTTATCTTGACGCCTGTACAATTATAGGGGAAAAACTGTAGTAGTATCGTTAAAATCGTAACGATACCCACTAATACTAACATTGACCGTTGGGGTTGACCGCTGAAAGCACATGTGTTGGGTGTCCAATGTTTTGTGATGGTACTTAACCTCAGGTTTTCTACATTATTTGTACATTGGATTACTTGGATTTTGGTTGCAGGGAGCTGCAACCAAACAAACAACAAATGAACATATAAGGACTTAATGTTGTAAATAGACATGCCTTTTGTGTCGCTTATTTCAGGGGAGGTGGGAGAGGAAAAGAGGATGATGCAACGCGTCCTTTCCCATAAGGTCTTGCGGCAGGTGGCTGCGATGCGCGGGGTGTCGGTGCGTGTGTCCTCCTCTGAACGTCCGGGCCGGCTCTGCTGCTGCATGTTCCTATCGGCGCGCCTCACAGCGGGCTCGCATCGTCAGCTGTCTGTCTCTGCTGCAAGCCACGCAGCACAGCATCCCAAACAACAGCCCACCGAGGAGGAACCCCTGCCTTCTCCTCTCACTCCTCACACCCAGGAGCAGCCTCCTCAAGCGGTCCGCACAGGTAAAGCCAGCTCGGCGGGCCCCGGCGCCGTGGGCTCCACCCAGCCAGGAGAGGAAAGCCCGGACATAGACCCGCTTCAGGACAAGTCTATCGGCCTGATCCAGAGGTTCAAGAAGACGTTCAAACAGTATGGGAAGGTGATGATCCCGGTGCACCTGGTCACCTCCTCCATCTGGTTTGGAACCTTCTACTACGCCGCCATGAAGTAAGCGGTCCTCTTCTTATTTAGTCACTGGGATGAAAGGCAACACCAATTTGACACGTTTCTGATGTTCACCCCTCTTGTCACAACTATGTTATAGTTTCATTTGTGAGACCAAGTCCATTGTTGGCATACAGAAACTTTTTAATAAGCCGCGTGTTTGTGTTTTTTCAGAGGTGTGAATGTCGTGCCATTCCTGGAGTTAATCGGTTTGCCTGAGTCAATAGTCGGCCTTTTGAGAAATTCTTCAAGTGGCTACGCCCTCACTGCATACGCCATGTACAAAGTAAGTGCAATCCCATGATAATTTGTGTGGTTGCATACTACTACCAAAAAGTTCAGCTCAAGATCAGTGCGCGTCTATTTTTAGAGACCAAGCATTGCAGACTTTTTTAAACAAATTTTTGTACTATTATTTATTATTGAAGGTGAATGAGTCAAAAACGCTAAAATCAACCACTGCAAACCTGAACAACTGAGAGTTGTCAAATTAAATAGGCATGTGTAGAACAGAAGTAAGGAGGTCTCAAACAGGTTTTGTACCGCTATGACTACAGGGGGCACTATAACTCGTGGTCAAACCTAAATGGCCACGCCCTCCCCCATCCAGATACCAAATTCTGAAACTTGGTAGCTGGATCTTATTTGACATGCTGAATCTTTTTTCCGCAAGGACCCATAATGTACGCCTGGAAAGTTCTTTCTGTATCTACGTTTTGGAAAACTTGAAAACTGACTCGTATACCCAAATGACCCAAGATGTGGTACACATGCTCCCTTATCATGCCTGACCTTACGGTATTTTATATATTTTTGATTCTGTTTAAAAATGGCAGAGTTATGGCAGATTTATGTGCGAATAGAATTATGCAAATTAAGCAGCCCATTAAGGACATCCCCCCCTTAGGTAATGTGGAAGGTTTTGTGTTGATAGCTGAAATAAATTACGTCACAGGGTCAATTTCAAATAACCACTGTTGCAGGTGCTCACCAAGCTATTTTTTATAATGAAAGTCAATGGGGAAGAAAACGCTGACTTCAACGAATTGGCTTATGCAACCACACATTTTCTTCAGAAAATGCACATGCGTCGACATGTCTAGTTGTTCCTGTTCTGCAATGTTGTCTTATCAATTGTTTCTTACCTGTGTTCCCTCTTCTGTACAGCAACCAGAAGTATTAGTGAGTTTAGTGTTGGTTGGTCAGTTGGTTTGACTCCGCCTCTTTCCCATGTCTGTTTTCCTCCCTATAGATCGCGACCCCAGCTAGATACACCGTGACCCTGGGTGGCACGTCGCTCTCGGTGCAGTATCTACGCAGACATGGCTACTTCTCCACACCACCGCCAGTCAAAGACTACATCCAGGACAAGATGGAGGAGACCAAGGAGAAATTCTCTGAGAAGATGGAGGTGACTAAGGAGAGGCTCACGGAGAAGATGGAGGAAACTAAGGAAATGTTTTCCGAGAGGATGGAGGAGACAAAAGAGCGACTCTCTGAAAAGATGGAGGAGACCAAGGACAAGCTCTCTGAGAAACTGCAAGAGACCAAAGACAAAGTGTCAGAGGGGAAAACGTTTTTCAGGAAGAAAGCAGACTAGGGAATGGTGTTAACAGATGTTGTATCTGATTTAAGTGGAGCAATGCGTCTCAAAGTTTATTATTTTGGTTTGTCAGTTATTCAAGATATGGCACTTCCCAGTCCTGTTCCGAAGATATTTGCACTACCGTTGTCTTCAAACGTTTCACCAACTGTCTGCTTGAGTGTAAATAGCATCTCTAGTTGTCCTTGGCTGACCACGATGCACCCTCTTAAGCTGAGGCTAGACAACATCGAATTAACTAATGGACAATGCTAGTGCCAGGCTTCCTTATGAGTTCGTACTTGTGCAAGAGATTTAGGAATAAAATACATCATTGGTCCAGCGGTTTGAGTTGGAAAAATGTTTTGGGTTGCTATGCATTCAAAAATCATGACGTTTTATAACCTTTGTTACAAAACGGCATCAGAAACGGCTACGTGGAAAATATAATTTAGGTGGAAGTAAAATAAAGCCTAAAATGAATGGTGTCCTTTATGTGTACGAGTCCATCGGAGCCTTTCATAAGGCTGCACATTTCCCTGTGTCTTTGTTTTTTAAATAACTGAAATTAAGTTTTCTAATGTATTTTTTATCAGATAGCCAAAGCTAATATATTGCATTGTGTTTGTATCTGGTACATGTATTGAAATGAAAATGGTTAATAAAAGAGTGGTAAGAGTTTTATTTTCCTTTTTTTTTTAAAGAAAAGTTTTTCTGTGGATAAAGTTGAAAGTTATTTGTCTTTCGAAAACTTGTATAACCTTTAGACACATTGCAAACGATTTGGCTAAATGGTGATTGCACCTCATTTAATTTTTCCTGAAAGTCTGTTTGCTGGCTGACTAGTCTCTTATCCTGGAAATCCGAATGTATAGCTGTAATGAGTCAAATTGTGCTAATAGAAACACATTAAAAAGATTATTGCACATTTTTCACTAATAAATTAAATCAATACACATAATCTACCGTTCCATGCATGATTAACGTACAAAAGATTTGCTACTTTGGATGTACTAACAATGCACTTAATAAGCTAATTATGTCATTAGTGCAACTAAAGACCCTTAAATACAATTAAGATGCACTTAAATAATATTTTACTAGTTGAAGTATATTTCAAACAGTTTTTCAGCTAACGTTTGTACTCTTGCAATTGATAAGTATGATTAAATAAAATCATTAAATCAAAATGTGCGAAAAGTACGCAAGTATAATTACTTTGAATGTGTAAAGGCTTTCAAGAGCAATCAAAATATAACTCAAACATACTTCCAGTTTAAACCTTTGACAAAGTGTATTTCTAGGTAAAATAGTACACTCAAGTATACACTTCATTTAAGTTTATTTAGTATACTTCCATGTCCTGCCTTTAAAGAAATTAACCTGCAGCCACGATGTAGTACGACCTATTACAAACTAAGTGTTACAAAATTGAGTTTGTGCACATGCATATACAAGGATGAGCAGAATATCTTCCTCAAATACAGTTAAAAGCGATATTTCACCCATTTTGCCTTTTTGGATTAAAAACGAACGAAAACGGAAACGCGAATTTTGTAACTGCTGTCGCGGTCGGTTTCGACAACCATACACTTGCATTGAATAGGCAAAAGGATGATATGCTCAGAACACGTTTTAAGATCGAAATTTTCAAAAATTCGTAAGATTATGATATGCTTATTATGTGTGCTATAGCGCCTAAGTCGCGCCCCTACCGCGGGCCCCTCTGGGACCTTATTTCGGACAAATATCTACGGTGGTCAACGGAGAGACAAAGACCGTTTTGATCCCGTTTTAACTGTACCACGACACACGATGTTTGTCCATTTAAAAGATACTTTTCCAACTCGTGAAAGTCGCCGTTTGTCGTAAAACAAGCATTTCGTTTTTGTGTGCAGCCGCTCAGTGTACTACATCGCTCGTCTCGCCCGAAATAAGTCCCCAACACCCACATGCTTCTTACCTTGTGGGTTTTATCCGGCGCCACGTGGTCCCATCAGCAGCCGCCAAGCGAAACAACGAGCAAGACCCGTTGTTCCTGTGATCCCGGAACAAAACACGTCACGTCAGCGTTAGCTTCCGCGGCTCTGGGTAGCTTGTTTTGAGAGAATGTTACAACATTCTCGACTTGCAAAATTATCTTTCGAATGGACAAACATCATGTGTGTGGTTCATTGCACAACCCCAAACGGGATCAAACAATTATTTGTCTCTCGCCGTTGACTACCGTACATCTTTTTTTCTTCCGAAATAGTATCCCACGGTGGACAGCGGAAGAGGCCTGACTTAGGCTCTGGAAATCAGAGAATTGTCTTAAAACTAACAACGGAAATAAAGAAGAAAAAAAACCTGACCGTGGACTATATAATATATATTCATATCATAATAGTTGGAAAGTTCGACCTTGACACGTGTTTTTTTGCCTGCTCAGTGCAAGTGAAACGAGGTTCAAAACCGTAGTGTAGAGGCTGAAACGGGCCGCGGTCAAATTACGGAACATTTTGGAAAGAAATGTTGCTCGTATTTGACAGTAGATAAGCGTTTGTAAGCAAAATATGCGAGACAGGTGATTTCTTGCTTTAAGAGTTACATGATATATAGAAGGTGATGGAAATAATTCAACCTATGCATCAAAGCCATGGGATCCATCCACCATCCAATGTAATGTTTAATGTAATGTTTTTTTCATATAAACCAATTGAGTGTGTCAGCATATAGGGCGAATTTTAAGTAGCAATTAATTGCATATATAATGTATAGGGGCTACATAGCTATAATCGTATATGTGTAACTAGTAATGCAAAAAAAGCCAGAGAAAAGATGATAGTTTCGTCTTGTCTCGTACTGTTCTTCCAACTGTCTTTATGTAAATATGAGTCAGTTAAACTCCCCTCGTGGATTGTGTGATTTGAGTTACAATGACCTCTACTGTCCAAAGTAATGAACAACTGTTTATTCAGTTAGACAAAACCAGGTGCCGGATGTATTTTCTAGCCTTAAAACACACACACACACACACACACACACACACACACACACACACACACACACACACACACACACACACACACACACACACACACACACACACACACACACACACACACACACACACACACACACACACACACCTGTCTGTTCTCCCTCGGGGGGTATGACACTGAGGATAAGACGTGATTTGTATTCTAAAAATCATTTTTGCTGCATTTTCGCTCCACTCAGTTGCAAATCGGTTGGTGAAAGGAGGACAGAGGGCTGCATTTTAAACCCAGACAGGGAGATCAGCCAACAAATGGACAGTGTCTGCAATGCGCGCATACAGTATCTTTAATCCCCACTGTCTGCAGCCTACCTGTAAACTACCGTAAGTACTTCATCCCCAATCTGTCTGTGTATTCACTGCAAGTTGAAAATAAAATGCTTTTGTCAATTACTGAGTAGTAAGTAGTACAACTACAATAGTCGTTTGACGGAAGTAAAATCAGTCCGTTTTAAGTTTATCTTTGCAGGCTACTCTGATGATGAAAGCATTGTTATTCCATCTGCGCTACATAGTGTAGATCTCATAGTACCCAGACCAGCCGAGCATTAACCATTATGAGGGCTTTAGAGGGCACCTGTAGTCTCAGTTACAAGAAAAAGCTGCAGAAACATTCTCAGCACTATTGTGGGCTTTTAAAATGCTTTATGTTCCTCCCTTCCAAATAATTGGAGTCACTGTTTTTCTCAAGCCTTGAAATATGTTGAGGAACAAAAATTAATGAATTCAAATATATTCCCTTTGTCTGCTCCCTTTTACGAAAAATAAATACCTAACTACCTTAAATCTTTAAGGTTGTTATAACCCTCACCCTTTACAAAGGTTGTCTTATCTCTTGCTTTGCCAGATAAGTTAAGTAAGAAAAAGGAAGGCATTTCATTTCGTCTTATCACAGGGGTAGACTGTAGCACAATGTGCCTCATCTCTTTCAACCCTTAGCCTCACCCTGGCAAAGGCAGAGCAGGCAAAATGCAAACAGAACTTTTTTTTTATTTTGACGAAAGTTCACGCAGAGGACAAGGACGATGTTTCTCCCTCCCCTCTGCCCTTCTGACCGCTCCCAGCGTTTGTTTGGTTTCGTCACAGTGTTATAGTTTTGACAGGTTACCAGATGGGCCCTTCAATAAATTCCCAAGGTCTTGGTGTGATGAAATATACATAAATCCCCACAATATGATTTAAGAATTTCATTATCCAATTCATATTTGAAATGTATCTTGAAGACACCAGACCTGGCGGGGACATCGTATTCTGTTTGTTTAACAGAGAAAAGCTCTTTAGTTCAGTTGTTTGTAAGATGGGAGTTAGCACCCTCGGCTGACAGGAAGCTACGGCAATAGATTAATGTTGAGGCAGGGAGATATAGCAGGAGCCCAGGTATCCTCACATTTAAAACAAACCCTATTGGTATAATTACTTGGGTGAAACATGAACTGAGAAACAAACAGAGTAATCACTTTTAAAGTTTTATTCATTACGCTGCAGTTTGACTACAGCATAAGTACAAGCATAAAATCTTTGACTACAACAGCACTTTGAGCAACATTTTTTAATTATTTTCCCATTATTTTCTGTAAAAGTAATGCAATAACAGACCTTAGATCTAAAACCTATTACATCACAATTGCTTAAATAAAAAGAGGCAAAATACACAACAGTTTTACCTCTGTGTTTATATATATTTATATATATATATATACTTACTGTATATGTATTGTATGTTGTCATATACAGTCAGATATATTTCAGCACAGAGGGAGAAGGGGCAACGAGAGAGGATTAGTACTGAAAAGCAAACAGATGTGAGGAAACCCATGGTGGAAGCAGTCTTACGGTGTGTTGAGAACTAGAGAGAATACTAAACTGTAGAGACAATGTGGTTATCATCATCAATGTGGTTATTCAGATCCGGAACGATAGAAAACAGCTACTTGTTGTCAGCAGTCGAGAACACACATGTAATTGGAAAGAGGGAAAAAAATGCACTGCACGGAAGGATATATATCTACACACACACACAAACGCAGAAAAAGGCACATATACTTACGTATATGTACACAAACACATTTGTATACGTGTGTATATACATATCGTGTTATCAGTCTGAGCCCGAGTTAGTTCTTCAAGCTAGTGCAGGAAATAGAAAATAAAAGATAAAGTCTAGTGAGAGAGACAAGAGCTGGCAGCAAAGGCCTCCCCCAGAAGAAAACAAAAAATGACACAACTTGCCACTTATTTGGTGCTTTGAAGAGAAAATGGCGTGTTGCTATGTACACCATATATAGATAAGGATAAACATGCTCTGCGTATTTATTTTGTACAGTGGAGTTATTCTAAGTACATACTGTAAATAAACAACTGCAGGTTAAACATGATTCTTGTTCCAATATACTGTGTCACATATAACATTGTAACATATATATATCTATAAAAAAATAAAATAAAAAAAAAGAACAATTGAAAACATTTTGCAGAACGGCATAATTCATCAGTCAACTTCAGTCATTGAGGCTGGTTCACCTTTCAGATTTCTCGACTAGAGGGAATGACCGTGTTCCTTTGATCTGTTGCCCATAATTCATATTCTCTCGTCAGGTCAAAAACTAAACAAGAATGCCAGTGTGGAGAAATGAAATAATCGTTTGGTTGTACACAACTCGAAGCAGAATATACTGAGCCAGAAATAGAGCTATTGCAAATATACTAAATTGTTTGCTGCAAATAGGTGATGCATGTGTAAGCTTTTGGCAGGTAGAAAAAAAAGTGTTGGAATCACATGAACGTAGAATTTGTGTGAACATGAGTAAAGAGTTATTTAGAAACCGGCTTCTCCTAGTTTGGCTATGTTCACCTTCTCTCATGAGTTACAAACAAGATTACAATGATTTTCTACTGGAAGTTTTCCCCCAAATACTACCCAGGCAAATTAGGGTTGGGGGAAATCTTTGTAAAGACTTTGAAATGTTTTATTTGATTATTTTAAAGGTGCGTGTTCAATATTAACACACAGGCGGTTGCGTTGTAAAAAGTGTTTTCTTTTAAGAGAAACCGATTGTTGACATTCTATGACCATTTCCTTAATCCAGAGGTTAGTTCATCCTTATCATTACAGGCTAATATTCATAGCAAAATATTTTAAGTAGTAATTTGTATGTGTTGCAACCATATTTCTATAAGCATACTTTTGCAAACCATGTTTTCTTGTTAAAAAAAGAAGAAAAAACAAAAGCACATTTTCTTTTAACGGTAGGCATTTACAAAGTCGATGCTGCTTTCTTAAAATTTATTATATTGTCTATACATTATGTTACATTATTCACAACATGTTTTTGTGTGGTTTCTACCCATTGGGCAGGATATGTGCATAATATATCTTCTAGTTATATACAGCACCTTACAAACAAACACAAAGAAACACAGACTACTTAAAAAAGCACCGTTGGAAGTGAGGCACAACAAAGGTGGAGCTTTTTGAGTGCAAGTGGGTTCCTATGTCTGCTCCACACGCTGCCCAGGCCGCCGCTTGAACGCCTGCCTCTCGGCCGCTCTCCCTGGGCTCCCCAGCGAGCGCTACGAGGGCCGGAGCGAACGCCTGGGGGCCCCTTCTGCAAACACTGACGGGGATCTAAACCGAAGCCAAACGCAACACGGGATCTGGGAGCGGATCCGAGGTCCCTCTAGAGATCTGTGAGACAGCAAGCAGGGGGGGCGGGGGGAGATTCAGGGGGCCAACTGTTGTACAGAGCCTGAGTGGCGGCTTGGTCCCTCAAAAAATAAATAATAAATACAATAATAATAATAAAATAGCTCTCATTGCGGGGCAATTTAATTCCACTTTTTTTCCCCCGGAAGAAACTTGATTGTTTGAATGGACCTCGTGCAGAGGTGTGCCAGAGAGCAGTGGGGTTTGTTCTGCCTGGGGGCATGTCAATGCTACAAAGCCTGTCATAGCCAGCAGAGAAACAGTGGTTTTATATTCCATCCTAGTTCTCTGTCTGAAATAGGTAACATCTTTGGAGAGTGTTTGCAGAAAGGGCTGTTCTTCCCCGACCTGGAGCACAGGGGACCATGGGAACAGCAGACGGCACCGGGTCCAAGACGCGGCCTGGGTGTGGTCTGCTCAAACTTGAACATTAGGCACCGTATTAACTCACATAATAGTAACATGCAAACCTCCTTGTAGAAAACATAAAATTCATCTTTATATCCTCATTTACACATACAGGTGATGACCGCGATGGACTGAACGGGCTGACGCTAAAGCACGGTAAATGGAGAGAGGGAGAGGGGAGGGGTGGATGAAGGACATTGAATGGTTTAAACAGCGAGGTCTGACAGTGTAGGGGTGGGGTAATGTTTCCACTGTGCTGCTGGACTCCGGGGAGTTGGGCGGGGGACTGACTGCAAAATCAAAACGAGTTGGTGGTGACAATCATTGATTCAGGCTCTTAATGTGCTTTCATAGGTAAATACAAAAAGAGCAGAAAAAATGAAAAAGTTGGTAAAGTATGACAAGCCCCACGCCAGCAACCCCCCCCCCCCCCCCCCCCCTTCAACAACTATTGACGGCAGATGGCCTGGTCTCTTAGTTTTGGATCAGACAGGAACAAAGGGAATGACGGAAGGGGACTCGACCAGCAGCAGTAGCAACAACAGTAGCGGTAGCAGCAGCGATAGCAACAGCAGCAATGTTATAGCTAGCACACACAAACACACACATACGAACACACAAGAGCAGAGCTAAATCGAGAATGACCTGAAAGATGACCATGACACACACACACACACACACACCTACTGAAAACATTCAAGATGGCAGATCAAGGAACCAAGAAGAATGCAAAGGATTTCCTTCTCACCCTCTTAACTCAAAACAAAGCCTCCAGCCCTCTTCATCATCATCATCATCATCAGAGATCAGCGTTACACTAACTAGATACCCCATGAGCTGAGGATATACAAGCTTGGGGGAACGCATCCCTTTGCCTTGTCCTCTCCGTCTGGACGTCAGGCATGACACATTAAGAGGCGTTACAGTCTTGGGATTTGGCCTCTGGATGTGACGGGGTGCCTAAGGCCTTACTCTGCTTGCTGTCAGCAGCCGGTAAATGCGCTGCTTAATGCAATGCTGGACTGTCTTTTCATTTACTTTTCTATTTATTGTGGCTGTTTCTGACCAACGGCGTAGTGGAGATGCAGCTGCTGTACTCTGAATGAGATGCTATGAAAGCTAATCAGCGATGAGGAGAATCCTGTGAATGGCGCTAAATAACCAATATGTCCTTGAATCCTATTTCCATTACTAATTATCGAGCTGCAAATAGGTGAACTAAGATTAACCTAAAAACACACACGCACACACACACCTCCTGGAGGAAATTAAGTGCTTTTCTGTGTTGGCAATGGGAATAACAGACAGACACATCTGTAGACACACACACACACACACACACACACACACACACACACACATACATACACGCACATGCACACAAAGGGGCAGAGAGAACTACACTAGTGCACCCTGCCAAATAGGGTCTCCCCTCCAGTCAAATTTAAAGGGCTTTGCGGACTCTGCATCATCTCAGGGTACAGATGGAGGGATGGAATGAGCGGAGGGGGAGGCAGCCAGGGCTGTAAACACTGTGGGAGAAAGCTGGTGGGCGTTGGCTTCAAATTCTTTCGAGTAAGGGGGAGAAAAATGGAGAAAGAGAGAAGAGCGATGGAGGAGAGGGATGGAGAGGAGAGATAGAGGACCAAGATGGAGGAGAGGGAAGGAGATGGTGCAGAGAGCTAGAGAGAGAGAGATAGAGAGGGGAGGAGAGAGATAGGGAGAGAACCAGGGCCAACAGTGAAAGCACGAGAGCAGAGAAGGCAACGATGAACAGAGAAAAAGGCTAGTTGTCCTTTGTTTTTTATCTCTTTCTCCCAAAAATATTTTGTTTGTTTTTGTTTTATATATAAAAAAAAAGAATAATAATCATAGTAATACGGACCCTTCCATAGCCCTTGACTCCGACCATGGGCAGCTTGGTGGACCCTGATTACTGCGGTGGGGTCGGACGTAGACGGTGGTCTCCACTTAGGTAGAACACAGAACATTGAGCCTTTTAGGGTGGAGTCATCTTGTCTTTGTGTTTTGTTTCATTTTTTAATTCAAGTTGTCTAATGTCTAATCCGCCGTCATGGCGGTGATGGGTGGAGTCACGCGTGTTTCGATTGTAAGGAGAGTGTGGGGGGCGGGGGGGGGAGGGATGAAAGGTACTGTAAGCTATTCAGAGGCGGGTGGGCGGGAGGGGTACGGAGGTGTTCTGGGAGAGAAGGAGCTGCTGCCAGCTAGCTGCTGGATGGACCATTAGGATTGTGTCTGTCAGTCTTCTGTGTTCTCCGGTGATCATTACAAGAAACAGATACATGTGGTTCAAGGCCTTATGCCGTGCGTGTGTCTCTTATTTTCTTCTGGTTTTAGGCACAGACATTGATTTCGAGGCCGACAGACGGACAAGTTGCTGCACCACATAATAAAATAATAAACAACCACAAAATAACCAAAAACATGTGCCTATCGAACACACGTTTCACTTTTTTTTTATTAAGGATTTCCGTGCAGTTTCTGCCATCGACTTTAGCTACGAAAAAAACCTAACAAGCCTCAGTGGTGCAGAGCAGGTCTGCAGGGCCAGGAGCGATGCCCAGGAAGTCCGGGCCCGGCTGATGGTCCATCCAGCAGGTACTGGAGAGCAGCCCATTCTCTCCAGCAGTGGAAGAAGGTGCGCGTGAGGTCGTAGGAATATTCAAGCTCTTCCTCTTACTAAGTCTCACTGTGTCTGTGGCGGACGCAGACAGCGGTGTCCTAGGCTGGGTACAAGTTTTTCTTGCAGTTCTCAAATAGAAAAAAAAGACACAAGACAAATAAACAAAAAAGAAAAAAAAAGAGGAAAATAAGCTTATAATACTTTTTTTTTGCTCCGAACTATTAGACCGGAGCTTAAGTTCAGTCATGAAAAAGGACAAAAATATAAACAAGTTCAGTATCCCCATTACACACATAGAGTAGAAGCTCCCTCTTCTTCTAGGTTTGTTTTGTTTTTTACAACAAATAGATAGTGCAACTTTTGGAGAGCATTTCTTTTTGTTTTTCAGGAGTTTTTGTGTTTGTCTTGAATGTTAAAGATACACCCCCCCCCCCCCAATTCTGCTCCCCCCCTGAACCTTGGCACAATGATTTGGACTCATTCTCGTGTGTGTGTGTGTGTGTGTGTGTGTCTCGTCTCTTTAGTTTCTTGTCGCGTTTTCATCATTTTCAACGTTCTGAGTTCTCACGTTCTGAGTTCTCACGTTCTGAGTTCTTACGTTCTGAGTTCTTACGTTCTGAGTTCTCACGTTCTGAGTTCTCACGTTCTGAGTTCTCACGTTCTGAGTTCTCACGTTCTGAGTTCTCACGTTCTGAGTTCTCACGTTCTGAGTTCAGCTTGTGCACAGGTCCCGGTCCAAATGAAAGGGACAAAAAAAGAAAAGGAAAAGAAAATATATTTTAATCCTATTAGTCCTTAGCCTCCATGGGGGTGCAAGGAGAAAGGGGGGGGGGAGAGAGTCAGCGCCATCCCCAAGAAGACGAGGAGGGGAGAGAAACATAAAGCGATGATTGAAAAAAATAAAGGAACATCTGAGTCATTCTGATCTCTGCTAGAATTAAATGTTTGTCATCTCCACGCAGTGCATATGTCTCACTACCCCGCAGTGCTGCTGTCTGAACAGGTAATACTAATAATTAAATGAAATCACTAAACAGATGCTCGGCTCCTCCACTTGTAGCTAAGGTTGATACTAACTTGTGCATGGGAGTGTGAAGAGAGAGAGAGAGAGAGAGAGAGAGAGAGAGACTCAGTGTTCAAAGGTGACGAGGTCTCTCCTCGTGGTGGGGGGGGGGGGTTGTAAAGACAGAGGGTCGGGAGAGAGGAAGAGACGAGCTCCTTAAGGTGGGGGGAAGGTGCCTCCCCCCAGATCCCCCAGCGCGCCCCCTCCCCCCCCCAGCCAACCCTGGTAGTTCCTACACCATGGCGTCCGGCGGGCCGTCCTTAGCCTTGGCAGGTGCTGTTGTGCTTTCCGATCGGCTCCGGCTCTGCGGCTGGATGGCGCTGGCCCCGGGCCCGCCCCCGGGCCCCCCCCCCCCGGCCCTCTGCTTATTGCTGTGCTGGTGTAGAAAGAATGCCGTGCCAGGGTAGTGGCCCACCACCTCGCTGTAGGCCGGGGGCGGGCCCTCCATGCGGCCGCGGCTGCACGAGTTCACCGCGCTGATGCCAGAGTTGCTGCTGGGCGGCCGTGGACCCCCGCCCCCACCGCCACCGCCAGCCGCCACCACGCCCACCCCCCCGATGTCGATCAAGTCACTGTCGTAGATGGTGCGGTTGGGTGGCGCCCGCACCGACTCGCGGTTCAGCTCCATCTGCTGCTCCGGGTCGCGCAGCTGCAGCGTGCACGGGCCCTGGTAGGGGGGCGGCTCCTCGCCGTCCGACAGCGAGATGGTGGGCGGCAGGTCGATCTGGTGCTGCAGGTACGGATAGGTGGGCTGGAAGTGGCCAAAGCGGTCCCGCTGCATGAAGGAGGGCGCGGCGAAGCGAGCCTCACGTGCCTGGGGAGCGTACAGCACCTGGAGGGGGGAGGGGGAGAAATATTGAAGGAAGAGAGAGAGAGACAGAGAGAGATAGAACGAGAGAGACAGAGCGAGTGAAAGGTGGGAGACAGAGAGAGAGAGAGAGCCATGGAGGGAAAGAGAGAGAGAGATATGGAGGGAGAGAGAGAGCGAGAGAGAGAGATTGAGTGAGAGACACATGGAGAGAGACAGAGAGTGAAAGGTGGGAGACAGAGAGAGAGACAAAGAGGGAGTGAGAGAGAGAGAGAGGCAGAGAGAGAGGTGGGAGACACGGACGTTAAGTGTGCACCAGTGGATGAATGGTTTCCATCAGCAATCACCAGACCACCCACCAAAACAACCCTCCCCAGCCTCCACCACCAAATAAAGGTGAACTGGGAGTTGTGGTGTTAACAGATCCCACCACCGCACACTCATTTTCTCCCATTACCGACCATGAGACCACCCAGCCCACTTCCTCCCCTGGGGCCCGTAATGAGCTCTTCAGACGGGGCCCGAGAGACGCTCTGCTTCTTCTTTTTATATTTGGATTCTGCGACATGTCTGCTGCAGCCTCTCAGACAGCCATTATCAGAGGCGACCGATTTCAGTTAGTGACACACTGGAAATAAACAGCACAACGACTAATAGAGGGGAGAGATAGAGATAGAGATAGAGATAGAGAGAGAGAGAGAAAAGATGTGTGCAAAGTGCACTGACAAAGAGTGGAGGAGCTGGAGGTGGAAGGAGGGAGAGAGGTCTAAAGGGAGAGAGGATAGAGAGGTGGGAAGGGAGAGAGAGGGAGACAGAGAGAGAGGTGTAAAGGGAGAGAGAGAGAGGGAGAGGGAGCAGCGCAGGGCAGCTCTCAGACGGCTGTCTAGACAGTGTCAGGGGAGGTGTTGGTGATTAATGACGCACCAAAAAGCATCCCCCCTCAGGCAGAAAACACACACACACGCGCGCACACACACACACACACGCACACGCACACGCACACGCTCTCTCCCGGCGAGCTTCAGCCACCCACACTCCTCAGCGTCTCTCCCTCGGAGCGTGTGTTTGCCTCTCTGCTCCCCCCCAACGCCCCGTGACACTGCCACCGCTCCCGTGCCTCTGCACATCCATACCTGTACCCCCCTGCCCTCCTTCCCTCCCCCTTCTCTCTCTCTATCTCTATCTCTCTCTCTCTCTCCCTCCCTCCTGCTCTCAATTAGATTCAATCCAAAAGCTTTGCCAAGCTTTATTGGCATGGAAAATAAACATTTACATTGCCAAAGCAGTGTAAAAACCTAAAACGAAGGAAGAATTGGTAAAAAAGAAAAGTCAAGTAGTACAGTAGAGTAGAAAACAAAAGTAGATAATGTTCGGGAGTGAGTTATTAAATCCCATCTCTGTAGACATTAGTGACGGTACACAAAATAAGATAAGAGCTCTCTCTCTGTGGGGGGTCTTACCTCTGAGGCATTCTGCCGGGAGCCACTGTCCGAGGGCCACAGGCAGCCGTCCTGTCAGCAGGGTCGAGGGGTGAGGAAGGGGGAGAGGGGAGGAGGGAGGGGTCATGAGAGACACAGGTGACAAAACAGGTGTTTGGGTTAAAGACTTGTAGGATGGTAGCATGTAAAAAGGAGAACAACAATTTGGCCCACATTTATTCACATATTAAAACCAAAAGACAGTCACACAAAGTCATGGCATCAGTATGCCTTGTGCACGCGGGCAAACACGACTTTCCATTCTCCAGGAGAATGGAAAGTACTCCTTGTTTTCTTTGGACTACAAGACAACTGATAGGAACACAGTGGCTCCTTCTACAAACCGAAGACTAGAAACCTAGGAAGCAGCAGAGCCTGACGCTGCGGTGTTGTGTTTAATCGACGGCTACAGGCGGAAGGCTCGGGCGTAAAGGCTAAAAGGAAAGAAAAGATGAAGAATAAAGAAAAGGAAAAGACGCCTAATAGTTTATTTTTATTCGCCTGGTTTTGGAATACATTTTCCCAGACAGCAGGTATAAGTATGGATTTTTTTTGGTTTGTTGTTGGTGGTGCGTGTGCATGGTAACCATAAATAAATAAATGAAATAACAGACAAACATGCATCAATTCAGGTTATTTGCAACCCCCCCACCCTTCCCTCACAGCTTCGCCAGCCTGCTGTTGGTGGTAGATTACATTTATGACATTTGGTCCATTTATTTTGTCTGCATGCTGTCATTAGCTTGTTCATAGTGGAAGAGAGAGCTAAGGGACAGAGAGAGAGAGACGAGAGAGAGAGAGAGAGAGAGAGAGAGAGAGAGAGAGAGAGAGAGACAGAGAGAGAGAGAGAGAGAGGGAGGTAGAGGGAGAAAGAAAGAGAGAGAGAGACAGAGAAAGAGAGAGAAAGGTGTATTGTAAAATCACAACAAGGTTTTTAAGCACAAATACAGAGTGAGAAAGAGAGAGATAGAGAGAGAAAGAGAGAGAGATAGAGGGAGGTGAGGGAGACAGAGAAAGAGAGAAAGATGTATTGTAAAATCACAACAAAGGTTTTAAGCACAAATACAGAGAGAAAGAGAGAGAGCCAGAGAGAGAGAAAGAGAGAGGGAGGTAGAGGGAGACAGAGAAAGATGTATTGTAAAATCACAAGCTTTTTAAGCACAAATACAATTATACTATTCTATACTATTATACTATACTGTTATAATAAACGATAATATAATACGTTTCTATATTATGGCACTATACTATACTATTATACTATATTATACTATTCTATACTATTGTACTATAATATGATACTATATTATCATACTAACTACTATACTTTTATGTATTATAAAACTATACTATTTTACTATAGTATACAATACTATTCTTCCAGCAGGTTTCCAGAGTTGTTTGTGAATAAAAACAAGACAGGCAGAAAAAAGGATTATTGGGTGGATTGAAACTGCTTTAGTGTGTAAGGTTGTGTGTGCATGTGTGTGTCTGTGTATGTGTGTGCCATATGCTAAGCCCCCTTGAGCCAAGTCTCCGCTTTGGTTTGATTTTGCATGTGGAAAGAAAGAGACTTAATAGGTATTGCTGAGTGTGTGTGTGTGTGTGTGTGTGTGTGTGTGTGTCAATGGATGTGTGTGTGTGTGTGTGTGTGTGTGTGTTTGTCTCTGGATGTGTGTGTGTGTGTGTGTGTGTCTTTGTGTGTGTCTTTGTCTCTTGATTTGTGTGTGTGTATGTGTTTGTCTCTGGATATGTGTGTGTGTGTGTGTGTGTGTGTGTGTGTGTGTTGTCTCTGGATGTGTGTTACAGACAGAGCCTCAGCTGTCTAGACAGTGCTGCAGTGAATTAAACATCAAGGGCTGACGGAGAGAAACAGAGAAACAGAGAGACAGAGAGAGAGAGAGAGAGAGACAGAGAGAGAGCAAATAGAGAGAGACAGAGGTGGAAAGATAGAAATGGAGAGAGAGACAGAGAGAGAGAGAGACACTAAGTGAGAGAGACAGACAGAGAGGGGTAGAAAGCGAGAGCGCCGGAGAAGGAGAGAGAGAGAGGTAAGCAACAAGTGGACCAGGCTCGGTGCCCTGCTCGTAGCCAGACTGGGCTGGACTGGACTCACACTGCATTAGATCAATTAACTCTTAGCTCAGTGGGAATTCTGATTGGGAACAGGGTCGCTCTCCGTGATTATATTATTTATTTTCATTACAGAGAAGGAGATCGCATTCGGACAGACGTGAATTGACCACACAGAGTTTTAACATCAGTCATGTAATACATTGTCACATTTGATTGCACACACTCCATACGTCGAATGTGGTATTTATCGTAAATCTGTGAATTTGTAATATAACAACAACATTCATATTTTGAAGAATATGTAATCTGAATAAATGCACAAGCTGTCAGCAAACGTCTCACACTATCCGAGGGACATTTACCTAAAGCAGTGCTTCGTTCTGCAACATGTGAACACATGATACATATGAAACATATTTGCTACCCTACTATGATTCGTTTTTTTGTATACAGGGGTGCCTACAAGAACACTGCATACATCGGGGGTTAGATCCCACAACCTTTCAGCTGACCACTGGGCTCTCCTGCGGCTGTGACGTAGGAGACAGTACAGACACCTGCAGGCAGTGACAGAAACACTCGTGTGGACCGAGCCCTACCTGCTGCAGGGCGTGCTGGTGGCGTCGGGCCTGGCTCTGCCGACTGATGAAGGACCAGGTGGAGAGCTTGTAGTGGTTGAGCAGGCAGATGATGACCACCACCATCACCGTCATCACCACGATGATGATGACAATCTGAACAAACTCCAGTTCAGCTGCACACAGGAGGCAGAGAGGGGTAGACCAAGAGATAGAGAGATAGAAGAGGAGAGAGGGAGGTAGACAGACAGAGAGAGAGAGCGCGGGGGGGGGAGAGGTAGACAGAGAGAGAGGTAGACAGACAGAGAGAAAGAGCGTGCGGGGGAGAGAGGTAGACAGACAGAGAGAGAGGGGGGGGAGAGGTAGACAGACAGAAAGAGAGGTAGACCGACACAGAGAGCGAGAGGGGGTGAGAGGGAGCGGTAAAAAGACAGAAAGGGGGGGAGAGAGAGGGGGAGAGAGAGATGGGGGGGTGGTTAACATTAAACATTTACAACTGATTCTAACTCAGCTGTTGGAGACATTGCCAACAAGGACATTGTGGGTTGGGTTTTATTACTCCCCCCCCTCCCCCACCTGGCCGCCCGGACCGAGACACAATGAAACGAGAACATGAGCTGGGCCCAGGAACTGGCCTCCCTCCATTTAGGAATAAAATCAAGTTGGTGATTTAACGGAAAAAAACATTTAAAAAAATGAACACAAGAGATCTAAACAATGATCTACCTACTGATTACAATGATGTGTATTACCTTGGAATAAAAATTCATATAATTGCATTGCACGTTATTATGACATGAACTAAATTACAGCAAAAATGTAAATACAAACACGTGAAGATCAAGTTGAATACAGGGTGAATATTGTTTTGACATGCATTCACCACAAGGGGGGAGCACAGGGCAATTTGACTCATGCCATACTGTGTGTGTGTGTGTGTGTGTGTGTGTGTGTGTGTGTGTGTGTGTGTGTGTGTGTGTGTGTGTGTGTGTGTGTGTGTGTGTGTGTGTGTGTTTATGTGTGTGTGTGTGAGTTTCAAGTCTCTGTACATCTTTACAGGAGTGAACATTGCATCATGTTGAAATGCTGTGAGGAAGTTATGGCCAGCTCTGTCTCTGGGCACAACAGCCTCTTTGTGTAGGCTTTGAATGAGCGTAGTATCTTTCTCCTGCAGACAACATGTAGGAGATAAACAGATGCCAAGACTCCCACACACACACACACACACACACACACACACACACACACACACACACACACACACACACATACGTAAGCCGAGGTCAAGGGTAACATGAGGACACTCATGAAAGACTCCTTATAGTTGGCGGTGTCTGTTCATTGTCTGAACTGACTGCCTCCACACGGTCCCCTCTTTCTTCTTCCCCCTCTCTTTCTTCCTCCTCATGAATCTTTCCATCACAGACTGTGGACACAACATTCTTTGATCCCTTCATCCATCTCTCTCCATCCGACCAATCCCTCTTCTCCTCTTCCATCTCGACCACAGGCATCTTTCTTTCCTTCCTTCCCTCTCTCCTCTTCCTCTCTGGCCCTCTCTTTCCTAATCTGCATGTGCTCGCCACCTCTCCTCTCATCTTTTGTTCCTTGTTCCTCTGTTGCTCAATCCTTTCTTTCTGGCTTCTCTGGTCCTACTGAGTCAGCGCTGTGTCTCTGAGGCTGAGTCTTGACCTTTTGTGGTCTTGGCCTGCATTCTGCCCTCTGACTCACACCCTGAATCACTGTCTGTCTTTCTGTCTGTCTGTCTCTGTCTAATGTGAGAATGCATGGTGCCCTGCCGCTAAAGATTTAAACACAATAACATATATATCCACTCCATGGATCTATTTTGTGGGTTTCCAAGAAATCCAAAAGACGAAATGTCTGTTGGGTCCAGTATTAGCCTACATATGAACTATAACACCCATTCCGTCATCTCCTGCCTGCAGTCTCTGCATTCAGCCGGCTGACCAGAAGAGAAACTGAAACGTAAACCGTTCTCAATGGCCAGAAGGCTGCCTCTGAGCTCCACCACAGCGCCCAGGGGGAAGGGCGGAGCCCCCAGCAGAGGAACAGCGATAACCGCTCCTAGACTAGCATGATAACCACAGGGAGGCAGCAAAAAAGTAACCCCCCCTCCGACCGGGCCAACATACCAAACAAAGTTTCGGCTTCAAAAAAAAAAAGAGAAAAGAACCTCAGCACGCTTCCTGTTTTATAACCGAAGTGAACAGAAGTGAAAGCGCGAAAGACTAGCCGGTGGTGTCGTTGGCCCGCTAGGCAGGGTGGTGGGGGAAGGGGTGAGGAAGGCAATGTTTACGGAAGTAAAACGGAAAGAATAATCCAGACTTTATGATGGTGCGAGCCTGAGAGGGAAGCTCACATGGCAGCCTGAGCAGGCGACCAGAGTGCCTTTGGGCGCCGAGGGGTTGTTTGGTTGTAATATCAATAAGGAGCACCGACGGGGCCCACGGGCCTGCTCGTTTGCAACACTTATCCTCAAAGATGGAGGACGCAAGGGCCACGCAAGAAATAAATGGGTAAAAGAACAAGAAAACCCTCCAAACCTGTGCTTTAATTTTTTTGGGTGGGTGGGTTGTGCTGGAAGGGGCAGTGGGGGGGCTCCGTGTTAACCGCAGGAGTCCGCCCGCAGGGAGGGGTCTCTGAAAGTGGGTCAACGTTCAAAAAAGAAGCCTTCCAAGAAACCGAAGCCACCACGCCTCACTCAGCCCGCCCCGATCTCAAAACACATGAGACACATCTGCCCCCCTGCGCCCCTCCCCCCCAACATAAACAAAGTACTTCAACATAAATAAAGTCCTCTACCATAAACAAAGTGACGCTACAAGAAGATACACGTCCAACTTGGCTGGAAGCTACTAGTTAAAGTTTTTAGGGCCGGTAACATTTCCAAATGAAAAGAAAGTCAAACATAATGAGTTCCATCTCCTCCACTCTCAGAGCCCTCTCTCTATCCCCATCTCCTCCACTCTCAGAGCTCCCTCTCTCTATCCCCATCTCCTCCACTCTCAGAGCCCTCTCTCTATCCCCATCTCCTCCACTCTCAAAGCTCCCTCTCTCTATCCCCATCTCCTCCACTCTCAGAGCCCTCTCTCTATCCCCATCTCCTCCACTCTCAGAGCCCTCTCTCTATCCCCATCTCCTCCACTCTCAGAGCCCTCTCTCTATCCCCAACTCCTCCACTCTCAAAGCTCCCTCTCTCTATCCCCATCTCCTCCACTCTCAGAGCCCTCTCTCTATCCCCATCTCCTCCACTCTCAGAGCTCCCTCTCTCTATCCCCATCTTCTCCACTCTGAGCTCCCTCTCTCTATCCCCATCTCCTCCACTCTCAGAGCTCCCTCTCTCTATCCCCATCTCCTCCACTCTCAGAGCCCTCTCTCTATCCCCATCTCCTCCACTCTCAGAGCTCCCTCTCTCTATCCCCATCTTCTCCACTCTGAGCTCCCTCTCTCTATCCCCATCTCCTCCACTCTCAGAGCTCCCTCTCTCTATCCCCATCTCCTCCAATCTCAGAGCCCTCTCTCTATCCCCATCTCCTCCACTCTCAGAGTTCCCTCTCTCTCTCTTTTCTCAGATGAAAGCCCTGAAAGCTATCAAGTGCCATCGGCACTTTTTATTATTTTGTTTCAACAAAGTCACAATTGTCTGTGTAGCTCCAAATGTAGTATAGTCTACTGTGAATGCTAATTACATCCAGGAAGGATCTCTTAATGGAAAATGTTATTGAATCAAAACAATGGTCTATCATTACACCCGAGAGAGAGAGAGAGAGAGAGAGAGCGAGAGAGAGAGAGAGAGAGAGAGAGAGAGGAGAGGAGAGAGAGAGAAGTTAAGTTAGCAGCACAAGGGAGAGAGAGAAAGAGAGAGGAGACAGTGGAGAGGAGAGAGAAAGAGAGGAGAGAGAAAGAGAGGAGAGAGAGAGAGAGAAAGAGAGGAGACAGTGGAGAGGAGCGAGAGAGAGAGAGCAAGAGAGGTTAAGACAGCAGCATTAAGGGGCGGGGTGTTTAGCTGTCCAGGGGTCTGTCCCCTCCCTGCCGGTCCCAGCTGTACCAGCCGGCGCTGAGAGCTTTCAGAACAGCGTGTTCAGTGGTGCTGGCGGATGTGGTGGTGGTGATGAATCTCTCTTGAGCTGGAGGCTCCGGAAGCCAGAGTGCTTCAGACCCCCCCCCCCCACAGTTTCACCGGAAGTCCGTTCATTTCCACTTCACCGCAGTGTAGGTTTTGCCGCCCTGCACTGCAGAAGGTGTCACATCAAGAGCCGCACACACGTTGAAAAAAGATAACACCTACGTGGAAAACTCTGCTCTGCTGTGGGGTACAAACCAGTACTGGGTTACGTAAAAAAGAAATCTGCAACGTCAACGTTCAGTGGCCCCAGTATGTGTGGCGCAACGTCCTTCTAGTCGGGATCCACTCGCCCCCCCCAAAAAAACACACAATTCTGCCCGTTTGGGCACCGGGTCGAATCATGTGAACCCCCCACCCTTGTGACCGCTCAACCAGCACCAACAGGGTTATTTGTGGACATGTATACCGCCGAGTGGAACATTTTCACAGACTGGCGTTAATACCGGACAGATGTCGTGTGTTGATGTTGGTGAGGTCAGACACAATCTAGCCGAAGCCCAATCTCTTCTTAGCAATTGTTAATCATTTATGCAGAATATCATAAATGAGCTGTTTTCATGGTCAGTTTTTGTACCATCATATGGTATCGTCTGCATCTTTACCTGCCACAATCATCATTCTGCGTTTGTCATTCTTCCAAGCTCACTCTACATTTGTTAGATGCTAAGTTCTCACACAAAAGATCACAGTAAGAGGAACTTCAATAGTTCAAGCCAAAGCAAAGCAAAGCACTGCACTTGAAGACGGCACTTGTATTATTTTTCATTGGTACAGGAAACAGTGTATCTAGCATGGCATCATACAAACAAACATGAAAGTATTTATCATCAAAGAACATGAATGATGATGAATGATGAAAATAAAAAAAACAATACCCAGGCAAGGAGAGGTCTGTCTTTGATCAACACAGAAGACGTTTGTAGGTATCTGTAGCTGACAGAAAAGTGTTTGTATATCACAAACAGATTGGATCCAAGCATCCCGTTTGCAACATTATTATATCAAGGTAAGGAGAGTTAATGTGATAGTAGGCTGCCTTCAGCGATAGTACAAGCACTAAATGAGACAAAAAGACAAACAACATGGCCAGGCACAGACCGACAGCTACATAAACAAATACAAGCAAACAAATGCACACACACACCCACACATGCATGTGCACCATTGTCAATGCTAGTGTGTGTGTGTGTGTGTGTGTGTGTGTGTGTGTGTGTGTGTGTGTGTGTGTGTGTGTTTGAAAAGGTCAGTACGAGGTCAGACAGTTCAGCTGACTCAACACAGGCAACAAACACGACAAACTCGAGAGGGGGGGAGAAGGAATAGAAAAGAAAAAGAGACATCACTAGTCGCCAACGCAGGCTAGTAGCAAAGCTCTCAGAGAACGTCTGTGTAGTCACTAACAACCTGTAGAATGCCTGTAGAATAACAAAGAAGAATGTATGTAGAACTGAAAGTCGCTTACTAGCTTCTGCACAAAGACAAAAATAAGACTACAGAGACGTGTTTTGTATGATGCACCAATTCAAATGACCAATGTTTTAACCATTGTTAAAAAAAAAAAAAACAGCCTGGTTCTCGCTAGCCGTGGCTAAGCCCCGCTCTGCTGGGTGGGGGAATTGACTCAGGTGGCTAATGAGTAGGTGATGGCTATACCTTTTTGGCCACCAGACTAATGGCCATCTTGAGAAAAGAATAAGACCTGGTCACCGTCTGGGTCTATGACTCCGGTGTCAGGTGGTTACTGATCAAATAACCTGACATTGGAAGCATTTCAACAGAGTTTCTATGATAGTTGAAAGCAAAAGCAATTTCAGGTATTCAGCACATTGCCCAACATAATTTACATGGTATAGTCTAGTATCAGCTCGTCTGGTATCGGTTAGTCTACATACTCATGGGAGATGTGTAGACCTACGGATGATTCACTGGTAGAAGAGAGCTGAGTTACAGGTTTCTGTACAGCGGTAAAGCGGGCCCTGTCCAACTGTCCGAAAGGGAGGAAATGCCTCTTTATCAGGCCAGAGACGAGGCTCCATCTATTATGAAAGCCAGGCCTGCATCACAGCAACAGAACAAGCCCTGGAGCTGAGACAAAACTTTATGAAAACACTGAAATAGGAAAAAAGAAAAGAAAAAATCCCCAAGTTCAGTCCCAGCTCCGGGTCTGAGAGCAACCCAACAAGAAAGCCGAACAAAATGTCGGAGTGAGGAGAGTGAAATGGGGTTTTCTTTGTACAAAAAAGAGGCTTTTATGGTAAGAAAAGTACCCTCAAAATGGTCTGAAACCTTTAATTCTTCTTTAAAAAGTGTGTGCTTCCAATTCCGTCTGGAAGGAGACCCTAAGTGCGACCACACCTACTAAGAGTCTCTGAATATTTGTGGTTTGGTTTGTTTGCAGACAGTGTGGAGCAGAAATGTGATCCAAGAGTAGAGCTTTATACTTTTACTGTTTGCGTATCCATCTTGTAACAAGAGAGAAACTAAGTATTGATTCAAACCAAATATGACCATTCAAAATGAAAAGTGAATTTTGCATAAAATAAGTTGTGTTGCCAAGCAGTAAAAGAGTCAACGTCGTTTGGGCTAGAAGACAAAAGATGACTTGACAAAAAACACAAAAGAATCATCTTGACAAAAAAGGATTTCAAATGGATATTCACCATTTGGCGGAATCTCTCAATCTCACTTTTCTTCTCCTGATCTCTCAGTTTCCTTTCTTTTTCTTGCCCCATCCCTCTGTTACAATCTTTCCATCTCTTTGTATGTAATTGTATTTCCTGGGTTCAGATAAAGCCTGCGGGTCCGTCTCAAAGCAGAACATTTAAATTGTCCATATTTCGGAAAAACGTAGTGAGCGGCGTAGGCATGTTTCAACACAAACCATGACACACTAATGGCGTCATTAGCAAAAAAACGGGGCTTGAATGCAGGTGGAAGATATGTAGGAATGGAAAAATACAGAGCTACCTGCTACTGACAAAGGTTAACATGTTTCACTTAACACCTGTTCTCAACAGCAGTGGTGTAGAAGAAGAGATACACTGCCACCTTTAAGAAAACCGATCCTGACAACAGTGAAGAACACAAAGAAGTTTTCATTTTGCAAATGAATGGCAGACTAGTGATGGAAAATGGGTGTATTCATTGACACATCTGATTCAGTCAGACAACGGGTGAGCCCAAATCAATTGTTATCGGCCTGGTGATTATGGAGGAATTTGGGGGACGCGCTCTGTGACCTGTCACAACATAGGGGGTCATACAGGTAATAACCATCATAGTCCTATTGACCACCATACTGTTACTGACCACCTTACGGTTACTACTGACCACCTTACAGTTACTACTGACCACCATTCTGTTACTGACCACCATACTGTTACTGACCACCATACTGTTACTGACCACCATACTGTTACTAATGACCGCCATACTGTTACTGACCACCATACTGTTACTGACAACAATACTGTTACTAATGACCACCATACTGTTACTGACCACCATACTGTTACTGACAACAATACTGTTACTAATGACCACCACACTGTTACTGACCACCATACTCTTACTAATGACCACCATACTGTTACTGACCACCATACTGTTACTGACCACCATACTGTTACTACTGACCACCATACTCTTACTAATGACCACCATACTGTTACTGACCACCATACTGTTACTGACCACCATACTGTTACTACTGACCACCATACTCTTACTAATGACCACCATACTGTTACTGACCACCATACTGTTACTATTGACCACCATACTCTTACTAATGACCACCATACTGTTACTGACCACCATACTGTTACCGACCACCATACTGTTACTACTAACCACCATACTGTTACTAATGACCACCATTCTGTTACCGACCACCATTCTGTTACTACTGACCACCTTACAGTTACTAATGACCACCACACTGTTACTGACCACCATACTCTTACTAATGACCACCATACTGTTACTGACCACCATACTGTTACTGACCACCATACTGTTACTACTGACCACCATACTCTTACTAATGACCACCATACTGTTACTGACCACCATACTGTTACTGACCACCATACTGTTACTACTGACCACCATACTCTTACTAATGACCACCATACTGTTACTGACCACCATACTGTTACTATTGACCACCATACTCTTACTAATGACCACCATACTGTTACTGACCACCATACTGTTACTGACCACCATACTCTTACTGACAACAATACTGTTACTAATGACCACCACACTGTTACTGACCACCATACTCTTACTAATGACCACCATACTGTTACTGACCACCATACTGTTACTGACCACCATACTGTTACTACTGACCACCATACTCTTACTAATGACCACCATACTGTTACTGACCACCATACTGTTACTGACCACCATACTGTTACTACTGACCACCATACTCTTACTAATGACCACCATACTGTTACTGACCACCATACTGTTACTATTGACCACCATACTCTTACTAATGACCACCATACTGTTACTGACCACCATACTGTTACCGACCACCATACTGTTACTACTGACCACCATACTGTTACTAATGACCACCATTCTGTTACCGACCACCATTCTGTTACTACTGACCACCTTACAGTTACTAATGACCACCACACTGTTACTGACCACCATACTCTTACTAATGACCACCATACTGTTACTGACCACCATACTGTTACTGACCACCATACTGTTACTACTGACCACCATACTCTTACTAATGACCACCATACTGTTACTGACCACCATACTGTTACTGACCACCATACTGTTACTACTGACCACCATACTCTTACTAATGACCACCATACTGTTACTGACCACCATACTGTTACTATTGACCACCATACTCTTACTAATGACCACCATACTGTTACTGACCACCATACTGTTACCGACCACCATACTGTTACTACTGACCACCATACTGTTACTAATGACCACCATTCTGTTACCGACCACCATTCTGTTACTACTGACCACCTTACAGTTACTACTGACCACCATACTGTTACTGACGACCATATTGTTACTGACCACGATACTGTTACTACTGACCACCTTACGGTTACTACTGACCACCATACTGTTACTGACCACCATACTGTTACTGACAACAATACTGTTACTAATGACCACCATACTGTTACTGACCACCATACTGTTACTACTGACCAGCATGCTGTAACTGACCACCATACTGTTACTACTGACCACCATACTGTAACTACTGCCACCTTACTGTTACTGACCACCATACTGTTACTACTGACCACCAGACTGTTACTACTGACCACCTTACTGTTACTACTGGCCAGCATGTTACTGAACACCATACTGCTACTGACCATCATACTTTAACAACTGACCACAATACTGTTACTACTGACCACCATACTGTTACTACTGACCACCATACCTGTTCAAGGTCAGGATCTGAATGCATTACTACACACACTTTATTTACTGTAAAATACTAGAAGCACACACACACACACTGCACTGTCTGCTGCCACTGCCGTTGCTATGGTAATCCTTGGGCACGGTGCCGTGATCAACAAGGCCTGGAGCTCCTGGGGTACCATGGCAGCGACCTGGCTGGCACACACACACACACACACAGAAAAAGACACAGACAGTCACCGGAGAGCTGAGAGACAGAGACACAGAGAGACAGAGACAGAGACACAGAGAGACAGAGAGAGAGAGAGAGAGAGAGAGAGAGAGAGAGAGAGAGAGAGACAACAAAACAGAGAATTGCTGGAGGAAGGAGGAAAAGAAAAAGCAGTAGGGGAGTGCAGAGAGAGAAACACACCGACACACACACACATACACCTAGCTCCCCTGGGGAGCTGGTGCACTGTCAAAGTCTAGACACTTGATAACAGCCTGGCAGCGGCAGCCTCTCCGTGCCATGCTCTGTGTGCACTCGAGCACGGGCCTGTGCACTCGTGCACGGGCGTGTGCGCGACTGAGCTCCACATGCAAAAGACCTGCCTAGATACTGCGCCCGGCCCTCTTCCATCTTTCCTACGGTAATTTTCTCTCTGTGGAAATAAATGAACTAGTTTAGTAGCGTTTAACCCTGCGGAGAGAGAGGCTGTGTGTGTGTGTGTGTTTATGTATGCGTGTGGGCATGTGTTGTTTTTATCTCTCTCTGTCGTTCTCTGTCTCTCTGTCTCTCTCTCCCTCCCTCCCTCTGTGTGTGAGTGGGTTTGAGGTTTGAGCCCATTCTGCGGGTGTGTGGAGCCCAGTAACAAAGGAGGGTTGAGAGACAGAAGACAACATGAAAAGACAGAGGGGGAATGAAATACAGGAAGAAGGTAAAGACGGAGAGAAAATGAAGAAAGGTGGAAAGGCACGAAGGAAAGGAAGACAGAGAGGAGAGGGCGACGGGGGTGAGCCGGGAAGAAGAAAAAACAAAGACAAGAAAGGTGGTGGCAGGGAGATAGCTAGCAGTCATCTTTCCTTTTTCTGGTTTCTCGGTCTGACACACAGGAAGGGGTTGAGAGAAGTTGAATAAATGGAGGGAGCCAAACGGAGAACAAGAAAACAGAAAGGGACAGGAAGGGATAGAAAAAGCTGTGCCCCCCCCCCCCCCCCCATCATCACTTCCTGTTTCTACAAATGCAAGCTAGGGCTGAAACTATTAATTGATTAGTCATTTGACCTACAATCTATCTAATACAATCTTTATAATCGATTAAACATTTGTCAAGTACAAATAACAGGCTCCTTAATGCATGATACTTCAGAAATTCAAATATTTCGTTTGTAGATACTTTACTTTACTTCTACGACCTACAGGACGGCTACCGCCTCATCCTGCATGAATAGAACATAACCGAAGGAGTGGGGAAAGAGGGACTTTTGTGATAATATGGCATTAATATTGCAACATGGGATAGTTTTATGAATATTCACACATTGGTAATGTTCCTAGAAAAGAGAGCAAGAGAGTATGCAAAATGTATGAATTAAAGAAATCGCATCATTTTCAATTCAACATAATTTTAAAACAAGACAAAATGAGGATGGAAATTGCGCACTGCAATACCACAGACAAAAAAGGACAAAATAACTACTCAAATAATCTCACACACACACACCCCCCCCCCCCCCCCCATCGAGCTGGGCTTTTGCCTTCTCAGGCGTGTGTGTGTACCATTGCCAGACAGGACGGCGTCTAGACACTGCCCAACCCCCCCCCCCCCAACACCCCACCCCACCCCCAACTCTGTCATGAAGCCAGACAGACTCTCTAGCCTCCATTGCTCTGAGAGATTGAACCAGCCTGCAGGGTCACACTGGGGTCAGGGCTAAGAGGCTGTGTGTGTGTGTGTGTGTGTGTGTGTGTGTGTGTGTGTGTGTGTGTGTGTGGTCGCGTGTTTGTGTGTGTGTCTATATGTCTATACCTGTGCATGTCAATTTGTAAGCTATGACCAAGGTCAATCTAGGCCAGGTGTGTGTGTGTTTATGGTTTGGCTCATTATAATACCGCCTACTTCCACCATGGTGGACATGTCGACCAGCCGACTGCTGCCGTGGCTCATTACCGAGCATATGGGCTAACATTATCCACTAGTCACTATCAACATTATCGTTACTGTGATTGGTCAAGATCGCCATCAAATAACTGAATGACCAATTTCACAGTTTGTTTGTTTTTTTAATGGTGGAAAATTAGCCAGCAGCTCTAACAATGCCTCCTGAAACAAGCACATCAGCCAGCTGGTTGGTTTCTTACAGGTGGTATTTATACGTTTTTTCTTTTTTTTTAACTGAGCATAGCAGAGGACCCCCCTCTGAGTCACCTGGGAGCTGCCAGGTTTGCACAGAGGGAGGGAAGTCAGACAGAGACACAGACGGAAGTAGCATGAGAAGCAAAAAAGAGGAGTACGGGAGGGAATTCTTTAGAGAGCGAGCGAGAGACGGAGAACAGAGGCAGCGAGCAAGGGGAGGGGAGAGAGAGAGAGATAAAAAAACTAAACAACAACTGAGGAGGAGGATGAGAAGAAATGAGCGAGACGGTACGGGGGATGAAGGCAGACAGATGTTCTTAAAGAACAGGAAGTGGCAGCATCGTCTCATCTTGGACACGGCGAAGAAGAGAAAGATGAGAAGGATGACGAGGAGAATCAAAAAAAGGGTGGAGAGACAGAGCCAGTGAGTGGGATTCTTCTTCGGTATGTCTGTCCTTGGCGTAACGTGTAATGTTGCGTTTAGCAGCAGCCCAGCCCAAGCACAAACGCCTACACCCTCTCCCCCTCGTCTGTCCCCCCCAGCTCCCAGAAGTTCTCCCCCCACCAGGGAGTGTGTTGTAACATGCACTGTGGAGGACGCACCTCCTCTAAGTGCCAGCAGGCACACGAAACAAACTATTTTCCTTCCCCAACCCACCCTCCTTTTCAGATACAATAAAAAGAGGTCAAAAGCGAGTCACATGAGATGTGTGAGGTGGGTGGGAGGTGGGGTATGATTACATCCTATTTTTCATTTCAGATTCAGAATGCTGGAACATTCCACTCCAGCATTCCCATCCGTCTTTATTGACATAACCGGTTTTCCCATTTCAAAAGGGAAACGAAAATATCCCCTCAAAAGCAGCAATAGGCTAGTGTAGTGCTGCATTCGGCTATGAGTCACTCTCTCTCTCTCTCTCTCTCTCTCTCTCTCTCTCTCTCTCTCTCTCTCTCTCTCTCTCTCTCTCTCTCTCTCTCTCTCTCTCTCTCTCTCTCTCTCTCTCTCTCTCTCTCTCTCTCTCTCTCTCTCTCTCTCTCTCTCTCTCTCTCTCTCTCTCTCTCTCTCTCTCTCTCCATGTCCCTCGCACTCTCTCTGTGATGACAGCCAGCACTGGCCAGCCCTTTGAGGAAACATGCCTTGCACATGGGCTCTCATTGTGCCCGGGCAACAGAGCAAAACAACCCGCCAGGCTTACGCTCTTCCCTCAGTGAGTTTGCCAGATGAGTGAAGTCCTCCAAAATAACACCCACACCCCCCTACACCCAACACCCCCGCCGCCTGCCTACACCAACCCCACCCACCCACAAACCACAAGCACTGCGTCTCCACCTCCACCACTTTTTTGTTATCCTCCGCCCTCTCTCTGATTGAGATGCTTAACAGCCATGAAGCCTGGCAGGCAGGATTAACGAGAGGGAGAGAGAGAACAAGACAGAGAGGGAAAAAAAAGATGACGCGTAGAGAAAAGGCAACGGTGGAGAGAGAGACAGAGACAGAGAGAGACAGAGAAAGAGAGAGAGATACAGAGACAGAGAGAGACAAAGAGACAGAGAGAGCGAGAGACAGAGAAACAGAGAGAAAGAGAGAGAGAGGAAGGCAGGGCGAGGCAGTATGAGAGAAAAAAAAGGAAGTTCAAGTCTGCAAAAAAATTAAGTAACCTAAGAAACGTTCCTTTTTCTCAGTGGTGACCGCCTGCTGAACCTGCGGCGTAGTGCCGCGCAACGGAACTGGAGATAACTACAATGAAAACAGAAATAAATAAAAACCTATTTCAAATGCTGACGTCTGAAGGAGCGGCCAGGGGCTGGGCGGCTGCAGAGGTAGCAGCAGAGTTGTGGTGGAGGAGGAGGTGGGGTTGTTTGGGTGGGTGAAGGTAAACCCAGGAAGAACTGTACAGCTCTACAGGGGTGAGATGCTGGCAGACAGACCTGCTATGAATAATCTCACTGTGCGTCTTCATGTGTGCACGTGGAAGTCAGAAGTGCACGTGAACTATGAAAGTTGAAGGAAATCATTTCATATAATTGTATACCTTATGACGTCAAATACGTCTATATTTCTGTATACATGTTTTAGGATACGTGTGTGTGTGTGTGTGTGTGTGTGTGTGTGTGTGTGTGTGTGTGGGTGGGTGGGTGCGTGTGTGCGTGTGTGTGTGTGTAGCAGGTTTCCCTCAGGGGAGCTGAGCAATGTAAAAACAAGGCCTTGATATTGTGGGCTCGACTTTAGATGAAGACTGCATGCATGTGCTTGCTTGTCTGCACGCGTGTGCGTGCCTGTGTGTACATCACCTGCTCATATTTGGCTATATATATATATACACACACACACACACACACACACACACACACACACATATCTATTTGGCTAGTTATATATATATATATTTGGCTAGTTACCAGACCTCCAAGTTTAATGCTCACAGTGAGAGACGGGTACGCTTCCTGTGTTTACTTCTTTTTAAGACTAGGAGTCAAGGCTGCATGTATTTATTCAGTTCGACCCCCAAGACAACAACCCCAAAAATAAACACATATATGAAAAATAAGTTATGCACAGCCACCGCGGTTTTCTTGGAAGGAAAATGGATGAGCTCCTTGAAGAGAAGGAGATGCGTTTGGATGTGAAGTGAGCCCCGGCACTGCGCCGTGCTACGCGGCCCCCCAGCGTCTACTGCAACCCCAGCAGTCTGAGTCTCTCTCGCTCTATCTGTGCCGCTGTCGCTCGGCCGTACCATGTGACCATGTGCTCCTGCAGACATAAAACAGCTGAGGGGGCACGTCTGTCTCTATTTGGGGAGGGGAGGGGGCCTCGCTCTCAGACACACAGTACACACACACACACACACACAGTGCGACTGCTGCTAGACATTATGACATTGGGCCAGACATTTACTGCAGTGAGAGTCATGCATTAACTGGAGCATCACTGAGCCCTCTCCTTGACACAACCCACACAGGCACGCACACAAACACACACACTGTAGACCCAATTCATCATGTGAAAATGTATCTGTTTTATCTCTAGCTAAATAAATATAGCACACAAAGAAAAAGCCTGCAGCATGACATTATGTGTAGCTGAACAACACGCTTGTTAGCCAACTCACAAGCTAACCTGCGAACTAACTCGTTTGCTAGTTAACTTGGTTAATAACCAACACACAAGCTAACTTGTTTGCTGGCTATCTTGTTTGCTACCCAACACACAAGCAAACTCACAAGCAAACTCGGGTGCTAGTCAACTATTCTTGCGATACCAGACAATGTTTTTTTTACAGGAAATGACGCATTACTGGAAATTATGCTCTGCCCATTCTCCGTAGTGAAAGAAATTAGAGATATAGCGAATCAGTTTGTAACACAGAAAGGCCTTTCTAAAACATTGGAAATTGATGTCGCGAACGTTTCATTATTTTCATCTAATGTGTGCTCAGTCCACAAGATGGTCTCTAGTTGAGCGAAGCGTTTAGAGACTGACTTTTGAGTCTACTAGCCAACTCTCTTGCTAGCCAACTTACAAGCTAACTTGTTTGCTAGCTAACTCGGTTGCTAGTCCACTCTCTTGCTAGCCAACTCACAAGCTAGCTTGATTGCTTGCTAACTCGGGTTGCTAGCAAACTCTTTTGCTAGCAAACTCACAGGCTAATTCGCAAGCTAACTTGTTAGCTAACTCGCTTGCTAGCCAACTCGCTTGCTAGCCAACTCGCTTGCTAGCTAACTTGCTTGCTGTCGTTTGACTGATGCTTCAGTAACTGTGGCGGAAGCCTTCATGCCAAAACCTGTTAACACATTCATCCTTTCTGCTGCTACGGCTTGTTCTTTTAGCTATTTCCAAATAGCCAATAATAAAAAAGAAACCATTAAGCATTAATGTGTCCAAATGGTTTACTCTAGTGTTGGACTTCCTCGTAAGCAGGGACATTGTTAGCAGCTTTAATATTTAATGCTCTGTATCCATAAAGACCTTCTCTAAATATGCTCATTTATTATAAATAAAGAACACACTTGGTAAACGATACAGCATTTATCATATTTTGCGGCTATAGTGAGAAAGCACTGTCAAAGTTGGTTGTGGTTAGTGGTAGTGTGTGTGTGTGTGTGTGTGTGTGTGTGTGTGTGTGTGTGTGTGTGTGTGTGTGTGTGTGTGTGTGTGTGTGTGTGTGTGTGTGTGTGTGTGTGTGTGTGGAGGGGTGGGGGAGGAATCCATACTTCCTGCAATGACGCAGTGGCTTTATTCTTTTTCATAAGGAGTTAGGCTAGCTGAGGCGCTACAGCACAGCCTTATGTAGGTGAACTGCTGAGTTAATCTGTCCAACAGATGGGTTAGACTGCACCTCAGAGGGCTTAAGCAGACGTCAGGGGAGGGGGTCGTTGGTGTGCATGGAGGTTGTGGCAGCGGGGCTTCCAGGGTACGGGGATAGTGCTGGGACGGCATCCGGCCGGGCAGGGCAGTGGGAGTGTATCCTGTGACTATGACCTATATTAATAATTCAAACAGGAACTTCCCGCCGCGGCGTGGAGGAGCTGTTCCTCGCCATCACAGCCACGATCCATAGTGACTGAACCCCAGCGGAGAGCAGGGGCCGACGAGGGAAGCGAGCGTTACGTTGGCTATCCTGCAGGCTGCTATGAAATCGTTGTTACCGCGTGGAAGGAGGTTTGTGTGTGTCAGTCATGTGAGAGAGGGCTGTCAGTTGAATATGTTTGGTCAAAAGTTGCCTTTGTCCTCAGAACCTCTTAAGCCTTTCCAACGCACAAAGACACACACACACACACACACACACCAGCCATTGCCATGACAACTGACTGACCAACACACACTCCGTAATGGCCCAGGGAAACAACAACAACAAGAGCATTGTTTGAGTGAGACAGCAGCACTCTAAAATGTACACAAGGCCATCCATCAAAAATCAATCAGGTCGCTGAGAGCTGTGGTGAGGACCAAGCATCTGAAGGGGATCGGACCGACCGACTCCCCAGCTCCACTAGGATCCTAGCTTCCAGCAGAATATGCTGGTAGGCACGTCCTTATAATGAAAGTCTCATGGCCGCACCGTGAACCCTTCATTGTGCTCTGTTAAAGAGGATGGGGATCCTATTTAGACTTGGTGCTGGAATGAAACGCAGTTAATTTCTTTTATAAATGTTAAATACGTGAACACGTTTTTAACGTTTAATAAGATTTAACATTAGTTAAGAACACAAGTTAAGGAAGTCAATTCAATGTCATGCTGTCTGAAAGAGCGAGACCCCCAGCCAAGCGACCTTATGTTCAGAGGAGACCTGCTAGAGTCCCATCAAGGTAGTTTCAGTCAGACAATAATTTGTTTTACATAAAAGGGGGTAATGATGCTTTGTGTGTTCGTTCACAGCTGAGCGCCCGGATTCAGTGACTCACACATCCAAACATGCATAAAGAGATGGAGGCTTTGTCTTAGTTGCCCAGAAAACAAACCCAAAAAAGAAATTTTAATGCCTTGCGTCTGGAGAGTTGGCCGATCAGACTAGCCCACAAATCCAACACCCCTGTATGATAACTTAGCAACACAAAGCCGATCCGTTAGAAAGCACTTTGCATAACACACACACGCACACGCACACACACACACACACACACACAGTCTGGAAGATGGAAGACCTGAAGAGGAGGAGGATAAATAGAGGAAAAGAGGACAAGAAGGATAAAGGGAGAGGTGGAGGAGACAAAGGCAGACAAGGAACAGAGAAGGGACATGGAGAGATTAGGAGAGAAGAGAAGAAGACAGGAGAGGAGAGGAGAAGAGAAGAACCGAGGAGAGGAGAGGAGCAGAGAGGAGAGGTCAGGTGAAGAGAGAGAGGAGAGGAGAGGTCAGATGAAGAGAGAGAAGAGGAGAGGAGAGGTCAGGTGAATAGAGAGAGAGGAGACCGACAGAGAAACTGATCTAAAATGTTAAAGTTTGGGGTTGGGAGTCACAGAGCCAGACTAGACAGTCTATATCTCTCTATCCCTGACCCTCGGTCTGTGTGTGTGTGCATGCGCGTGTGTTTGTGTGTGCGTGCTTCTCTTTTCCTCTGCCAGACAATAGAGCAGACCCTGTGGCTGATTGGGGTCAGCTGGTGGCTGCTTGGGGGGGGGGGGGGGGGGGGGGGGGGGGGGGGGGGGGGGGGGGGGGGGGGGGGGGGGGGGGGGGGGGGGGGGGGGGGGGGGGGGGGGGGCTAAGGGGGGAGACGGGCGGGGTGAGTTGTTGGTAGCAGACACCGCTGTCTGAGTTGCTGTGTCTGGGGAGTGAGGGGGGGGGGACCAATATGAGACAGCCCTCTGAATCACTAATGAGCAGAAGAGACCCAGAAAGAGAGAGGAGAAGAGGAGTGAAAGCAAGAGAGGAGAGAGAGAGAGAAAGAGAGAGAGAGAGAGAGAGAGAGAGAGAGAGAGAGAGAGAGAGAGAGAGAGAGAGAGAGAGAGAGAGAGAGAGAGAGAGAAAGAAAGAAAGAAAGAAAGAAAGAAAGAAAGAAAGAAAGAAAGAAAGAAAGAAAGAAAGAAAGAAAGAGAGAGAGAGGGGGGGCAGAGAGACGGGGGAGGGAGGGACGCAAGGGCTGGCAGTGGGAGAAGAATATGGGCACCAGGGGCTCTTTTCCACTGCCACACACAGCCCACGCAACTTGACTCCGGACTTGGAGGTTAAACCGAGTTAAACTGCAACGGGAGAAAAAGAGAATGAGCAGCACAGTTGAATGGCTGAAAGAGGCCCCCACACCGCTGAGGAATCCTCACATAGAAGGCCTTCTGTTGCGGTGGAGGTTTCAGAAAGGGACATGAATTATGCCAACCCACTTACAGATATCCACCCGGTAGTCATGCTTTTTGTGTGTGGAGCTGAAATGAATGACGCATACAGTAGGCCTAGCTGCAAGACAGATTGGACATATGGTGTCTAGTCATAGGCCTGCTTAGACTTGAGTATCAGTAATCAGCCAGGATCAGACTTCATAAATTCAGTCCGAATCCCACACAAGTTTGCTGTCGCAGACAATCTTTCAGCTTGGAAGGCAATTTTGAACGTCAGGAAGTGTGATCGGGCGGTCGTTCCCTGCACAGTGGACACGGTCAAAAGCTTGCGATGTGGCATCTTGGACGTGGTACGACCCTCCAACGGAAAGACTAGCATGTTGGATTTTTTGGACGGTTGTTGTATTGTCTGACACATCCTACGACGTGTACACTGATGTTGATTAAATAATTATTGAACCCTACCCCTCGATCTCAGGTGAACTTGACGCTAGGACGTGAAATGCGCCCCGTCTCAGCCCAAATCTCCGCACGATTTTATTATGTGATGTAAAAATCTTGAAAGACAAACATTTAACATAATCCAAACCTGGCATAAGGTGTGTATTTATTTATTTTACTTCTTAACAGTATGACGCATCAAAAGGTGATTGTTCTTCTGCTGTTCGAGTTGAGTTATGCGAATACAAATAAATCACATTGTGATTATGTTGATGAGCAGTGTGACAAAAACGTGACTGACAATATGACAACGTTTACTTTTGAAACTCAGCCTGTGTATCATTGTGGTGTATTCAACCTAACCTGATTTTGTTACTCATCATCGCTTCTCATCATTCCCCACATGTTTTCCTTCAGATAACTACAGAAGTTATTTCCGGGCTTGAGAGCGACAACGTTGACTCCATCAAAGTCAGTGTTTCATTCATTCCTTGTGTTCCTAACAAAACATCTTAATTAGCTAGAACACAATGCAGTTCTTCCTACAAAATTCTGCCTCCATGGCCATTCATCATCATTGTGACGAAGGTATAGTTATATTTGTAGCGAGGGTTCTACTTCCTGTGCAGATTGAACACTCTTGAAAAACGTGTGAATATGCGTCTCTCACTTCACATTCACACAGCAATAGAAACACAAGAGAGTCACACACACACATGTAATCCTTCTGCCGGTAGCCTGTCCTCTCTCAGTCTATGTCTCTCACTCCACCTCGCTCTCTTTCTGGTGTAATCCTCATCATTTCCTGTGATAAGGCCAGAAGCAGAGCCCTTGTTAGAGATCTGCCCAGGTGCCCAGCTGGCATCAGGCAGAGATTACAGCCTGCACCCACCACAACCATCCCCTACACCCTCTGACAGACTATTGTATAGTTGCTATGGTACCCTGATGGCTGTGTGTGGCGATGGCGCCGGCGGGTACGGCCAACGGAAGACCATGGGCCAGGAAGTGACGGCCCATGGTTAGCCCAGGTCTTTGGGACACAAAACAGCAGTTTCAGCTGAATAACTTTTTCTACGCAGAAATAACGCTCATATTGCGCCAACAGTTGTGGGTCCCTAGGTGGCCGTTGTTAATTGATGAAAAAAAGGTGGGTTTTGTCAGGCAAACACAATCTACTCTTACAATGCAATGTGCATCTGTGATAGTTGTTGAAAGTTGACAGTTGATATGGTTGACAAACATACAGCAAAAAAACTTGGCATTCCCAAAAACAAGTGGATTACTATGTGGGGCGTACAGGATGTGTGTTTAGACAGAGCTGCTAGCTGGTCAAAGGGCCAGAGGTAAGGAGAGCTGTGATGGGGTCACACCCCACCCACTCAGGGTTCAGGGTTCTAATCCGGGTTCTGCCCTTGCCTTGCGTGCTGCACAGTCAGAGACAAGCTCACTCAATAGAAGGAGGAAGTGACTTCCTGTCCAAAGGTTCTGCTGTGTAATGTATCCTGTACAGCCGCTGGGCTGTGGGGCCAAACCAGTGAATGGAATATAATTCAGAACCCAGTCAGTGATTTATTGCGAGTAGCAGGCACAAGTACGTCATTCCTTAATTCATCTAAACTATTGGAGTAAAGTAAGGAATTTAAGTCATATGTAATGCAATGCAAAACAGACACTGAAGCATACAACGGCAGGTTTTTCATCCGTAATCGTTTATTTGTTGAGCTGCAGTTGATATTTACTATGTTCCAAGTCCTAAAATATTTACCCCAAAAAACTAAATCTGCTTCGTCAGTGGAAGCCACCCAGTGTTTGTTCACAATCACTACCCCCCGGATGACAATTTTTTTATTTTGTATTCAACGGGGACGTTGTCATGTTTTAAAAAATATGAAAACCCAGCCTCCAAATGTCAGGTAGCTCTTTAACCACCAGGTCGCTTCTCTGCGTGCTGGGAGAGCCAATCTGTCATCACATTGGGCCGTCAGGATAAATATCACGGAGCTGTCTTGCATATTCACATGCAGGATGACCCATCTCGAGTGGGTTGCCCTGAATGGCTGAAAGGATGTCTGAATGACTGCATGTCAACTCATGCAAAATCTACTACCACAACAACCCAAACAGATCTTCTTTATCTGGGGCGTGCATGTGGGGTTGTGTATGCAATTTTGCCATCAATGTTAACATGGTAGGAGCGTGATCTTAAGACCCCCCCCCCCCCCCCCCCCCCCCATCACAACAACAATCTCTTTCCTTCTTCAATCCTAGACTCGTAAAAAAAAAAAAAAAAAAACATTTAACAAAATAACTACGACTGGAAGCTTGCAATGAAAGAAACCAGACTAAATGTTTCAAGGTCTCTCTTTAGAATTTTGGGATTAGGTTCAACACGAGCAGACACCCTTTAAATTTATACTATTCACTGTTGGCTTTTCCTCATAAGGAGACACAAAAAAAAACAGGGGGTTGATGCCCACGCGAGACACATAATATGAGGCAGCGTCACCTATGGAATAGAGCCTTCGCCTGTTTGTTTGTCTGTCTGTGTGCCGTCAAGCCTGTCTGGAAGGCACTAGGCGGCGGTGATTGACTGTAATGCATGTCGCTCATGTCCAAAGCCCTGAGAGGGGAGGAGAGAGCAGACAGTGGGGTCTGATTCGCTGGCTGCAGCTCTTTAGCATCTCAGACAGCCAAGCGCAAATAGATGTTGACCGAGACAGCAGACTCAGACGTAGACAAACACACACACACACACACACACACACACACGCACATATATATACATATATACATATATATATATACACACATATATATACTAAGCACACTGGGACTACAAATCTGTCCAGGTCCCAGGGGCATTTTGGGAACTGGGGGAAGAGGGGGGCGTGTGCATATGCCCGAGTCCGTGAGTGTGCGTGTGTGTGTGTGGATAGTGGGGGGTTACAGAACCTAGACACAAAGGGAGTCCCAGCAGCCACCAAGGATGAGGATGACGTGAAGGTTTTGGCCGAGGAGTCTGGGCACCACTACCATTATATATATTATATATATATATATATATATATATATATATATATATATATATATATATATATATATATATATATATATATATACACATAACTGTTTCAAACTCTGAAGGTAAATAAACTGAGTTGCGGGGACAGAGGGGACCAGGCTGCTAGGAGCGACCTCAGGGACTCTTGGGTCCCAGGGTGAAAAGTGAAGCTACACGAAGGCAAACATGGAAAGCGAGACACTGTGTACACGCTCGCTGACCCGGCACACGCATGCAGACCCCATGTACTGCTCAGACCATGATTGGTCAAGCAACAGATGACCACATCCAGCACAAACGCAACAGGAAGTGAATCAGAGTACTAGCGGTATGCCAGTTTTTGCAGCAAAGTAAATCCAATTTCAACTTCATTCTCTCATACACACACACACACCAACACCCACCCACACCCCCACACCCCCACACACACCTGGTAACCAACACAGCCTTCAGCGAATAGAATCACATACTTTGATGTGATGTAATGTAACCAGAAACACAATAGAAAGGGTTTTGGTAAAGGACTTTTTCCAATTTGTAATTTAGAGTTAGGTTTAGAGTAGAGTATCTATTTAAATATTTGTCAAAAAGCAGCGGCAGTACGTTGGCAGAAATGTGTTAATGTTAGTGGTGACTCAACTCCCTGAAAAACTCAAGGTACAACATAATTACCTCCTTGGGACAAAACGAAATGATATTGTTTCGGTTTCATTGGAACTGGAAAGGATGGGGGTTTCTGTCAATTCATTTCACAGCGACAGTTACTGAACAGATGAAACCATAGTGTGACTTGATGAGCATCAAGTCAAATGTTCCTGACCACACAGCTCCAGGTTAACTTAACGGTGTTAAAGAAAGAAAAAAAAGAAAACAAACAGGCCCTCCCCCCACATTGGACACAAGGAGCTTGTTCTTAAGCTCCCGGGTGCAGAGTATGTTCTGCAGCTGTAGGGCTGGAACCGCCAACTCCCCAGAGGGGCGTTGCAACGAACACGACTACAGAAGAAAATAACATTAGTGGTGCATCAAAAGTCCCCCTGAAATTAATTAAGGGAGCACCGCTCGCGCAGAAAATATATCTAAAATGTCTGGGAGGAAATATGGCATTTTTTTGGTCTGCTTGGCACTGATCCAATCCCGTACCTGGTCTGTACCACTGGGTCTATACCAACAGGTTTCGCCAGCGCCCCATGGCCCTCCTTACCGCAGTCAACTAATTACAAACTAAATAAAGAAAGTAACTGATTCCAAATCAACAACACCTCAACAACAAGCCAAACATAAAGAAATACAAAGCCTAAATAAACAACAAAGAGCTTAACATGAGATTGGATTGGCTGTCTGGCTGGAGACTGCAGGGTAAATATTGGCTGAGCCGAGTGTGTGTGTGCACAAGCGTGCTGACTGTGTGTGTGTGTGTGTGTGTATGTGTGTGTGTGTGTGTCTGTGTGCGTGCATGCGTGCGTGCGTGTGTGCATGCACGTGTGTGTATAGACTCCTAGGTGTGTACGAGCATGAATTTGGGACGGGTCTACTGCATGTGGTTTATACATTTATAAATAAAAACGGAGACTCTTCAAGTAGATGTGTGTGTGTGTGGGGGCCATGACAGATGACCCTGCTACCACCTACACACTAACAATACTCATACTTGGTATTATTTACAGCTCACACTATTTAAAACACACACATAACCAGAAGTTCCCCTAGCCTGATCCAGGAAATTAAGATACAATATAATGTGATGAGCCATATTGATCCCCTTTCGAGAAGGTAACTGTTTAACCATTTAGCTTCTTCCTTTGCACACCATGTTTTTCAAGCTAGTTTCTTGAAGTATATTTTATTATTATTATTTATTTATTACAGCCTTTTTGCCAATGCTAGCATGGCTTTGCATGGCTAGCTTAGCCATGCTACTGACTCCACAGTAGTTAGAGGTTTCCTGTGTTAAATTGGACCTGCCTTTCCTTTCAAAGCAACTTTATTGCTCTCGTTATAATTTCCATGGGCTCATTTAGTGAGATGAACTTTGGTTTGTGACCCAAACTCTGAACTCCATTTTCAAGAGTCTCCGGAACTTGACCAGCTCAGTTAGGTCGAAATAGAACAGGCAGGCCGACGACTTTTGAGAAATAAAATCATACAGAAAAGGAGAAACTCCTTCTTTCCGTCAGCACTCGATATTATTCAACCCAAATGAGTATGTGTATGACAAGTTAAAACACAACCACTGGGCCAAGTAAAGTATCCAATCGCACACCACAGGACACCATTATTATCTGAGACTTTTCAGCATCGCCGGTCTCTCAAGGGGGTCTCTGGATAACTGAGAAACGTTCAAGTAGGTAAACATTTATTGCAAAAATAAAACACAGAGTCTACACTCATAAAACACATCCTGACTAAAAAATATAATTTCATCCACATACACAGGTGTATCCTCTGACAATAGCACATTAATTTCAATTATATGTATTCTCTGTCTCGGGATGGTCAATAAATGTAATATAACCAAAAGTGTGTTTCATATCGGTAAAGATAGAATTTCCTGGCTGACTTACAATGATATCACTGAACACATGGTGGAACACCAGTAGACCACACACACACACACACACACACTTCTTGGTTACAATGTGGCGTCAGTACATCCATACACTTCTGCCAAATCTGAATCTAATATCCTGCCGTCAACTCACGCTGCTCAGGCGAGGCTTTGGCCCCAATGGAAATTACACATCATCGTAACTCGGTCTGTCCGTCTGTCTTTGTGTCTGTCTGACCGGCTGCAAATGTGACTTTTAATGTCTACATGTCTGTGTGTCGGTCAATAGGTCTGCCTGCCTGGCTGGGGATAGTCTCTCTCTCTCTCTCTCTCTCTCTCTCTCTCTCTCTCTCTCTCTCTCTCTCTCTCTCTCTCTCTCTCTCTCTCTCTCTCTCTCTCTCTCTCTCTCTCTCTCTCTCTAACTTATCTGCCTGTGCTCATCTGACTCTGCCATGTCTGTCTGTATGGCGGACGTCTGACCATAAAATAACATCTGCAACGAATCCGGCGACAGGCAGCATTACAGCATAGCTGATAATGATAGTTCTCCGTGAGCTGCTTGGAAGGCAGACAGACATAACATACCATTCCAGCATTTCCTGTCTGCACTCCTAGGCAAACTATTTAACCCTCTGTGGGTCAGCCTACAGCAGGCTGTGCACAGCCAAAAACTGCGGGGCTGTTAGGTGGAAAATAGGTCCATAGAAAACTTCGCACACGTTACAAAAGTAACAAGAAATATAAGATAGAAAAAACATAAAAATATCTAGCGAAACATTGAACTTAACGGGAACCAAACGATCACGAATAACGTATTCAGTTTAAGGTACGATCGTAAAGAAATACTTTGAAATATTCCCGGTAATCTTCTCGATGTAATTATGAAGTATATGAAAAAGCACACACTAAACTTAACGGTCCCGATACATTTATTACACGGTTACACCTATCGTCCAGATAGAGCCGCTGTCAAAATAAGACTAAGGCAAAACATATCTGTAAATACACAGAGGAAGCGGGACTTACATATCTCCATTCCCTGGGGCTGGGAAGCGGTGCAGTTGCAAGAGCAGGTGACATTGAAGTTGTTGGGGCTGCCAGGGACCGTTAGGTTTTGCATGGGGCAAAACGGGACACCGCTCCGGGGAGAGAGCCGCCGCCACTGTCGGGCCGACAGTGAAAAAAAGTTCCTGGTGGCGGCGGCGGCAGAATCTGCTGCTACAAGAAAATCCCGAACACTGCACTCGCATACAATCAAGCCATATCCCCCACCCAACCCCCCCGCCTGGGCCGGCTCGGGGAATACGATCAGGTGTGAAGAATGTTTTTCTTTTCGCCGGGATTGCCGTTTCCTCGTACTAACGCATTGTACGGTTTTCGTCGCCTTCTCTGTATCGCTGAGAAACAGTTCTCCCGTCACTCCGTGCGGACTAAGAGCTTGCTAGACGCCAACTGTAGACTGAAGCCCGCCCCCCCCCCCCCCCCCCCCCCCCCCAAAAAAAAGCAGCGACTCCGCTCCAATCAAACGTTGCCGGAGGGGGGAGAGAGAGAGAGAGAAAGAGAGAGAGAGAGAGAGAGAGAGAGAGAGAGAGAGAGAGAGAGAGAGAGCCGCGCGTGCGCGTGCGCGTGTGCGTGTCTGAGAGCTAGCAGACGGCCGGGATGGTAGTTGACAATGGCTTTGGGAGAGGGAGACGGAGGGAAGGGATACGAGTCGTCGGGTGGGCAAAAATCGGCTCGGGTTTCACTGGCTCAGTACAATTGCCAACCACGACCAATCGAGACGGCTCTTTGAAGGGGCTAACCTTGACGTGACCCCCGCACTGGTCTTGATATTCAGGAGCACATGTGCAGGGATGACACCCTCGATCTCCCCCCCCCCCCCCCCCCCCCACACACACACACACACACACACACATACACACACACACACCCTCCTACCCACACACACACGCACTACCCCAGCCGTCTGCAATCTATAAATACACTTGGCCGTTAACATTGACTATCCAGTTTAGCTTAGTGACGTTATCCGTGTTTGGAAATTGTTTGAATAAAATTCAAATAATCGCACATATTTTTGACAATTTGAATACCACACAATGCATAGTCTACAATTCTTATTAAAACATGTCCAGACCTTCAAAAAGCCAATTATTGTTTCAGAAGAAGGTTGGTGACCCTGGCAACGTTTAAAATGCCCACAGCTGTCATAACTGTATTGGAGCAACAAATGGCAGGCCTGCCGCGTCTGTCACCTGAAGTAGCGATATCAATTGAGACATCCAAGAATTCTTTTTTTTACCTAGATGTGAGGTCACTCCCAGGTCCTCAAACAGACACATGCACGCACTCACACACAGAAACATGTACACACACAAACACACACACACACACACACAGTTACACGCACGCACAGACAGACACACTCACACACATACACACTCACAGACGCACACACGCACACGCCCATGGCGTGTCTGCGGTGTGCACCTCATCCCAATGGAGTCGGCCCGGTGACACCGCTAACGGATCGGAGAGGAGAGCAGACAGCAGCCAGATAAATACCGGCTACTGCTGAATACCAAATGCACTCTAATCTAGCGGCTCTGCTCCCAAACCTCCCCCCCCCCCCCCCCCACACACACACACACACAGCCCACCCCATATTCCGCCAGCCCCCGTCTCTATCTCGCTGCCTGATTGAGGAATGTAAACTAAACTTGTGAGAAACTGGTGGTTTATCACTGAGGTTGTGTGTGTGTGTGTGTGTGTGTGTGTGGTTGTGGTTGTGGTTGTGTGTGTGTTTCAGTCTGTCTTTATTTGTGATTTAATGTCTCGACGACAGCGTTTGTGTTGTCTGTATATTTCACCTTGGGATTTCCTGGAAAACGTGATGAATGAAAGAATTTAGAGAATGTTAAAGAACTGTAGCAAGTGATAAGCACTGTTATCATACACAGATTTCACTATCGTATAACGCATTCACAGTACAAATAACTATTAGAAAAGGGGGAAAGCTATGTGTGTGTGTGTGTGTGTGTGTGTGTGTGTGTGTGTGTGTGTGTGTTCAAGGTGTGTGCATTGGGGTATTTGGTTCATTTCATGTTCAAAGGTGGGGTTTTTACAAGTCTGCTGATATGCATTTGTACAACAACATCGTGGACACAAAAGGGGCCGTGGTCCTTCATGGAACAGCAGAGACACACCTGTACTGGTGTGGAAACTTTAGCATCAGAAGAACCATAAACGGGCTCCACAGCTGATATTAGTATGTAGAGGAGAGGCACTGCTCCACCTCGCCATCTTGTGGCTGAGTAAAGAACTGACCGCTCACCGAAGCACATCACACACACACGCACGCACGCACGCACGCACGCACACGCACACACACACACACACACACACACACACACACACACACACACACACACACACACACACACAGGCACAGCGAATAAAAGCCAAAACATAAGCAAAACAAGAAGAAACAAAAAGTTGTACTCCTCTGCTGTCTCCTGTGGTTCTACTATCTCTCTTTGTTTGCTATTCTTATAGGAAACCAAGGAAACTCTTGCTCAGAATCAATTTCGGCCCGTTGCCATTGGAAACGGGAAGTCCAAGGAGTAGAAGAAGTAAAAGAAGCATTAAACCCCCCCACCCCATCATAAGTTGTTAAAAGTTGTAATCTCACTCTTGTAAAGGCGATGAAGCAATATGGAAATGTCCGCAGAATAACCCCGCTCCTCGCTGTGCCATCATGATGAAAAATGGGAAAGATTTGGTGTAATCCTCATTTCCCCCATTTTAAAGCCATTATATAACACTTAGTGGCAGACAGGGAACAGTAGCGATGAGACAAAGACAGCGAAAAAGAATGCAAGTTGTGTTACAGTAGAGCGACTTTGACACGCACAGAAACCACGCACACTAAGGGACCCTTTTTTAATGTGAACGACGGTATGGCATCAGCCGCTTGGAGCAGACATTAACGACCAGCGTGTATCCTTAATATTCCTGCTTCAATGTCAGAACCCAACGTGCAGTGTGCAACGTCGCACCGTCACATCGGCATGTCTGGCACTGTGGCGTTTGGCGGTGAAGCACTGAAACATTCAGTCAGAAAACGTTAAAGTCAAGAATGTCACATAACGCCATGAGTCAGCCATTATTAGCAAGGCACAGCTGAACAGGAATCATAAATCACTGCAATGCATCCTTCCAGTTGACACTGGCAAGAGAGATCCTGGGGAGCGAGTGAGAGACACAGAGAAGCACACAGAGAGAGAGAGAGGGGAAGAGAGTGTGTTTGGTTAGTTAATGTACGTCTCCGCAGCTCTGTCTTGAGGTGTTAAGCAACGACGAATGCTACTTCAGACAATCAGATCGCAGGCTGTGGCGCAGAGCGCGTGTGCGTGGTACGTTCCATTAAAAAAAGTCTGGCATGCCACAGCGTATTTGCTGCTTCCTGCCCTTGTCTGGCTGCACTGCCGTGTCACATCCTGTCCGCACAGGTGCACCGGCTGTCTTGCTTCCCGCTCCTGTCACTTCACAACACACAGGCACACACACACGCACTCACACACAAAGAGACACATACACCTTGCTATCACCCCTCCCCGGCTCACTTACTGCCGCAAGCACCACTGCAATGACACTCACTAAAAAGTTAGTGTAGGGGCGAGAGACAGGGAGAGAGAGCAAGAGACTATAGAGAGAAGGTATGAGAGAGAAGGAGAGAGTGTGTCTATCAGACACCAGAGAGAAACAGAGACAGAGAGAGTGTATATCAGAGAGAGAGAGAGAGAGAGAGAGATAGAGAGAGAGAGAGAGAGAGAATCAGAGAGAGGGAGAGAAAGTGTACATCAGAGAGAGAGAAACAGAGACAGCGAGGGAGAGAAAGTGAGCGCAAGGGAGAATTAAACAGACCAAAAAAGGAGATGAGACGGGAGCAGACGGAAAGAGCATGTGTGTGTGTGAGTGTGTGTGCGTGCATGCATGTGTATATGAGCAAGATGGTTAATTGTTATGATGTGTGTGTGTGTGTGTGTGTGTGTGTGTGTGTGTGTGTGTGTGTGTGTGTGTGTGTGTGTGTGTGTGTGTGTGTGTGTGTGTGTGTGTGTATTATGAATCATGCGTTCCCAGAATGACCAGGAAATAGAGGCAGACAGAGAAAATGACTGAGGTCAAAGACACACCTGCCAGACCGGCTACACCACGACGCTTAGCCGTGAGCAGGAGAAGAAAAGAGAGAATAGAGAGAGGGGGAGGAAGGAGAGAGAGAGAGAGAATGGGTGGAAACATCAAGAGAGAGAAAGAGACACAGAGAGAGAGAATAGGTGGAAATAGGGAGAGAGAAAGAGAGAGAGAATAGGTAGAAAAGGGGAGACAGAGAGAGTCGGGGGGATAGAGTGGGAGTGAGAGACGGAATTGGAGTGTGAGACATGGACAAAGACGCAAAGAAAAAGAGACGGAGGAGGAGGAGAGAAAGTGAGGTGGCGCACAGGGGGTGGTGGTGGGGGAAGAGATAAACACAGACAGCGCGAGAGAGAGAGAGCGACAAAGAATGAGAAACAGCGAAAGAGCGAGAGAGAGAGAGAGAGAGAGGGAGAGAGAGACAGCGACAGAGAGAGAGAGAGAGAGAGAGAGAGAGAGAGAACAGATAATCACCAGGTATTGAGCTCTTTCACCCCCGCGGTTGGGCCCTGCTGAGCATTGTAATGGGCTGTCTGCCCAGCCCGGCCCGATGAGCTCATGTCTGGCTTCAATGCCAATCTGCTGGGACTGGCAGCACTGCGGCAGCACCGCACGCCACCACTAGGAGGGGCTGGTGGGGGAGGTGGGAAGGGGAGCAGTGAAGCCAGAGAGAGGAAAAGGAGAATAAATAATGAGAGACAGAGAGAAATGGAGAGAGAAAGAAAGACAGAGAGACAACATAAAATGCAAGGCAAAAGCAAAAACACAATTGTGTGAGTGTGTGCCCATGTCAACTTGTTCCTTCACAATACTGATAAGAGCTAGCAAACCAGATGGCAGTAATCACAGAGCTGGCCAGACAAAAGTAGTTATAAAAGAGTGTGTGTATGTGTTTGAGTGTGAGTGTGTGCATGGTTACGTGTGTGTGTGTTTGTGTGTGTGTGTGTATGTGTGTGCAAATGTGGCATTTTGTGTTTGTGCTTTCGTAATGGCTAAGCGAAAGGCAGGGAGAAATAAGGTGTATGTGTGTGTGTGTATGTGTGTGTGTGTATGTGTGTGTTTAATGGAGTAATAAACAGTAGTGATTACAGTGTGGGGATAGCACAGGTTATAGACTTTACCACCATCCACCACCAGACGTTATGACTAAGTATTCACACACACACACACACACACACACACACACACACACACACACACACACACACACACACACACACACACACACACACACTAATGTGCAAAAATACAATCTAGACCTTTTTATGCTTATGGTTCAAACAATACACAAAATACCAGACAAGACACAAACACACATAATCCTCCGTAGTTACAACCAGAATCTGCAAGTAGTAAAAACAAAGCTTTAAAACCTACAACTAATTAACTGTGTCTGATTCAGAGGACATTAACTCCATTGTGATTTCTTATTTTTCAATACATATAATATATGTTTGGTTTTTGAACTAAGCACTCAATTACAATGTTTACGTATGCCTCCTTAAGGTACAATGAGGTTTGCGGCGTGTCGTCTTGCAAGACCATTGTGGAGAGAATAACGCAACCTTGGATGAAAATTTTGAGGTGCTCTGGTTCGGAACAGATGGACCGCCATATAAACAAGTCACTGAGGCTACCTCCTTCTCTTCATCACCCACCTCCTCCTCCTCCTGGCCTGCCTCAGCACCCAGGCAGATCCATACAGCTCCCATACAGTCATGTTGGCGCACCAATCAAAAGCATTACATTAGCGCGCGACCTAGCATGCTAGGTGGCATGGCTGGCAGATGGGCAGTTCCGTCAAACATGTTACATCGGGCTGCGATCCACAACCCCCTCCTCACCCAACCCCTTTGACACGCACACAAACACACAAACACACACACACACACACACACACACACATTCAGTGTGTGTTTATGGAGTGTTGTGGGGTGGGGCCGTTTAAATGATAGGGTCATGAGCGTCCGCAGGATTCCACCAAGTCACATACAGCTCCAGCCAAAACCTAAACAACCCGGGTGGGACGACGCACTCCCTCCCGCCCCCCTTTCCCCTCTCCACCTTCCCCACCTCCCCACAAGCAGGAGCAAAAATAGGGCCAGGAGGACGAACCCCCCTCCCCCCCTTCTCTACATCCCATCAGCAACAGCTTGTAACCATGGCGCTGGCTTACTGAGGTGCTAAAACCTGGAGATGAGAGCAGTGGTACCACAGCAACACAGGGGCTGGGGTGGCAGGTTTGGATAAATGGATGCCCGGTCTTAATTATCAGCATGCGCTATAGACAGCGTTATAGACTGAGCATTCATTATGTGTCCTGATGTTGGGGAACGATGGCCACGGATAGTTTCTGTTTAGGGCCCAGTTTTTTTAAACAAAATAGCCCCATGTGTTCCATCACACACAGCGCTATCCCTAGCGCTACAAATATCGACCACTAGCTTTCTGTATGTTGCTCTAGGGCCTTCTGTCCGCTAAAAGGAATTCAGGCATTTGATGTAATTCATCATTGACCTTGCATGCCCATTCGTCATCAAGAAATGTACATGCATGTGTGCCTTTGGGGCCCACAGCGTCTACTGTTCTGTACTTGAGTGATTGAACATGTGAGGTGTAAATATTACAGGTTACATTTTTTGCTTTGATTTCACACAACTATCTAATAGCCAAGTGTGTGCGTTTGTGTGTGTGTGTGTGTGTTTGAGTGTTTGTACTTGTACAATATCTACGGGAAAGAAGGTGTTTTTGTATAATTTCACATTGAATGAGCACACACACATAAGTGCACACCTGCACACACGTAGGAGGGTGTGTGTGTGTGGATGTGTGTGTGTGGATGTATGTGTCTGTGTGTGAGTGTATGTGTGTGTGTTTGAGTGTGTGTGTTCTGTAACCACATTAATTACATGAGCAGTGGGGGCCGGCCTCCCTGCCAGGGCCAGCGTGGACCCTGGGATATTTAATAAACCTGTCACCAGCAGGAGGACCTGCCTCCAACCCCTAATAAGACCCACTCACACCCCACTCAGAGAGAGAGAGAGAGAGAGAGAGAGAGAGAGAGAGAGAGAGAGAGAGAGAGAGAGAGAGAGAGAGAGAGAGAGAGAGAGAGAGAGAGAGAGAGAGAGAGAGAGAGAGAGAGAGACAGAGAGACAGAGAGAGAGAGAGAGAGAGAGAGAGAGAGACAGAGAGACAGAGAGACAGAGAGACTCGGGTCACGGTCACCAGCTGATACATCGCTACAAGTACCGGGTCACCTGACGCTAACGCCTGATACTTGACACAGAACAACTGCTGACTTGTGGACAAGCCCACGACCAGAACCTCTAATCGCTCCCACTCACCTTGACCAGGATACAGGAGGTAAAGTCGTCTACTAACCCCTTTTCTGGGGTCACAAAATGGTGAAGAAGAGACGGTTTCTTCACAGTTTTGAATGAAAAAGGTTTGTTGTTAAATACTGTTTGTTTGTTTTTAAGCAGCATTAATTGTGGTCTGACCACTAGGGGGCGGAAAAGGATAGGTTTATCATTACGGAACAGTTTGAAACAACTCATGTCTGTGCTCCGGCATTCTCCATCATCCTGTTTGCGCAGTACCTCCTTCGATAACAAAGGCAGACAACAATTCTGCTTTAATGTAAAAACTAAAGGCACCATACTTAATGGTGGGGATAACACAATTAAGATGCAGTGAATTCATCATGAAACGGTAAATAAATGTAAACTTACTTCACAGACAAGAGCAAAGTGGCGGCAGGTGGCTCAGGGTTGTGTGATATTTGACACCACTATGACACCTCTCAGTAGCAACCACTCATAAAAAGGACTTGTGAAATTGTGAAAATGTTAATGTTAGTTTAAGTTCACGACTCAAGAAGTGCACGGAGTTAGGGTGAATCATAAAGGAGGCGGAAAGGAACACATCACAGGATATCATTTATGAGAGAAAATGTGGTTTAATTTGTACAAAGGCAGAAGTACGGGAGATTGTCAGTCTAAGATTGTGTGCTGTTCTGTTGCCTACAGTTGGAAAACTAGAGGAAAGAAAGCAAAACAAGCCAATAAGTGGCAATAAGCCTCTAGAGATGTGAAATCATGGCAGATATGATATTCTACTTGCTCAATAAATGATAAGCAGTGTGTGTGTGTTTGTGTGTGTGTGTGTGTGTGTGTGTGTGTGTGTGAAGTGTTAAATAACTGTTCTATGTATTATAGTGTGTATCTTGCAAAGTGTGAGTCCTAATGCGTGTTATAGTTTAAGTTAGATCTGTATGAATGCTCATGTGTGTATGTGTGTGTGTGTTTGTGTGCATGCACGTGCATGTGTGTGCGGGTCTGCGTGTGTGTTCTTCAGGACGCGCGTTAAGGGAGATGATTAGATTAGATTAGTGTGCCTGTAGTAACAGGGCCAGTAGGGGACTGAGAGCTGAACTGCAGCAATATGGGGATTAAGGTAGCAGGGCTAGAAGGCAACACACACACACACATGCACACACGTGCACAAACACACAGACACGGACACACACATGCACACACATACATACATACACACACACACACATGCGCGAACAAACACAAACACACACAATCACACACACACACGGATGGAAGCACACACATGCATGCAAGCACACACACTCACACACATACACACACAGACACACACACATGCATGCACTCAGGCACACGCACACACTTGTGATGAACAAGTCATCTGTCGTCTTACCTGTACAGAACAGGCATGCAGTCACAGGTACAGAGAAATTTATTTTAATATAAGAGACACACTCTGGAAGCAGACAAACACACATACACACACACACACCCACAAGCGACAAGCTTATGTCTCTGCTAAGATGCACTTCTACGCACGCACGCACAAATACAAAACCTTTACCCACCAAGCTATAGTCACACGTGCAGACATATGTACACACAGGTGAACACACATGCACACACAAACAAACACACACACACACACACATACTGACATGGACAAACCACAAACAGATATGCGGCCCACAAAACCGCACCCCCCTCCTAGACACACACAAACACACTCACGCTACAATACACATATCCACCAACGGGAAAAGCACGTACCTATACACACTCACACTAACACACCTCCACAGGCTGACAGGGAGAGGCCCGTGGCCCACCCAGAGGTACATACAGCCGTCCTGTCTACTCAACACTGTTTTCTCTTCACTCAACCTAGCGGCCCCCGTTTGTCATGCAAATGTAGCCCTTGCCTGCCTCCCTTTGTTGCTTTGACGGATTAGTGCACGTGCACCCCGTCCGTGTGTGTCAGTGTGTGCGTGCACTCGTGTGCGGGTGTGAGTGTGTGTGTGTGGGGCGTCCACAGGGCGGTGCGTTCCTCCATTCATCTTCCGAGTGAAAGCCCTCAGGAGACGTCAGGAGACATGGACGCAGGCAGTACATCTCTGCCGCTCTCTATCGCTGCTTCCATCTATTGGTTTACAAGGTCCGTTTGTCAACGTCTGCCTCTCTCTCTCTCTCTCTCTCTCTCTCTCTCTCTCTCTCTCTCTCTCTCTCTCTCTCTCTCTCTCTCTCTCTCTCTCTCTCTCTCTCTCTCTCTCTCTCTCTCTCTCTCTCTCTCTCTCTCTCTCTCTCTCTCTCTCTCTCTCTCTCTCTCTCTCTCTCTGTATATATATAAATCTTCGTCTTCCTGAACTCTTCTATCCTCGGGTCGGGTCGTGGCACATACTCGACTGCCGCACCTGTCCACTCTCATGAAGCCCCCTGTCCACCTCTGTTTCCTGTGAGTCACAGTCTCTCCCGCTCTCTCATCTTTCCATCTCTCTTTTCTGCTCTGAAATTCGTGTCCAGAGACCGGAGCCCTACCGGGTGGTTCCGGGGGCTTGGTCAGATGGTTGGCATCCGGTAGATCCATAGATCAGTGGTCCCCCCGAAAACCTTTTCTCAATGACCCAACAGACACGTACAACCCCGATCCAGCCCGAACCACCACAAAGACATGAAGCACTAACTGAAGTAAATGAGCAGCAGTAAAATCACAGGATATTGATGCCCTTGTACACACCACTCACATGCTGTGGCTTCGGGGGCGGCACATAAAGACATGGGCTTGTTGAAGGAGCAGAACCCCACGGTGCAGAGTGAATCCTGGCTGGGTCGGGACCCCCAAACGTGGGACGTGTAACGGGCCCGAGAGGGACGCAAGAGGCGTGTGTCTTCTCTCACCACGCCTTCCTGGAGTTAAAGGGGTAATCGTCTGGGTTCACACCTCCTGTTCTGCTTTCATATCTTAGACGAAGAGTTTTTGTATTTTAGTGAGATATATGGAGATGTATCCATCATTATAAGGAGACAATTATTTCCAATTAGTTCATAAGATTCCACAATCTGATCGTTTTTCTTTTTAAGAATGACTCAATTCATCTGGATGTTGAGTTTGACATGGCTGAGGTGTGTGGTTATGTGTGTAAATGTGTGTGTGTGTGTGTGTGTGTGTGTGTGTGTGTGTGTGTGTGTGTGTAAATGTGGCATTTGTGTGTGTCTGGGGTGTCCAGAAAAGACCTCCACATTGAGTCTCCTGGCCCTCCCTGGACCTCTTGGCCTCCCCCCCCCCCCCCCCCCCCCAGACTACTTGTGATACTTGTGTCTTTCTATCTTCTGTTCCTCATCTCACCCTCTCCGATCTAACCATCTATCCATCAATGCTCGTCTCATTATGCTACTGTCCACACTGCACTGACTGTGTGTGTGTATGTATGTGTGTGTTGGTATGGACATTCTTTTCACAATTAGAAAGAGAAGTGAGTATAATAAGAGTGAAACAACGATTTTGTGTGTGTGTGTGCGCGCGCGTGACTGCGTGCGTATGTGTTTGTGCGCATGTGTGCACATACACGTGCGTTTGCCGGGCTTTTGCATGTCTCACAGATTGCGCGAGGGCAGTGCATCACTGCGCAGAGTGTGAAACGAGTGATGAATAAATTACTGTATAATTCAATGAGAGCCGGGTCAATATGCACAGGCTGAATATTTAACGTTTCTAAGCTACTCCTGAAAGAGCAAATCTATTAGCAGGGGAGCGGAGAGGAGAGGACAGCCCGACATATTGGAAAAACCTCTGGAGGATGCACCTCACCAGCCTACCGCTGACACCATCTGTGTGTGTACGTGTGTGTTTGTGTGTGCGTGTGTGTTAATTCTAATTTGACTAGACATGTGACCCCTGCATGCATTCAACCAAAGGAGCCCAACGTAGTGTCTGCCTCTCACAAGCGTAGGACTTTGGACCATCCCAGTTCCTCATCTGGTGCATGAAGCTCCCTAAGGGGCTGCTGGAAGAGAAGGGAGTTTTTCTCTTCTTTTCATTTCTTCTGCTAAACTAAGACAACACAGAGAATAGATGAAGATACATAGAGAGAGAGAGACGGAGTGAGAGAGAGAGAGAGAGAGAGAGAGAGAGAGAGAGAGAGAGAGAGAAGAGAAAGAGAAAGAGAGAGAGAGAGAGGAGAGGGAGAGGGAGGGTTGCTAACTCAGTGAAATTAGCGTCCTGCGTGCCGGATGAGAGCGGCTGAGTGGGAGGAACAGTGACCTAGTTTGTGTAAGACACCCTCCCTGCCTCACTGCTGGCAGATCCACTGGCGCGATGGGAAGACGCCCCCCTCTGATGCGTTTCTGGGTGTACGTGTCTGCCTCACCGGCTCTCATTCTTCTCCTCAGTTGTTATTTTCTGGTGCTTTTTATTGCATCTTCATTTTGTTGTCATCTTTGTTGTCTTCTCTCTCTCTCTCTCTCTCTCTCTCTCTCTCTCTCTCTCTCTCTCTCTCTCTCTCTCTCGTTTCAATTGTCTGATTCGTCTGGCCCTGTTTTTGCTTGTTTGTTGTGTAGTTCACTCCTGTTTTGGTTTTAGTTTTCTGTCTCTCTCTCTCTTGCTCTTTCCATCTCATGTGTCCTACTTCCTGGCTCAAAGGAAGTGGGTTTGGATAACTTGTATTGTGAGTGAGTGAGTGAGTGAGTGAGTGAGTGAGTGAGTGAGTGAGTGAGAGAGAGAGAGAGAGAGAGAGAGAGAGAGAGAGAGAAAAGAGTGTGAGTGTGTATGTATGTGTTTGTGCAGAGAGTTAGTAGCTACGTATGTCACTGTGTACTAGTGTGAAGCCACAGGGACCTGGACAGCAGTCTGTCTCCTCTCCTCTTGACTCTCATTTAGTCTCTTTTCGGCCGTTCTCTCGGTCACCCACGCTATCTCTCTCTCTCTTGGTCTCTCTCGGTCTCTCTCTCTCTCTCATCATATCTCTGCAGTGTCTCTAAACCTCTCTTGACCTTCCCTCCCCTGACTCTCCTCTGCTCTGTCTATTGCCCCCTTTAATCTGTCTCTGTCGCTCTCTGCCTCTCTCACACACACACACACACACACACACACACACACACACACAATAACCCCTACACACACACGCACACACACACCACCCACCCAAACACGTACACACACCCACAAAGCCACACACACACGCACACACATACACACACACACATACACAAACACACCAGGCCAGAGGACACATGCACACAGACACACAAACTAACCTGAACTTACTTGCCCATTGCCTCCTACAGATAAGAGGCATGTTAAGCTGTCACGGCACAAGCAGAACTTTATTTATTTATTTAGATGTCTCACACACATGTGTATTTATCTGCGCTAAATAGCATTAGCCCACCCACCGTACGGAACCCAACATTATCACTGTCAACTCCTGCAGCATAAATTACCCTCAAAAGGTTGTAAACTGTCAACTTGTGGGTCACCAAAGTTCACCAAAAGTATTTTCCACAATCAATTTCACAACCAGAAATATAGATTGAAACTAACTGAATTTGAAGTGAAATCTCATGGTTGAGTCATGCTTTGGTTCACCTGAATGGTGGCTAATATGAAATTGGCATGTGCAGGAAAAAAGTGGTGTTTTTGTTCTCCTCATTTTACTGAGCCGCTGCTTTGTGAAATAAGAGAGACTGTTGAGGTCTCTGGGCTCACTATTGACCTGGGCTTACTGTTTTCATCTGCCCTGCCTGGCACTGCCGGCAGGTTCCCATGGCAACCGCCGGGGCACTTCCTCCTGAGTTGGCTGTCTGACTGGCTGGCTGTCTCCCTCCTGGCTGCCTTTCTCACCATCCCTCTCTCTGTCTGTCTATCCCTTTCTGTCTCTCTCTGCTGGTCACACACTCTTATTTATTCCCTTTCTCACTCTCTCAGTCAGAACCTGATGGTGCTGTCTGAAAAATCGTAATCTCTCTCTGTTTGTCTGTCTGTCTGTCTCTTTCTCTCACTTCATCTTGCCATTTCTGAGTGAAAAGTCTCTCTGGCTCTCTATTTATCAATGGGCCCTTCTGCGTCTCTCCGTCACTTATCGTAGCATCTCCCCTGCCTCCATACCTCTCTCTCTCTCTTGCTCTCTCCCTCTCTCTCTATCGCTCTTTATCTCCTGCCTCCCTCTCTATCTTTCTCTCTCGCTCTATATCTCCCGCCTCTCCTCTGATTTAGCAGCTGCACCCCCGCTGTCTTTCACTGCCTGCGCACTCATGTCCCCTTCATATCTCTCTCTCTCTCTCTCTCTCTCTCTCTCTCTCTCTCTCTCTCTCTCTCTCTCTCTCTCTCTCTCTCTCTCTCTCTCTCTCTCTCTCTCTCTCTCTCTCTCTCTCTCTCTCTCTCTCTCTCTCTCTCTCTCTCTCTCTCTCTCTCTCTCTCTCCATTTCTAAACCCTTCCTCCTCTTGTGTTCCACTTCAGTTTAATTTGCAACATAGCAGGACTGCATTTAGAAACGGAACAAGACAGAGAGGGAGAATCGGGCAGAGGACAGGAGCAAGAAGGAAGGGAAGATAATTTATTCTTTGTCCTTTCTCCCTTCCTATCATATTCCTCCATTTACGTCAAACCAATGGCCATTTCCTTTCATTTCAGCAGCAGCACTTGAGGCAAATAACCTATTCTGTGCTCCGCAATCTTCCCAGATATGCATTTTGTTGAGGTTGAATAATGGATTACTATTGTGGATAGACGGGCAATCAGGTTTTTGTCTCGGACATGCCAGTCGCAATATGTCTGCCTTCCAATTATCCACCTGGTTATATAGTCAATAAACAGCCGCTGGCTCGTCTTATTCAATGGACTCTAACTGGTACTGGATTTGGATGGGGATCTTTGGTGAGCAATTGATCGAGCTCAAAAGGGGTGAAGTGACTTGGGAACCCAACCCACAGGCTAATGGTAAAAATACTCATTTATATAGTGCTTCTCT
>JACYXH010000826.1:7127723-7165223 GCA_026745465.1 Lota lota
ACGGAACTCCCAATATCATTATTTTCCACACCGGCACAAACTGCCTGCCTTCTCTCCAGCAAGGCCCCGCCCGGGCAGTCATCAAGGTACCAGGCTGTTCCCAGGCTCCCCAGCAGTGATATACACCCCCCTGACCCGGACGGACCCCCCACCTCATGTCATACATGACATCCAAATGGAGATTGCTAGGAACTGCTCCACCCTCCCCAACATCCACCTGGCACAACACACCAACATTGGAACATATTTCACTGAATTGTAGAATAATGGGTTGATAACACCTATAGTCAATAGTAGAAACAAATGTGATGCCCAAAACTACAGAGGAATCTGTGTCACTAGCACCATGGTGAAAGATGCTCGGCAGTATCATCAACACCCAAATGGTATAATTCTTCCTTGACCATAATGTCCTCCATAAAACTCATATTAATGCCAAAGCATCACACATCCAACCATATTTTCAACCTTACCAATCATTTAAAAGCCCATGTACATGAAAACGCAAATAAAGTGTATTCAAGCTTTGTGGGTTTTAGAAAGCTCTCGGTAACATCTGGCACGAAATACTTTTTTATCGATTACTGGAGAGTATTGGCGGGAAAACATTTGATTTAATTAAAACAATGTATGTTAATAATATTAATAAATGTGCTATTAAAATTAAAACAAAGCCACAAGCTATTTAAAACAGTGCCTAGGTGTAAGATAGGGCTGTAATTTGAGCCCGATCCTATTCAATATATATATAAATGAATTGGCAGAAGTGCTACAAAGATCCAAATCCCTGGTGTTACTCTGGCAGACACAGAGGTCAAATGCTTAATCTTTGCAGTTTTTCTGCTCTCTCCCTCAAAAGAGGGTCTACAACAGAGCCAAGACACCCTGTTTGAGTTCAGTCAGACATGGGCCCTGACACTGAACTGATTTTGACCTTTCAAAATGTATCGAAATCTCAGCATTAATAAACAACATCAATTCACACTAGGAAATACAGAAACACATAAAGAAATAAACATACTTGGGTTTGACAATCACCCAATTGGACATTTTGGCATGGCTGTAAATTAACAGTGTGGGGTTCATCTTCTAACCAAGACGTTACGGTAGTGAAGTGTGGGGTCCATCATCTAACCAAGACGTTACAGTAGTGAAGTGTGGGGTCCATCATCTAACCAAGACGTTACGGTAGTGAAGTGTGGGGTCCATCATCTAACCAAGACGTTACGGTAGTGAAGTGTGGGGTCCATCATCTAACCAAGACGTTACGGTAGTGAAGTGTGGGGTCCATCATCTAACCAAGACGTTACGGTAGTGAAGTGTGGGGTCCATCATCTAACCAAGACGTTACGGTAGTGAAGTGTGGGGTCCATCATCTAATCAAGACGTTACGGTAGTGAAGTGTGGGGTCCATCATCTAACCAAGACGTTACGGTAGTGAAGTGTGGGGTCCATCATCTAACCAAGACGTTACGGTAGTGAAGTGTGGGGTCCATCATCTAACCAAGACGTTACGGTAGTGAAGTGTGGGGTCCATCATATTTCCAAGACTTTACCAAATGAGCAAAGCAAACAATAGAAACCCTGCATGCATATTTGTGCAAACATATATCACAGGAGTCCACAGAATCACAGCCAAAAATGCTTGCATGGCAGAACTTTGCCGATATCCGATGATAATCAATATTCAAATGCAAGCCATCAAATTGTATAAACATCTCCAATCCAGTAACCCCACTCTTATGAATATAAAGCCCTGCAATACCCTGAAGTGAACAATGGTAAGATGCCCCTCTGCCAGCTGACTGAGAAGCTCTGCCCAGCATCATCAGGGCTTCAGGACAGCCCTCAGTCAATTCAGCCCAACTAAGTTATCACTAAACCAAAAGAAAATTACATCAAACTCTGGAAAGAAAATATAAAATCTCCAAGTAAATTAGAATTCTGTGTGACCCCAAATCAAGACTACACAATGGCAAAATATCTGTCCACTGTGACCGATGGGAAACTGAGGAAATTCCTGACAATGTACAGGTTCAGTGGTCACAGCCTGACCATAGAGCAAGGCTGTCACAGACAGACCTGGCTACCCCGAGAAGCCAGGCTGCGTGCCTTCTGTCCCCAGGAGGAGGAGACAGAAGCTCACTTCCTCGTGCAATAGATACGAGGAAATAAGATACTATATATCCAGAATTTTTTCAACTTCTCTGCTCTCAGAAACTGGCGAGAGGACAGATGTGAAGCACCGGCTGCTATACATTGATTCTAATCATACCATAAGAGATTCAAATTGACTACCAACTAATTTGGTCTTTATATTGTGCAATAGTGTTTCATCATTCATGCCAATAAAGCAAATTGAATTGAAGTGAATTGAGACAGATGTAAATGTAGGTTTTCCAATGCCAATACAGTTCTTTGAATCTTGAGAGAGAGTTAAAGAGAGAGAGAGAGAGAGAGAGAGAGAGAGAGAGAGAGAGAGAGAGAGAGAGAGAGAGAGAGAGAGAGAGAGAGAGAGAGAGAGAGAGAACCAGAGTTAGAAAGAGACAGAGAGAGATGGAGGCGGTGGGGGTACCCAGTCATCCTTTGTCTGGAATGCGGACCATTTGTCTCTCATTGCAGAATTTAGGCTAAGAGTCTGCAATTTCTCCTTGAAACAAAGCGTCTGCTGTGTTAAGCTGAATACCAATGGGGACCTGAGGCGTCTGACACAGCCAGAGTCTGTCCAGACAGACACCAGGACAAACACACGGACAGGGAGAGCCAATGAAGACAAGAGATAGCAATAATTGGAATATGATATGTGTGCGTGTGTGTGTGTGAGAGATGTGTGTATGTGTGTGTCTTTGCTGCTGTGTCGGTGTGTGCATATATTTATGTGTGTGTGTGTGTGTGTGAGATGTGTGTGTCTGTTTGTGTCTGTGATCCTGTGTTGGCATGTGGATATGTGTGTGTGTGTGTGTGAGATGTGTGTGTGTGTGTGTGTGTGTGTGTCTGTTTGTGTCTGTGATCCTGTGTTGGCATGTGGATATGTGTGTGTGTGTGTGTGAGATGTGTGTGTGTGTGAGATGTGTGTGTGTGTGTGTGTGTGTGTGTGTGATGTGTGTGTCTGTTTGTGTCTGTGATCCTGTGTTGGCATGTGGATATGTGTGTGTGTGTGTGTGTGTGTGTGTGTGTGTGGGGGTGGGTGAAATGTGTGTGTATGTGTGTGTATGTGTGTGTGTGTGTGTGTGGGGGGGGGGGGGGGGGGGGAGTCTAAGGATGTGTTTTGTGGTTCAGCAGGCCTATGCCAGGCCACCCAGCAGCACTGTAATAACAACACGACTGACCCTTTAAACCCCACACACACTCTGTAATCAGCCACCAGCCACGCTGACTTAAGACACTTAGACACAGTCCAAACCCACACACACACACACACACACACACACACTAACACACACGCAGGCATGCACGCACACGTACCCATACACACAACCATAGGCACATACACACACGCATACGCACACACACACACACACACCATCACACACGCAGACACACACAGTGTCTCTCACTTCTATGCCCGCTGGCGCATGCGATGTCACCCTGGTACCCACCCTTCTCCCCCCATCCAAGTAACAAAAGAGGTGGTGTAAAAAGTAGTGGTCTGGCCACCAGCTGCCTGTGAGGGCTGCAGATTTGATCTACTTTACGAGATTCAATAAAAACATAGTTCAGTCTCAGAGATCTTCACAAATGGGATCTTCTGTCTTCGTATCTTGTGGGGAAAATCACCCGTCATCGACCAAATGTCATCTGCGCTGATATTCAGGAACGAGTGTTGAACTGGACAAAGAGTCAAGAGAGGAAGTTGGCGGTGATATTGTCACTGGAAGATCTTCTGAGCACCCGACACCCACCAACACACCCAGACACCCACACACCCACATACCTAGACACACAGACACACACACACACGCATGCAAGCATTCACGCAACCCAAAAGAAAGACATCATGTCCCTCAGCCTCCACTGACTGGAAACACTTTAGAAACCGAGGGGGGGGGAGAGAGAGAGAGAGAGAGAGAGAGATAGAGAGAGAGAGCGAGAGAGAGAGCGGGAGAAAGAGAGAGAGAGAGAAAGAGAGAGGGGGGAGGGAGAAATAGAGGGAGGGAGGGAGAAAGAAAGAGAAAGAGAGCGGTGTAATAAAGGAAAAGAAATTAATGGAGCGAAGAAAGGTAAATTAGTTACATCAAAAAAGAACAGAATGACGATTTTGAATTGAAAAAAATATCTTGAATCTTGCAATGGAGGTTCAGTTTTGTCCACGGGGACAACACACACACACACATCCACACATACATCCACACACACACACATACATACACACAAACAAACAAACAAACAAACACACACACACACAGTGGGCGGACTGACTGCTGTTCTGTGAGTCCTTCTAGTCTGAGGACCCAGAGGTGTCAGACAGTTATAATTATCACTCTGCTACCCCCCCCCCCCCACACACACACACACACACACACATCCCTCAGCCACCCACCCACACCCAAACCCACACACTCCTCACCCACACACGCACACACACCACAACAACTAACCACACACACACACACATATACATACACACACACACACACACACACACACACACACACACACACACACACACACACACACACACACACACACACACACACACACACACACACACACACACACACACACACACACACACACACACACACACACACACACACACGTAGCCAAGAGTTGAATGGCATCCAGGTTTAAATCCAGGCCTAAACACTGCTGTGAAATACAAGTAGTGAAAAAGCTGCACCAGACGAAGCTACTTCTCCTAGCTCTCCATAAAAGCACGTCACCGTCACCGGTTTTGCTCATTTTAGACTTCTTTTATCACACTTTTTTGGGGGGGCCCATAAATAATTCATATGCAATGTTCCAGTGTGCTTCATTTTTAGATAACTGACACAAATGCAGTGTCAGACTAGCAACACAAAATGTACCAGTACGGATTCGAGTTTTTTATTTATCCAAAGCAGGTTTGTGTTTGTTTATGTAAAACAGTTTGCAGACACTTACAGACTACTACTACTATACTACTACTACTGCTAAAACTACTACTGCTAATAGTATTACACTACTACTACTACTACTATTACACTACTACTACTATTACTAACACTACTGATGCTGCTACTACTACCACTACTACTACCACTACCACTACCACTACTATACTACTACTACTGCTACTACTACTATTACTAACACTACTGATGCTGCTACTACTACCACTACTACTACTACTACTACTACTACTACTGCTAAAACTACTACCACTAATAGTATTAGACTACTACTACTACTACTACTATTACACTACTACTACTACTACTGCTACTACTACTGCTACTACTACTAACACTACTACTCTGCTGCTACTATTACTACTACTACCACTAACACTACTATTACTAACACTACCACTACTACTACTACTACTACTACTACTACCACCACCTTTCTTTTTCCCAGACTGTAGAACCATCTTAATTCATAAAACAGATGAATCCCTCCGGTGCAGTGAATAATATCCTGTCTCAGCTCAAAACTAGTGTGTGTCGACGTGGCGGGAAAAGTCTGCTTTAGTGTCTCGAGTTAAAAGCAAGTTAAATCAAAGCTGTGAAGCACTTTTCACGCTCGTCATCAGAATGAAACACAGAATGAAAAGAAACAAATTAAGGGTTGTGTTTCAACGGGATAAAAACAAGCAGTGGTTTCAACCTCTTGAGCAGAATGATTACAGATAGCAAAAGCACAAATACACTCCACACACTACCCACGCATATTAACGGCGAGCTCAAACAAAGAGTAATGTACGTTAATGCATGGGGCTGAGTAATGTGGAGTCATTCTTCATTTGAACATAATGGCTTGTCTAATGACTGGATTAGCCTCGGGGGAGACTTTCCATTCACAACTCCACGCCGAGGCTAACGCTACACTAATGATCAATATTGTAAAGTTGACGACCCTAGCCATGCAAAGCTAACCCCGGTTAAAAAACAAGACAAAAGAAAATGACCAAGACATATGAAGCTGGCGGCATGCACACACACAAGAACACACAAATTATTCCATTGATATTTTAATGGCCCATTTATCACATGTTGAACATTGTGCAATCGCTAATTCCAAACTGTTGCCTCCAACCTGACCTCAGGCATAAAAATAACTTCTTCATTGTCTCCTCTGCCGACAGGCGGAACAAAAAAAAGAGGCATTGTTTTTTGTATGGTTGTCTGGTCGGTAACTCTATGACACTTGCATGAACCTTGCGAGCAGAGATAAGCCTGCAAATGATCCCAATATACACGCATGCATGCACACACACACACACACACACACACACGAACAGACGCACTCAGAGAAAAACCACCCGGCTCTGTATTTTACAGTAAAGACGTGTGTGTATGAATGGTGGTTGTGTGAAATAAGCCTGTAGACCACCCAGGGCACATGGCCGGCCCACCTCCCTGGCTGAAGGATGAAGGCCATTCACACACAAGCCATTTCAACACCTTCATTTCACTTTTCACTGAGACACACACACACAGACACACACACACACACACACACACACACACACACGTGCATGTGTGTGTGTTTGTGTGTCAGTGAAAAGTGAAAAGTGAAACGCACACACACACACTCACTAGTCAATACAAGCCCAGCTGAATCCCCTCTAAGACAAATGGACCGACTTCAAACACTCATACACACAATCTCTCAAAGACAAGGGATGAGATGAAGGGCCAGAGAGAGAGAGAGAGAGAGAGAGAGAGAGAGAGAGAGAGAGAGAGAGAGAGAGAGAGAGAGAGAGAGAGAGAGAGAGAGAGAGAGAGAGAGAGAGAGAGAGAGAGAGAGAGAGAGAGAGAGACAGCGAGAGAGACAGCGAGAGAGACAGCGAGAGGAAGCAAGAGACCAGAGTGGGTGGTTTACCCAAAAGAGGGGGTGAGTTAACGTCTCCCTCCCTCCCTCCCTCCCTCCCTCCCTTCCCTCTTGCCCACTTTCCCTTCATCTCATGCCCATCACGTCTCTTTCTCCACGGCTCCCCTCTCTTCTCTTCTTTTCTAAACAAACGCACAATCCTCCAAACACCGGGCTGGGGTGACCACTCTATTTTATCCTGGTGAGGGAGGGGTGGACTCGAGGTGGGGGGGGGGTTCATTTTGGTCCTTTGTGAGCGTACGTGCATGTGTATTCAGAGTGTGACTGTGTGTGTATGTGTGTTTGTGTGTGTGTCTCCGAGTGGGTGGATGGTGGGTGGTAGGGTGGTGTATGAAAGGACTACTGGGGGGACCGGGGTGTCAAACAGCCCAATCCTGATTTTAATAGCCCAGCTGCATCATTACCTCGAACACACACACACACACGCATGCACAGAGACACACACGCACACATGCATACAGACACACACACACACACAGATGCACACAGACACACACACACAAATACACACACAGGCAAATGTGGATGGAGAAGTCGATCAGAGAAATATATAGAGGGAGAGAACAAGGGAGAGAACAAGAGAGAGAGAGAGAGAGAGAGAGAGAGAGAGAGAGAGAGAGAGAGAGAGAGAGAGAGAGAGAGAGAGAGAGAGAGAGAGAGAGAGAGAGAGAGAGAGAGAGAGAGAGAGAGAGAGAGAGAGAGAGAGAGAGAGAACAAGGGAAAGACAGGAGTGAGAGACAACAGTGGATAGACTGGTAACAGTACAAATAGCGGCACATCGATGAAGTAGATTAAGAGCTAATGACACACACACACAAACACACGGCCTCAAAGGTAGCTTTGTAGGATCCATAATGTAATGTAGAGCCTCTGTCGCTTTGTGTGTGTGTGCATGTGTGGGAGTGTGTGTGTGTGTGTGTGTGTGTGTGTGTGTGTGTGTGTGTGTGTGTGTTAATGACATGCAGGAGGAGAATAGCTATACACCTCTCTAAGAGAATGAAAAGGTGGACAAATGGGACGACGTGTGTGGGAAAGACAACAGGGGTGGCACACGTGCACATGTACTAGCACACACATACACACATATACACACACTCACACCCATAGACACACATACACATACACATACACGTGGCTCTTCTGCCACTGAATTCAGGCCTGAAATTTATTTTGGAGGAAAGAATGTTGGCATGATTTCAATCATCCATCCATTCAGCCATACATGCATTTTATCCAGCCATTCATTCATCTCCCATCAGCGCCTGTGTGTGTATATGTATGTGTGTGTGTGTGTGTGTGTGTGTGTGTGTGTGTGTGTGTGTGTGTGTGTGTGTGTGTGTTTGTAGGTGAATGCACACATGCATGTGTGTATGTGCATGTTTGGGCGCAAGAGTGCAGTGTGGCGAGGCACATTTTGGTCGAGGTGTCAGTTTGGAAATGAGACTCATTTTGTTTGCATCTAAATACTTAAAGTCATGGGCTGCGCAGTGGTCATGGTGATGGAGGAACAGTGATGATGAGAAGGACAGACAGAAAAAAAGAAAGAAAGAAGGGCAGAAAGATAGACAGACAGACAGAGATACAGACAGAAAGAAAGAAAGACTTCAAAATGATAATAATAATATCCAGTGCAATAACAAACGGTTACACAGATACTCTCTGAATACCTAATAAAAGTCAGAAATAACGAAGGAAAGAGAGAAGAAAGAATTTATATGTGTTGGAAGACATTGGAAAGTGTAGGAGGGGAGAGGGCACTGATGAATGACTGTAATACATGGAGGAGACCACAATGCCTTCAGTCCAAGTCAAATTAGACCAGCACGTCTTATTTACACCAGACAAATCCAACTAATAAACACCTTCACCAAACGTTAAGAAAATGCATGTTTAATCGACTTTCAGCAAAGAAAATTATATATATGTATCAGCCACCAGCTCTGCTCCTCACTCTCATATACTATGATATGATACATGAGACCCCTGCTCTCTCCTGGTCTCCCACCCAACAGGCCTTACCTGCTGGGAGTCCACCACAACGTAGCAGGAAACATCCACTTTGCATCTCATCTGGACTACACAGATCACTGGAGACTCTAATTGGATCCCTAGATGCACAGTTCTGGGGGATCCTCTTAAACAATGCATGCTGAGACTAAAGGAGGTCAACGAACATCAGTTATTGACATAATGGCCCAAAAGAGGGGAATGGTGTATTGGAAACGCCTCAAAGTCACTGGAGACCTCCACAGAGCCAAGAGAGTAGCAAAGAACACAACGGCCTCTCTCCTCTCTTACCCTCAAACTGAAACACGCCTCGGAACCAGAACATTGACCAAATATATTAAATCAGACCCAAAGTCACTGGAACGTCCAAACCTCCTCAATGGCAAACCAAAATGCATCCTTAACAGAAAGTTCAAAGAATTCAAATGAAATCAATGAAAATCACCTTTAGTTTTCCAACTAATGTAGGCCTATGAATGAACCGATCAAGAATGGCATGGCAAAAAAAAGAATAATGATTGAATCACCTAAATGCCCTCCATAACAAGCTTTCTTCCCTGGATCCCCTAACTCATATAATATATATAAAATAATATCTGACACACTTGTAAAGGTCAGCGTCCACGGTGGTCAAAGTTATTACTTCCGTAGAACTAATCGCATGAGAAAGATTTGTTGGGTTGTTCATTTTAATGATTTATATTATTTTATATATTGTTTAAATGTTCATGTTTTAAAGGTTCAAATAATATGTAACTGCGTGGAGAACTCTGGGCCCAGGTTGTGTCTATAAGAGTCTATAAGAGGCTATAAGAGTGAAGCTTTGGTGATATACACACGTCAATGGGTGAGAGAGAGAGAGAGGGAGAGAGCGGGAGAGACAGTGAGAGAAAGAGAGGGTGAGAGAGGGAGAGAGAGAGAAGGAGAGAGAGGGGGAGGGAGGGGGAGGGAGACAGTGAGAGAGAGAGTGGGAGGGATAGAGAAGGAGAGGGAGGGGGATCGAGAGAGTAGACAGTGTGAAGAACACTAGCTAATATAAATTCATTATGTAAAGCCGCAGCTCAAACAAATTGACAGGCGGGTATTACACCCTAGAGGAGCCGAATCAAGAGCACCAAAGAATTAGCGCCGCTCACCCTTGACCCCCAACCCCTCCCTGCCCGCTGGAGTGTGCCCCCCATGCATACTAAATGCTGCAGGACGGAGAGATGGGGTGGGTTGGAGGTGGGTGGGGCCGCACCAAAACTGTGCTCTTACAGTGGTTTGCAATACTCCCCCCACCCCCACCCCCCACCCACACGTTATCCCCAACAACAGCACACGGACCCCAACGTGGCTCTTCAGGAACGCAAGCCAGCTCACAGGAAAAACGGAATCAACTAAAAACCTGAGCGCGAGGAACCTTGGGAAAGGTGATCTCCGAGTGGAACGCCAAGGCTCCACCTCACCACGGCACCCCCGTGGAGAGGGAAAGAAATCGACGCATTTAAACTTCACCGAGGGTTTTTTCAAAAAGGCCCTGAAGTGTTTTTGATTTGATTTCACATCCCAAGGCCACCGCCAACAACCTCAAAAGGTCCGTTCTTTCTTGAGCTCAGAAAGCCTCATTAACTGCTCAACAACGCAAAAATATCTATTGGACCAACAAATCAGTGAGAAGTGACCCTGACAGAGGGTGGGCTGGAGTGCGTTGCACGGGTGTGAGAGTCCGGATGATTTTGAAAAGCGTAGCACTGCGGCACATGTTTTAGACGCCCGCCCATCCCTCAAAAAGGTCCCGCCATCACAGACGCTGTCAACATGGTCTGCCTGGACTCACTAGCATGGGAATAAGGATGTTCTGAAGACATGCATGCACGCACGCGCGCACGCACACGCACACACACACACACACACACACACGCACACAAACACAAAGCTGAGAGTCAGTGGTGACTGCCGGAATTGTTGGCAACATGGTGACAACACTGGTCTCCCAGCTTCAGGATTGAGACTCGTCGGAGACGAGGGAGAACGAAGTGGAGAAAAGGAGGTGAAGAGAAAATAGAGGAGAAGAACAGAGGAGAAAAGGAGGTGAAGAGAAGAGAGGAGAAGAACAGAGGAAAGGAGGAAGAGATTAAGACAATAGAAGACATTTGACCGAAGGCCAGTTTAATCATTAGAAACATACGGCAAGTAATGAGATACACCATCACAAAAACATGATTAAAAAGAAAATCCTCTGGAAATGTTTTCATCCAGGAGTTAATACTATTTTTTTAAAGGGTAGTGGTCACCATGAAGGCAGGGCTGGCCCAGAGACACACTGGATCTAATAACATCCTTGATAAACGATTGCTGCCTCAATTATGGCGCAGGGCTCTGAGCAGCTGGTGTTAAAGCGACCTGATTCATGATGATAACGGGTCATGTTATTTGTTCCACAAATAACATTAAGCCCTCTTACGCTATCCCCCCAGACAGACACACACACACACACAAATATACACACACACACACACACTCTCTCTCACACACACACACACTGACATACAAAGACATACACAGACTAATATGATTTTGAAGAAAAATCACAAAGGCCAGCGAAGGCAGCTCTTAGCAACAGAAATACAAACCGCAAAAGTTATGCTCCTGGGACAATGTGTACATACAGCGATAAGCGGTGATACTATGACACAGCAATTTCATGCTTTGGTAAAAAAAAGAAAAATATTGTCACTTATATTTCTGTTTCGTAACATTCTGTTCGTTGTTGACGACCCTCAGATGTGTGGTGTCCCATCAGGGTTTCAGACTCCAGGGTGTGATAAGATCCTAACAAGCAGAGTTATCTGTAAGGGCAGGTCTTGAAGACTTGTGCATTGAAAGCAGCAGGCAGAGCAGTAAAGGACATGAAATACACTGAGTAGAAAAAAAAGATTGAAACGAAATATTCCAACACAAGCCTAGACTCGCGTCAATGACCTAAATATTGATCTAAACAAGAACTGGAGAGCAACTATCCAAGACCCCCGTCTCACTGTTCCGAACGTGCAATTCTAAAAAAGGGTCATAGAAACCGGCCAGAGAGCCATGACATGACCATGTGACGGATACCAGACGCTGACTCCAGCGAGACAGACAGGGCCACACAGAACAAGAAGTAGATCCCTTCAGCTGTAGAGGGGAGAAAGGCAGAAGGACAAACACTCGATAAACCGACTTATTGCATTACAAACAAACACAAAGTGGCCTAAAGAAAACGAAAGAGCTGTCAAAAGCGCTGCTGATGGCATGCCATCAAACGGCAATTTTGAAGAGCATTCATAGTTATGTATACACCCCCCCCCCCCCCCCCCCCCCCCTGTCCCCCGCCGCCCCCGTCCATCTGCGTGTGCACAGACTGAACACCCCTTTGGCCCCGCTCCGGAATCAATGAGCGAGCCCGTGGCCGCGTTGCTTGACCAGCGCTGGGAGTCCCGTTTGCTGCCGGGACCGCCGGGGGAGATCAATGCTTAGGCTTCTGCTGCTCATCGATTCAAGTCGCTCCTTTTTACTTCCCCTCTCCCTCCTCGTCCTCCCCCCCCCCCCCCCCCCCTTCTCTCACACCTGAGAGGAGATTAACGAGACAGCGGAGAGAAGAGGTGAGTTTAACAGGCTACACTAATAGGATAGAAGATTGATCGGTTGTCTCTCCTCGAACTTTGAACTTCTAGTGCACCACCTGCTGGGTGTTATTATTTTAGGTTGCGGTTGTTGGAGGATACATTTTATGCGTTTGATCTATTTCTATGCTTCTACTGTGTGCGATGTTGCTTGTGAGGTATGTGACTGCTGGTGCTTCACCGCAGGAGCACTGTTGAAATCTCATCTAATTTCCTTCTCTCTGATAGGCTATAGTCTCCATTAGCTGTTCTCACTACTGAAACCTTGAAAGCACATCGAAGCTGCCAAGGTCTGTTGAATTGTTAATCGCAAACTTCATGTACACACACGCGCACACACACAAACATGCACACATACACACTCATTCATTAAGAGTTGGTTGTGGGTGTGTGTGGTTCTGTCTGGAACTGGACCTGTTGCAGTAAGGTAACATAACCTTGTGCTAGTCTATTCCTTGCGGTTATATTGACAACGCAGCCACTAACTCCAGGGACTTAATGCCACCATGACACACACAATGGAACTTAAGTTCCCAAGTCCGGCACAAATATATCGATCAGAGCGTCTAGCGCTCGGCCAACATTAATCTGGAGTCCTGAAACCCATACCGAAAGGACGTGAGCTCAGCAAAATACTTTTGCTGAGTGGACACTAGTCCACGGCGGTGTTGTGGATCAAGCAGGGCATAGACTAGAGAGAGACAGGGAGGACAGAGAGAGAGAGATGGAGTGAGAAGGGGGGATAGAGGGAGGAGAGAGAAATGGGGAAAAGAGAGATAGAGAGAGGGAGAGAGAGAGGGGGGAGGGAGAGGGAGTGGGGGGAGAGAGTGTGAGAGAGAGAAAGGAGTGTCAGAGAGAAAGAGAGATAGAGGGGGAGAGACAGATAGAAAAATAGAGAGCAAGAAAGAGAGAGGGAGAGTGAGAGAAAGAGAAAGAGAAAGAGAAAGAGAAAAAGAGAGAGCGAGAAAAGCAGAGGTTGGTTGGAGGAGAGGATAGGCAAGGAGAAGAGGAGAGCGCATGAGAGGAGGAGCAAGGGGGGAGGAGATCAAAGTGAATGTAAGAGGGGGAAGGGAGGGAGGGATGAAAGGAGCTGAGGGGAGGAGGAGACCAGACGAGAGGCGTGAGAGGAGGAGAGAACAGGGGAGGAGGTGAGAGAGCAGGAGAGAGGAGTGGAGGGAAGCGGTGGGAAAGAGGGATGAAAGCACAGGAGGGGGAAGCGGAGAGAAGGAGAAAAGGGGGATGAGAGGCGGCTAGAGGAGAGGAGGTGAGAGGGGAGGTGGTAGGCTGAACAGAGGAGTGGAGTGCTGCTGAGTGTCGGGGGGCAGGGAGGTGGGCGATGTGGAGCGTTTCGAGCAGCGTTGTGTCTAGACGGTATTTATGATCCACGTGTCTGCCGCTGCCGCAGCAACCAGCCAGCGGTCGCGGCAAGATGACATGCTCCTCTCTAGTGGAATCATTTTCTCTGTGATCACCGCCTGTTTCATTTATGTCCCCCCTCTCTCCATCTCTCACTCTATCCCTCTCTCACTCTGTCTCTCCCTCCATCACTCACTCTGTCCCTCACTATCTCCCTCCATCTCTCACTCTGTCCCTCACTACCTCCCTTCATCTCTCACTCTCTCCCTCCCTCCATCTCTCACTCTGTCCCTCTCGTCATCTATCACTATGTCCCTCTATCACTGTCCCTCTCTCCATCTCTCACTCTGTCCATCTCACTCTGTCCCTCTCACTCTGTCCCCCTCTCCATCTCTCACTCTGTCCCTCTCTCACTCTGTCCCTCTCTCACTCTATCCCTCTCTCCATCTCTCACTCTATCCCTCTCTCAATCTCTCACTCTGTCCTTCTCTCCCTGTCCCTCTCCATCGCTCCCTCTCTCCATCTCTCACTCTGTTCCTCTCTCCCTCTCTCCATCTCTCACTCTGTCCCTCTATCCCTCCATCCATCTCTCACTCTGTCCCTCTCCCTCTCTCCATCTCTCACTCCAGCCCTATGTCATTCTGTCCCTTCCTCCATCTCTCACTCTGGCTCTCTTTCCATCTCTCACTCTATCCCTCTCTGACTATGTCCCTCTCTCCATCTCTCACTCAGTCAGTCACTCTCTCCATCTCTCACTCTGTCACTCTCTCCATCTCTCACTCTGTCCCTCTCTCCATATCTCACTCTGTCCCTCTCTCCATCTCTCACTATGTCACTCTCTCCATCTCTCACTGTGTCACTCTCTCCATATCTCACTCTGTCCCTCTCTCCATATCTCACTCTGTCCCCCTCTCCATCTCTCACTATGTCACTCTCTCCATCTCTCACTCTGTCACTCTCTCCATCTGTCACTCTGTCCCTCTCTCCATTTCTCACTCTGTCACTCTCTCCGTCTCTCACTCTGTCACTCTCTCCATCTCTCACTCTGTCACTCTCTCCATCTCTCACTCTGTCCCTCTCTCCTTCTGGGTCTTTGTATCTCGGTCAGTCGAACTGCTAGAACATCTGTCCCTCTCTCTCCCTCTCTGGCATATTCTCATTATTTCTTTCTTTTTTCTCTCTCTCTATCTCCCTATCCGTTTCCATCATTATCCCTCTTTCAACCTCTCTCATTCTTTCTCAAACTATCACTCTTTACTCACTGCCCCTCTAATCTCTTTCATAATATCTCTCCATCTCTGTCTCTCTCTCTAGCTCTCTCTCTCTCTTCCCCACTCTAAATCTTTCAGACATCAAGCGAAAGAAAGAAAGAAAGAAAGAAAGAAAGAAAGAAAGAAAGAAAGAAAGAAAGAAAGAAAGAAAGAAAGAAAGAAAGAAAGAAAGAAAGAAAGAAAGAAAGAAAGAAAGAAAGAAAGAAAGAAGAAAGAAAGAAAGAAAGAAAGAAAGAAAGAAAGAAAGAAAGAAGAAAGAAAGAAAGAAGAAGAAAGAAAGAAAGAAAGAAAGAAAGAGAAAGAAAGAAAGAAAGAAAGAAAGAAAGAAAGAAAGAAAGAAAGAAAGAAAGAAAGAAAGAAAGAAAGAAAGAAAGAAAGAAAGAAAGGGAAAAGAGGAATATGTGACGGCTCAGAAAGTGACACTCGTCGCTGGTTCCCGCCTCGCCACCGCCTCTCACATTAACATGCGCTCTAGACAGCTAAATATTTTAAGTGCCCCGACGTCGGCCCGGGCTCTACACACTGGAAGCCCCTCCAACACAAGCTCCTTACACACACACACACACTCTCTCTCACACACACACAAACACACACACACACACACACACACACACACACACATCTACACACGTCTGATGCTTCAGAATGAATCGAGAGGGAGGGTGTGGGAGTGTGTGTGTATGGGGGGGGGGGGGTTAACAATGACAGTAAAAAAACGATATATAGAGACAGGGCCACTGGGAGAGGGAGAGCGTGAAGGATAGGGAGAGGGAGAGAGGGAGAGGGCGAGGGAGAGGGAGCTAATGGATTATAAGGAGCATACAAATGGAAGATTAAAATGATGCAAAACAGGGATGTCATCAAATATAATGTGTGTGTGTGTGTGTGTGTGTGTGTGTGTGTGTGTGTGTGTGTGTGTGTGTGTGTGTGTGTGTGTGTAGATATGTGTGTGTGTAGATATGTGTGTGTGTGTGTGTAGATATGTATGTGTGTCTGTGTGTGTGTGTGTGTGTGTGTGTGTGGTGTGTAGATGTGTGTGTGTGTGTAGATATGTGTGTGTGTGTGTGTGTGTAGATATGTATGTGTGTCTGTGTGTGTGTGGTGCGTAGATATGTATGTGTGCTCAGAGGTTAGGAGTGGTTGGTCGTAGTGAGGGAGGGAGGGAGGCGAATGGAAAGGATATGAAAAAGGGGAGGTGAAGAAATCAAACACACACACACACACACACACCGGTGAATGAAAGTGGTGCAGTCTGTTTTTATTTTTTCTCCCCTAAAAGTTTTTGAAAGAGAACGCCGCAGCACATCAAAGTGTCCTGGCAGACAGCCACTAGTGTCCTTCGGCCTCTCTCTCTCCCTCTCTTATGCTACCTCTCTTGCCCGATCTCGCTCTATCTCTCTCGCCCAATCTCCCCTTTTCCTCTGTTTATTCCTGCCGGTCCATCTCTGTCTCTCACTCCCTCTCTGTGTTTATGTCTCCCTGTCTCACTCTCTCGCTCTATTTCTCTATCTCTAAGGTATAAGTTTGAGCATGTGTTACCATGTGTGTTAGCATGTGTGTGTTACCATGTGTGGAAGTGTGTGTGTTTTACCATGCATGTTAGTGTGTGTGCGTTACCATGCGTGTTGGCGTGTATTGACCATGTGTGTTTGACCATGCATGTTAGTGTGTGTGCGTTACCATGCGTGTTGGCGTGTATTTGACCATGTGTGTTTGACCATGCATGTTAGTGTGTGTGCGTTACCCTGCGTGTTGGCGTGTATTTGACCATGTGTGTTAGCGTGTGTGTTTGACCATGAGTGTTAGCGTGTGTGTTACCATGTGTGTTAGCGTGTGTGCATTACCATGTGTGTTAGCGTGTGTGCATTACCATGCGTGTTAGTGTCTGTGTGTTACCATGTGTGTTTGTGTGTGTGTATAACCATGTGTTATTAGCCTGTGTGTGTTGGCATCTACGAAAAGCAGGACAGTAGAGACTCAAATAGAACATCCCAGATCTTGGACAGGAAGGGGTCAAAGGTGAGGTGCGTCTATCGATAAAACAACGGATCAATTCACTTCACCAAAAGTTTTCCTCGGTTTTCCTTCGCTGCCTTCGGGGTCCAAAACTCACTTTTAGAATGTTGTCTTTTTACCTGCCAGAGTTAAAAAATCCACCGGCCAAACTGTTGTTTTAGTATGTAACCTTGCGTGTTTCACCTGCCAAACGGTCAACTCTCACCACCATGGCTGGTGTTCACTTTGGTCCGTGGCTGCCTGGGTTCTACCCCCATGTGGGTCAGAGCCTGAGGGGTGCGTTTGGTACTCACAGCTGAAGATGCCCGGCGGGGGGTGCTGGGTAACCACAGGGCAGTTCTCCTCATCGCTGTTGTCTCCGCAGTTGTTCAGCTGGTTGCAGATCAGCGAGCCCAGACGCAGACAGTTACCATTGCTGCATTGGAACTTGCACTCTGCACATCGGGAGAGAGAGGGACAGAAGGACGGTCAGAGAGAAGGACGGTCGGGCGGACAGACAGAAGACAGAAGCCACCGATCAGCATTGCACGTGTTGTAATGGCTCACACATTAATGGGAGTTCTCTTTGTTCCATCTCAACGGGGTAGAAGGAGCCGAACACCAGACTCTAGAGCAGTTGTTATGTTACAAGCAGGGTCCTTTGTGCTAACAGTGTTGAGACACAACGGCCACAACGGAAAAAAAAACATCAGACTCAAATCTAATTTCATACAACATCTCATCTTAGTCACGAGGCATTGTGTGTTGTCTCGCATCCATAGAGTAAAAGGTCAAATGGAACTTTTGTTTTTCTGGTTTTGTGTTTTGGTCATTTCCTGCGGCAAACTCGATGGTAAAAGTGCTGTAAATGCACTTCACAGAGAAATGAGGGCAGATTAAAAAAAACACACAACTCCGCAAACACACACATAGTCTTTGCCCAAAACAACAAATAAACAAATGTTTTCTTTGCACAAAAAGTGTGCTTTGATGTCTACGCTCCCCCCAAAACCAAACCATGCCTCAGTCACACCATTACCAACGTCTTTACTTCCAGAAACTGAATATTAATATGCTCATACATTAATACAATCTGTTTCTGAGGATGGAAATGAAAGGGAAGGGGAAAGGGGTGTATGCATTAATTACTCATAAGTAAGAAAGAAGTGAGGGAAAGGTCCTGGACCAGTTTGTCGGTGTGTTGTCTCTACAGGGTTCTCTCTGTAAACCACTGGTCAGGGGAGAGTGAAGGAGAGAAAGAGAGCGATAGAGAGAGAGAGACGCATTAAGAGTGAGACAAAGAGACTAAGAGGGAGAGAGAGAGAGATAGACGGAGAAAGGAGAAGTAATGATATCTTTTCAGAGAGAAAGTGAGAGAGACAGAGAGACACAGAGAGAGAGAGAGAAGAGAGAAGAGAGAAGTAATGATATCTTCTCAGAGTTTGGTCGCTAGTGGCTGCTTCTCCCTCTATGACCTGCTGGCCTGCGAGAGGCAGCTCCTTGACCCTCACCAGCCAAGCGCACGCTGAGGGCGGCGCTGGGTCTCAACAACACAACAACACCAACACAAAGAACTGCAAGGCTCGCTTGTATTTTCATTTTTCGTGGGAGTTAGGGGGACAAAGAGAACCTCAGCGCTTCTTTTGTCGTCATGGAGATGGATTGCAGTTTTATTTTTCGTAATTATTTTACAGCTCCCTACGAGGGCAGAGCATGAAACTCCAGGAGTTACGATGCTTAAGATGTCTGCAACAAAAATGATCGCGGTGCTCCTCCAGGCCGGTGTACATCACAGGAACGTGACTGTAGCAGAAAGAAGATCCGTCTTATTACAATCGTCGACCTTGGGTGAGTAAATAGCAGCAAAAGAAACACAAAAATATGAACACATAAATTATGATGGAGAAACTAATCCTGCAGAGAGGCAACGGTGGAAGGAAAAGCCTTTTAATTAAATTCATTAGAATGTAGGAGTTGGGGAAGGGGTGGAGGGTAGACCCACACGGCAGGCAGCTTAGACCTGTGAGCCAACACAGAGACGCAATCACACACACACACACACACAAGCATACATTAATGCACACACACACCCACACAAACACCCACATGCATGCACACATAAACACATACATACCTACACACACACACACACACACATACCCACAAACCATTCACACACAGACATACGCGCACACACACACACACACACACACACACACACACACACACACACACACACACACACACACACACACACACACACACACACAGATGGACCAAGGTACACCTAGCATGCTAACAGCAAGCATACAAACTAGCAAACTGATAAACCGACATTTTGTGGCGTTTCCTGCTCCAGTCCTTCTGATCTGCCCAGTTCCTGCCCTGCTGTCAGACAGAGACCTAATGACACTGCACATTCTCCCCGCGGTCCACCCATAACAAGAACAGCTTGTTCTGCTCATGTCTAGACAGCGGCGTGGGGATGGGCTGGGGGGGTGTGGGGGGGGATAGGGTGAGAAGGGGGAGGGTGGTGGAAACTGAGCTGATTCAAAGAACAGGCCAGTGTAACCATTTCGTTATTAACCCAAAAAAAGGCTATTTATTTCGTGTGAGCGGCAATTAGTAAAGCCTCTGGGACTCCACTCGTCTCCCCTCCACTATCGCTCTATTCCTCTGCTCTCCTTCTCCTCCTCTTCTTATTCTTCGTTAGTCTCGAATCCTCCCTCTGTTTCTGTAAAGCTCCTGTCTCATCGTTAGTCCTTCATTAGTCTCTCTCTCTCCCTACTTCTCTTTCCTTCTCTCTCCCTCCGTCGCTCTCCCTCTCTCCGTGCTTGCTGTCAGACAGTCTACCCTTTCCGCCAGTCAAGCCATTAGACAGACAGACAAATAGGAAAGACAGACAGACAGGAAAGACAGACAGTCCATCTGTCAGTCAGACAGACAGGCAGACCGTCTGTCCGTCGTTCTGTCTGTCTGCCAGTCTCCTCTGTCAATCTCTCTTCCCTTGACAGATCACTGTTAGAACACTATTTCCTCCCCTGGACATGAGTGTGTCCGTGTGCGCGCGTGTGTGTGTGTGTGTGTGTGTGTGTGTGTGTGTGTGTGTGTGTGTGTGTGTGTCTGGGAGATGGAGAAAGAGCGGGTGAGAGAGAGAGAGGTGGTGTGTGAGAGACTGCGAGAGTGATGGTGGTGGTGGTGAGGTGTGAGTGTGTGTCTGTGTGTGTGTGTGTATGCGTGTACGCCAGTGTGTGTGCGTGCGTGCGTCTATGTGTGTGTGCATGTACGTGTGTGCCAGTGTGTGTGCGTGCTTGCGTCTGTCTGTGTATGTGTGTGTGAGTGTGTGTGTGTGTGTGTGGGGAGGGGGATAATAAGATACAAGAAGTTGACAGTGAGGGGAAGGCAGTAGTAACAGGAACACACACACACATAAATGAGAGGGTGAAGGAGGAGAACATTGTGTCTTTCTGAAAATAATCAAATGTCATCAATAACAGATGAGGACCGAGATGCTAATGATGATGATGATGATGATGAGGGTGAAGGTGAACATGTGACAGTCACAACTGGGAGGTGTGTGAAGTTGTGAAGAAAGTACACCGTGCATGTGTTTGTGGGTGACGATGAAGATGATGTATGTGAAGGTGCAGGTAGTGGTGAAAGGAAGGCATGGGAGTAGGCGGTGGTTGGGTTGGGTAGTTTAGAGGTGTCACTAATGGGAATATTCCATTTGCTATGTCTGTTGCAGCCAGCCCTCCTCGCATCAACCCCCACCTGCACTCCTGACATCAGACAACAGAATCTTTGCCTTCTCTGAGACGTGGGCTGACGTAATGGACTTTCCCCTGGCCTGTTGATTTGCTGCTTCTTTAGAAAAACACAACACATGAGAGGCAACAGCAACAAACAAACCAAATAAAACCAGGGGAAGTCGGAAACCTCAAAAGTAACAGACATAGAATAGAAGTAATGCAGAGACACAAAGGAAACATTATGCAGAGGACTCCATTCATCATTTGTGTGTGTGTGCATTTGCCTGATTGTGTGTGTGTATGTGTGTGTGTGTGTGTGTGTGTGTGTGAATGTGTGTGTGTGTGTGTGTGTGTGTGTGTGTGTGTGTGAGCACTTGCATGTGTGTGTGTGGAGACATTCATGTGCACATATTTGTGCGTATGAGGAAAATCCAGGGGGCTGCTAGCAGCAGTCATGGCTGTCGGGACGGACTGATAAACCATTATGAAAGAAGCTGGTTCTAGGCTAGTCTATAGATACACCTGACACACCCATGCTCATACACTAAACTCTGTATGACGGAAATAGCCAGGGCTATAACAGGAAGACAGGCTCGCCGTGTCCTCCAGTGCTAACGCTAATATCAAGCTATTCCTAATCTGGCCAGGGGGGTACAGGTCCCAACATATTGATTTAGTAAGTGTGACATTCGGTGTTTTTCCAGGGTCATTTCCCTACTCCTCTGGGAAACAGTGTGGTGTGTCTTGGTATTAGAACAATGTTTCACGGCTACTGGGATATCGGTAGACTACTTCCTCGCATGTTCTGCTTTCCCACTGCCGACAAAAAGCGCAGACTATGCATATAGCGACGCCTTAGGAGGGGAATTACCACACTTTCTTGTACACACAGGCCCATAAGAAAAATAACTTGTAAGCATAATGTAAAACGCAGTGACAACATTGCAAAGAGATCTACACTTTGCCTGAAAACTGAGATTCTTATTGCTTCTCCCTTTCCTCCCCCTCTCGAGGCTTTCTGTGCTCTTTGTCTCTCTGCTGCACGCTGCTGTACTCGTGCTCTCGCTTCAATGAGGTCATGAAAGGGCAGGGAATGTGGGCGGGACCGTTGCTATGCCACCAGGACGGACGGCTTCCTGCCAAGGGATTGGCTCGGTTATCTGAACCAAGGTGAAGGGCTACAACTGATCTATCGGAATGTAGGATGGGAGAAGATGGTGAGTGGTATCGACTACATCCCGTCAGCTCTGGTCCCTCTTACTACCACAACGCAATGTCCGCTCCCTTACTTCCTATGAGCTGTTTATGTCACTTAACAGTCCCTGGAATGAGAAGAAAAACAACATGACAAGATGGACAACCACAAGGGGAACAAATATGGACGTTTTTTGACGAATAATTGATCAAAGCAACATCTGAAACATTTAACGGAAGCTGATATCCCTCTCTCCCGCATCTCACCACTATACCCATTTGACTGACATTCCCGCCCTCTCTACCACCAACAACACTCATTCGAAACACCCCATTCCAGGCGTTCCATGGTGGGATGACAACACTTGGGCAGGAGGTTAATTTGAATGCAAATCAACAGCCACGACAGAGCGACTGTGGTTGCATCAGCATACGTGGCTAGTGTTTGCTCAAGTAGGGTAATGCTAATAGGCAAAATACCAGGATCCAATCAGTTATTTGTAATACAAAAAAATACATCAGAAGTAAACTCCGTTTACTTGTTGCAATCTGCAACGTCAACACTAAATGCCATTAAATCCTACACACTGCACCTTTAATATAATATATTTTAGTGTGGGTTCCAACACAAAGAATGGGCTTTTTGCAACTTGAAGTTAGACATATTACACCAATACAAATACATTGTTATGATGAACCACAGTCTCCTGCCAAAGGTGAACCCTTGAAAACAAATTGTTTGAGCTTAAACATTTCCTAGATGGGAAATTAAAAGAGTTCAGAGTTGCATCGAAAGCAGAATTGATAGCTTTAGATAGCCTTCTATTGGACAGCAGAATATTTGTCGCAATGCGCATCGTAAATGTTTTAAAACTTCTTTTTTCTGAACTGAAAGTCCGCGGCGCAGCGCTGCTACCGTGTCTTGCTAGCTGCGGTGCCAATCTGTCGTTGCGCAGCCCAGGCCAACAGAAAATAGCTGTTATTAGAATGCTGGCGATAAAGTTGACACATTCTGTGTGCAGGGAGCCGTAGTCCTCCACTCCATGCTTTTATCTTCCTTTGATTATGGCTCTCCCTTCCCTTATTTCCCCCTGTATCTCTCCCTCATGCCCTCTAGCCCGCATCCTCCATGGCAGTGAGGCAGCGGCATTAAAGTAACAAATGTGCTGCAGATGCAGCCGCTGCGTGCGAGGCGTCGGGCATCATTCCTGGCTGCTGTCCCTTCACCCCCCTTACCCCCCTTACCCCCCTCGCTCACTTCCACCCTCTCTCTCCTTCTCATCTATCCCTTCACCCCCCTTACTCCCCCCTGCCTCCCAATCACCTCCCCCTCCTTCCCGCCATCTCTCTCCTTCTCATCTGTCCATTCACCCCCCCCAACCTCGACCCCCCTCCCTGCCTCCCTCCCTCGCTCTCTCCCTCCCTCTCATCTACCTTTCTCTACCCCTGCGTACCTACCCCCCCCCCCGCCTCCTCCTTCTCCCCAAACCTCTCCCCCCCTTTCTTCTCTTTCATCCTCTCCTCTCGTTTCGTTGGCTCAACCAATATAATTAGGCGTGTCACAGTTGTGCTGAGCTGGCAGAATAAACTCCCAAAGTGAGGGAGAGGAAAGTAAGGGATGGAACGAGAGAGAGAGAGAGAGAGAGAGAGAGAGAGAGAGAGAGAGAGAGAGAGAGAGAGAGAGAGAGAGAGAGAGAGAGAGAGAGAGAGAGAGAGAGTGTGAGAGAGAGAGGTTCAGAATGATCAGTTTGAGCAAGGTGGTGGAGGGCATATAGAATTATGTTGCCCTGGGGAGAGGCAGTGAGTTTGCGGGAGAGGAAAAATGTGAGCGATAGAGAGGAATAAGAGTGTCAGACAGATCGAGAGAGAGACATAACGAGAGGGTGAGAGATAAAGAGAGAGAGAGAGAGAAAGACACCTTCAGGCTGTGTCCCTCCATTCCGCATTCCAGCATCACCACTGCTCAAGCACAACGGTTTGCTGAGTTGTGCATGTGTGTGTGTGTGTGTGTGTGTTTGTGCGTACTTGCGTGCAGTAATCGCAGAACTAAACGTAAACTAAACGTCGTGTTCAGTGAATGTACGTGTCCAGGGGACAGCAAGTCTCACCGAGATCGGTTTGTCGTAGTGTGTCTGTATATGTGTATTTGTGTGTACCTGTGTGCATGCGAGTGTGTGGGTGCATGCGCATGTGTGTGTGGGTGCATGCGTGCGTGTGCATGTGTGTGTGTGTGTGTGTAACCCCGTATAGCTTTGTCCATGGGTGGTCTGATGCCTGGCACGTAGTTGCCACATTTTAAATTGAAACTCAGCAGACAACCTCTGTCTGTCTGATGCCTCTCTCTCTCTCTCTCTCTCTCTCTCTCTCTCTCTCTCTCTCTCTCTCTCTCTCTCTCTCTCTCTCTCTCTCTCTCTCTCTCTCTCTCTCTCTCTCTCTCTCTCTCTCTCTCTCTCTCTCTCTCTCTCTCTCTCTCTCTCTCTCTCTCTCTCTCTCTCTCTCTCTCTCTCTCTCTCTCTCTCTCTCTCTCTCTCTCTCTCTCTCTCTCTCTGTCTCTCTGTCCATGTCACCGTCTCACCGGGATTAATGAAGCAGAAATTCCATTTAAGCAGTCGAAACATTTTGTTTAGACCAGGGCAAGGTGCAAGGTGAGCACAACTCTATTTGCATACAGAGGCGGTGGGACACAAGGAGAGACAACAGACATTATGTTCGATAACGTCATCTTTTTTTAGGTTGTCATAACAACAAACCCCTGCGATATGTAGTTTACCACAGGAGAGTGGCCATTAAAAATGAATTGACTTTGAGCGGTTGTGACGACCCTGATATTCTTGTGATATTCAAGTGGAATTAATACCTTTTAGAGGGTTTTTTTCACAGTTCCCGTGTTTGTTAAATGACGCAGCCTGATTCAAATTAGCAATCTCCCTTTCAAGAGGAACCATGGACTCCGCTGCCAAATATACTCCCAAGCTAAATGTGCTTCTGCTGGACCCTGTTTTAAATTGTAAATGTTAGTGATATGCGAGCGTGGCAATAGCATCAGGTCACTGGCTAGCATTAGCACTGAGAATCCTGGGAAATATGTCTTCATGTGGCTGGCTCACTGTCTGCTTTAACACTCCGCCTACGCCAACACCCACTCACATGACTAAGGTACAGACAGAACGACAGTGACACACACACTCTCTCCCTCTCTCTCCTTCTACCATGCCAACCAGGACGAAAATCTCACCAGGAGGCAGTGGTGCCCTGCTGTGCCAAAATACTGCCTTAAACCCAGTCCCCTCCACCATCATTTGAACCATCATGCATGGGAGGAGACTCAGCAGACTGGCTCACAGGATGCAACACAGTTACCCATAACGGGTGGAGAACGTAGCGTCCCCGCCTTTTACTAAGCAGTCAGTTGACAGGACGGAGACAGCGTTTGTTTATCATACGAACAAAACAAATGGAGAAGCAATGGTCCACGCAACCTTGCCTGGCTTTTGGGACAAAGTCAAACAACACACACACACATACACAGACACACACACACAATCCTTTTCACAAAGTGGTCGCCCTTGCTGCTCAAATAGGCTAGTTGCTAGACCTTGACCATCCTTGACTGGTCAATGATAACTTGTCTTAAAATGGTTGTTGAGTACATTTTGTGAAGCAGCAGGGATACAAGGCTCTGGAATGAGCCATTAAGGTAGGCTTCTCTGGTGTTCAGTGTGCATGTGGGTTTTACACTTAACATGAATACATTGATATGATAAATAAACACATAATAATACATCTGTGTTTTAATAGCAACATTTAATGAGCCTTTATCACAGAGGTGTGGTAGCAGGGGCGAACACACACAGTGTATCTCAGCACCTTCCTTTAGGGCACTGCCTACATACCCATCATTAACTCAATCAGCTACACCTGTTTTCGCCCAATCGCCTCTGTGATGAAGGCCTAATATTGCTCTCTATACCTTATCCTAAAATGGATCACACTCATAGACATTAATAGATAGACGCTGCATTGAATGCTTCGACCCGTTTCTGCGATACGTCAACTGGCCTGTAAACAAAGAAAAGTAAAAAGGGGATCTGGATGAAAAGCACTATAACGTTTACATTTCTCAACTCATTTCAATTAGCTGTTTTTATATTCATACTTAATCATTTTATATATCTTTTATATGATTTTATTCATTTCAATCTTATTTATTTTAACTTAAGTTAACTAAAAATATAAATAAATTAAATAAGTAAACTAAATACTAAAGTCATTATGTTTTATTTTTGAGAATCATTAGTTGTGAGAAATATCTTTGTGTCCAAATTGATTAAATTGGTGGTAAAGAAGGAGCAATTTGACTTTTTTTCTACCTCAGAAACACATGAGTACCCTTTTTCCTACGATAAACGGATGATACTCTGATACATCACAGCCTTGGAATGTCGTACACACCGTACACGCGTGCAGGGATCTACGCTCATTGTTTCCCTATAAGAAGACTTTTCTCCAAAGTCTAAAGAGTTAGGGGAACACAAAATATCTTAAGAGGCAGACAAAGACATTAGGAGAATGATGCAAATCTCGGCTCTCTACGTTGTTGTTGAACGGTGATCAGTCTCTGATGTAGTTCTGAAGTTGATTTTATTTTGTTGTACAAACATATTGTGCCACATTGAAAGAATTCAGGAATGGTTAGCCTCGCTAGCCTGTACAACCCCTGTGTGTAGATTAGACTACATTCGATTAGATTCAAGATAAGACATTAATAATTAAATACAAATATAAAGCAAAAGACAAAATTAATCAATAACAGTGGGTGTGAATTAGGTTAATGTAAAGTGGACTGTATTTTGAATCCCTATTAAAGTGTCCTCCACCCTTGTTCCATGTGTATCTCCAGATCCCACCTTTACCTTTAATGAGCAACATTTGATAAGCACTAGGAGCAGAAGTCAAATGAAAACCTGGGTGAACTCTAATCTAGTCTGCCTTTCAGTACCCATAAGTTGTTTGTCTACACTCAAGTTGAAATCTAACACTAATGCGATTATTCAAACTCATCAATTTTTGTTTATGTTTTTGTTAAGCATTTGACATACATGAGTGCTAATCTATAGGGAGCGATACAGCATGTCTCTGGGCTATTTCTTGGAGGGCTGCTACTCCCCAGCTGTCCATTCCGTGGAATGGCTGGAAAAAACAACGTTGTTATGTAAAGGCTACGAGACAACAGCAGCTTCCCCTCACCGCAGTTATCAAATACAGCGAAAACACATGTCAATTAATTAGAGGGAAACAGATAGAGGCAGACACTCAAGAAACAAAGAGCAGACACTCAAGATACACAGAGACAGGCAGCAACTAACAATGTAGCCTACCCATAATGCAAACCACATAGGCCCACACACACATGCGTAAACACACACACACACACACACACAGACCTCCCAAACACAAATACACACACACACACACACACACACACACACACACAGGTGCGCACATACACACATGCATAGGCACACACATACACACACGCATACTCAGATATATACACACATAGACACACTCGCTCGTGCGCTGGAAGCGTACACGTAGACGTTATCCAGACAAAGTGTTCCTATTAAGGGCAGTGTAAACATAGCAGGAGTCTGGAGCAAATACAGCATAGCACATCAGACAACCGGCAGCCATGCACAGAGAATGGAAGAGCAATCACACACACACACACACACACACACACATACATAGGCACAGACGCAAACAGCCATACACACACACACACACACATCTCTTAAATCTCTCATCAAAAGCCACACACAGCTACAGAAGAGATACCAATAAACAAATGCTGACCCACACACACACACATATGCACTCAGACACACACACACAAACACACACACATATCTTTTAAATCTCTCATCAAAAGCCACACACTCTTACAGAAAAGATACAAATAAACAAATACTGACACATACAAATACACACACACACAGGTAGAACAGAGGCTGCTAGGTGACTCACTGTATGTGTCAGACTCTGTACATTTCCACAGCTTCGTGGGGGGCCAAATACTTCATGCTGACATAGACAATGTCAAAGTATTAAACACACATACACGCGCGCTTCAAACGGACCAGCATGTATACACATTTACACATAAGCTACTGCTTCTATCTGATGGAGATGTCTCTGTAGTTTTACTAAATAGATTATGTGGCTCAGTTAACCTAAGTCGTGACATTGCATTGCTTGCACATTATTGTAGACACACCCACACATTCACACACCCACACTCACACACAAAGCATTTGGCATGTATCCACCCAGTTATATAATGGGACAAAACTGAATGAACGCATGCATATGCAGTGCATTGACATGTGTGCTCCTGCAATTATATGAACATATATTTGAATTCACAGTTGCACGCAGTTTCACATGCAGCATGGATAATACACCTACAAAGTATACATACACACACACTGACACACAAGCGCGACATCCAAACAAACAGACAATGCCTTCATGGCACCCAGACTCTCAAGTTTAGTTGGAAGGGATGTGCTCCAGATCTGAAAGCACAGGGCTTGTTTCTCTCACCGCTCCTGCCCAGCTGCACACTGTACTGAAGGTACATTGGATAAACTAAGACAAAGAGAAGCACAGACTCTTTCCAAAAACACTGAGGTTAGAGTAACTGTTGGGCAATAATGCTACAAATTGCCTTTTCCATTAAATATGTTTTGGAAACAGCGAGAAGAGGAACCCCAGGCCTCCTGAACAGAGTATGCATTAGCAGTGGACTGAGATGGCCCCCCCACCACTAAAGGGTTACAACACATCCGGTCTGCTGTGCTTCCTCTAATGAGGGGAAATTGGTTGCAAAAGTACATCACGTAACACAGGAGACCATGTCTCCTGTGTTAACTTTAATACCATCAGCACATACATAACGCCATACGTTACGAAGGGGTAGGTGTGGGGGGATACAACCCCTGAAAGTACACAGTTGTATGTAACATAAATGTAACGCTGAAGCACAATAGCGCCGTAACTCAACTTACATTAACCAACCGTATGCCATTTGCGATGTCAACGTTGCACATTTGTTCACATTTATGTTCATGCGGAAATGGTACACTGTTTGGCCAACATAAACCAAAATTGACACGCAGAAGAAGTTGAAGCTAGCGTAATCACACAATACAGTAGAAGTGGACATTTCCTGCTACTGCTAGCAGTTAGAGCTAAAGCTATAAAAGTTGTTTACATTCATAGCCAGGGCGCACGCAAGATAAATTCAACCAAAGTTCTGCTGATTTAGTTTACATTCAAAGCATGGGCGGATGCAGGCTAAATGCTACCAAAGTGCTACTGCTATGGTATACATTCATAGCCAGGGCGCACGCAGGCTAAATGCTCTTCGGCAGAATCGCTACAACAAAGTCATTCTGACATTTATATTGGTAATATATGTTTTAGTGAAGCCGGGAGAGACGGTTGCGATGTTTGTATCACCAGACCAGTATTGTCCTTTTATTGGAAATATAAATCCTGACTCATTTGAGAAGGGAGATAAGAGTGGAGCAAGAGTGGCTTTCAGTTGTTCACACCTATTGGTCTGAGTTGCCTTCATCGTCTTATATTTACCAGCGGTGTACGACGGTCAGCTTGCTAGAGAGCGTAGTGACTTTAGGCTGCAGCTGCCGTCCCAGCTGCCGGAATGTGTTTATCGACTGCCCTTATACTCAGAGGAGAACGGCGGCTATCACCTGTCCTGTCCCATCAACTCTTATCCCTCTGTGCTATTGAGCAAATTTAAAGCTAGAAAATGTCAAATCAAAGAATGGCCGGTCAGCCAGACTTTAAGGGGGGGGGGGGGGGGGGGGGGGGGGGTAGAAGGAGACATGCTCTGTCCTTGTCCAATGAAGTAGTAACTGCTTAAAAATCGTTGCGTGGAGCACCAATTAAACGTGTCGCCGCTTGCCTAAAGGGCAGGGATGGTCTTAGGAGAAAAAAACACTGTGTCTCTTCAAGGTGATCGTTACCGCCAGGAGCAGCCGTAGAAACTCAACAAATTGCTTACATAGAGCTTCAACAGAGCATAAAGAGCAGAGCGAGAGAGCAATGATAAACACGTTATGGATGTTTGCTGTAGATCCAGAACAAAGTACACTGAGACTATAAGGGGAAATGTGTCTTGCATATTGGGCTCTATGTAATCAATCTGTTCATTATTGTTGAATAATTATTGTATTATATTTCAGAAGACTCAATTAAGTCCTTAGTTCAAAAAGTTACAGAAAGTGAGCTTTCAATATGCTGTTTTAAAAGTAGAAAAGTATTAGCATCATCATCTGTATATGCTTGAAGCTATAGGCAGAAAAGGCTTGGTGTCTTATATGTAATCGACACATCTTTTTGCATTTGATTTCAGCGCTGTTTGTAAAACAAAGTGCATTCGGCGAGGTATTTGTATACATCCTGCCTGCAGAGTGTTTGGGGCGAAGGCTCTGTGTATGGAAGTGCTGCTACCAGTGAGGCGGGAGCAGCTCTCTGAAGGACACCAGGGACAACGCCCAGCTAGGCAGCCAATGGGACCCGCGGGTCGGCACTGCCGATGTGACCTGGGCCCACATGTCGGATTACAACGGAGAACGAGGAGAAGCATAAATACTCCAGCTTGATGAAAGAGAAAGTATTAAACAGTGAACTTGGTTCAGAGGTTCTGCGAGGCGACGGGGCGTTTAAACTTTTCTTGGTGGAAACAAGACACCTTGTTTGGGTGTTTGGGTCCTGATGAGTTTGGGACGGCATCCGTGTCTACATTCAAGTCCAAGCCTATCCCCTATCTGATCTATCTGCACCCTTGTGGGAGAAATGATGTCTGTTTATTTGCTGATAAGTGGGAATGAAAAAGACGGAAAGAGGGAGAGGGAGAGGGAGAGGGAGAGGGAGAGGGAGAGGGAGAGGGAGAGGGAGAGGGAGAGGGAGAGAGAGAGAGAGAGGGAGTGAAGGAGAGAGGGTGGGTTCTCATGGGGAGCTGCTGCATGGCTATCTTCTCTCACCATCTGACAAGCACCTGAGGGAAGACTCCTGACAGCCACGTGAGCAGATTGAAGGAAGAGCAGATAACAGCGGGGCCTCATCCAAAGTGATCAACACCAACCACGCCAGCTCAGACTCTCGTTGGCATGTCTGAGCTGAGTTGGCAATTCACAAGGCCTAAATAATCTTCCCATAGACACAAGCTGTTCAACAGTCCAGCTTGTTATGAAAATGCGACAATGTGCTATTTTTGCATTGCGTGTGCACTGCAGCAGTCCATTTCTTGGCCTTCCCAGACATAATGTAGGCTGTCTCACACTGGTGCAACCGGTTGTTAGTTTAAAGGTAAATAATAATCCTCAGCCTTTTTTATTTCGATTTTGCAGCCCTAATTAATTGTGTACAGTTGGCTGTTACTTTTGAATCTGCATCTTCCACAGTCACGGTCAGGTATCAATATGTGGTAGAGGACAGACAGACTCACAGACAGATGGGGTAGCGAGACCAACACATAGCTAACACAATAGTGGCCGGGTAGACATGCAAAGAGATATACGAGAGTGCCAGACATCAAGACATGCTTGTATCTGTGCCCCCAGCCTTTGGCCAACGGCCCCAGGCGAGGGGACAGGGAGCTGGGCAGGAAGTCTGCCACTAATGGCCCAGCCCGTCGCTCACTGGATTGGATGAACTCCTGCAAGGGGACTCAATATGGATCGAATGTGATGAACGACAGACGGACAGACAAACAGATAGACAGATGGAGAGAGAGACAGACAGACAGAAAGATAGAGAGAGAGGTAAAGAGAGAGAGAAGGAGAGAGAGGGAGTGAGAAAGAGACAGCCTTAGAGGGAGAGAGAGTGATTAGGAGGGAGAGAGAGATAGAGAGACTAAGAGGGAGAGTGAAAAACTGATAGAGCAGGAAAACAAGAAGTGCAACAAATCGGAAAAAAAACACAGAAGGATGGGCTGAAGCTCAAACAGATCAAAAAGGAAGAGCCAAATAAGAAGAGAGAAACATGACACCAAGGGGAGGAGACACCAAGTGAAGGGGGAGGAGAGGTGGAGATGGGAGGATGGATTTTCCCTGTATCTGACATTTGGCAGTTTCAGAACAGAATCACACACACACACACACACACACACACACACACACACACACACACACACACACACACACACTATCAATATTGCCACTTAAACACAATACACACACAACATGCATGTCATAAGACACACACACATACACAGCACATAGCAACAGTCTCTAAATTGTGTGTATATATTTATACATATATTTATACTTATTTTGTTTGTTCTGTTTAACCTGTAATAGAGAACGTGACATGCACCTACATCACCAAGACAAATTCCTTGTATGTTTAAAAAACGTACTTGGCAATAAAGCTTTTCTGATTCTGAACGTGGGTGGAGTGAAAGGCCGGATGACATGTGTTTAAGTGATTTCCTCCGGACATGAACCCTGCACACAGTAAACCAAACCTTGGTTTAACCCTGCAGCTATCGACCGCTCCGTCCATGTACACGCACTGCTGTCTTTGTTTACTGACGCCCCATGACTGCATGTTCACTCATCAGGCACACACACACACACACATGCAGACAAGCACACACACACACAAACACAGGCGTACACACAGAGACATCAACACACACACTCATACACACACATAAATACATGCGTTCACACAGTCACAATGATGCACACACACACTCACACAGACACATCGACGCACACACACACACACGCATACATTAAAGCATGCACACACACACACACACACACACACATTGAAGCATGCACACACACAGAAAAACACATGCATACACATACACATTGATGCACACACACACACAAACACAACCACACACATCAGACACACACACACACACACACATACATACAGAAATAAAATAATTGAGCAGACACATGCCTGCAGAATTCATGGTCTATAAATGTATGTGTGTGTCTAATCTGATATGAGTTGTGTTTTAATAAAAAGCCATGACAACCATTCAAACCACACACTATATCTGCTCTTCAACCTTAATTGGCTCACAGCTAAAAACAGCCAGGCAGTCAATCACAGTAAAGTTACACTTAAAATCACAAATCCTGAGCATGAAATACATGCTGGGATTGCTCATTACATATACCAAGCTGGCAAACAATTTAGCCAGCGTCATGATTATGCAAATAGCCACAAAATATAAATCTGAACAACCGATAACTTCTGAAAGAAAATGCTTTTCTATAGTCTAGTGTTTCGAAAGAAAAGAAAACAAAAAGGCATTTGTCAAAACGGTAAATAGTTCTCAACAACATTGGAAGTCAAGTGCTCAAATCAACGGCAGCAAAATATGACAGAAATATGACACACAGTGGACAGCTTGCGCAATGAGAGCCAAACCCACAGATTGCAGAGAGCAAGTTCTGAGTTATATTTTCATTTGGCTCTGCCAACCTTTCGCTTCTCCGGGGTCACATTGGAGACTTTCAGATGATTGCCTTGACAGGACTCTGCTCTCCTATCTCAGTCAGTTACTGTGATGTCCGTCAGAACATCTCTGGCCTTATAGAAAGAAAGGGTTTTTTACTTTTCGTACTATAAAAAGGTTATTTTCAACATCATAAACTTGGTCGTAACCTTCTCTTCACTTTGAAATAAAATCTAACCATCCTCAAACGAAGTCTGCACACGTAAGAGCATCTTCTTTTCCAACAGTCCTAACTTGGAATGCTAGTTGAAACTTTGACTGCTTTACTGTTGACTATATAGATTACGATTGATTGTACCAAACCAATCAACTTTAACATCTCTTTATGGTTTTGGTAAGACAATCCTGCACCATCAAAATCACTGGTCAAATGTGTCCGTCTGACACAAGTATCCCTTTGTTGGCTGCATTTCTAATTAGAAATGTACTCAAAGATACAAAGGTACACCTTGCTCACATTGATAAGTAAAAAGCAAGAATTAGTCTGTTCAACGAACAGAGAAGTAACAAAATGTATCCATTAAAGTAAACATTAATTTGCTTGCACTGTCCTTGCAATGTCTGTTTCAAACATTCATTAAAAAAACAATCTACCTAATAACGATTTATGATAAACGTCCACCCTCAATTTTCATCTTGCCCTGCCAAGGAAATCTCCGTAATATAATCAGCTAAAAAACAGTAAATAAACAGCTTGTATCCGTCTACTACGCTTGCAGAAGGTTAATTGGGAAATAGATTGCAATTTCAACTTCTGTACACAACTCATCCTGCTATTTGCTAATGGCAAAGCACTAGAGTATCTCTGTATTAGTTCATCAAAACATAGATATAATGGGTGATTCTGAAGGGCAGCACAGTCTAAACGCTGGCCCCTGTTTTGGTTGTCACTAAGCAACTACTGTGTTTTACCATGTGACACATTATTCTTACACATCAGAGCTGCAGACGCAGCGCAGAGCGAGCACACTCCAAATATCCATTTGCCTTTGAATGGATTGTGGGACGGTATGTAAATGTCACCCATATAAAATGAGTTGGGCCTATTGTGCGTTCTTCAATGTTACCTCCTAAGAACAATGATAATTGCAGTCTAATGATTAGTAATGATTAGCTTTCTTTATATTTACAGTTTATTGAGTGTTTGAGTAAGTGTGAGTGTCCTGGGCATCATATTATTAATAACGGTCACTTAGTTAACAACTAAATGTACATTAAAAACATGCTGTCATGTGTACTTAGTCCCCCCCACCTTCACCCCTAGAATCAGTGCGTACCTTTGAAGGCGTTGGAGGCCGGCAAGTCTGTTTCCTGCATACTGCTCCTCCCAGCGTTGCGCTCGCCGCTGCCCGAGCCACGAAGGGTTGCCGGGCGACGGTCCGACCAACCGATCTCAACCGGTGCGAGGCGAGGCCACTGGGCGTGGCGAGCAGGAGGAGGAGGAGGAGGAGGAGGAGGAGGAGGAGGAGGAGGAGGAGGAGGAGGAGGAGGAGGAGGAGGAAGAGGAGGAGGAGCCGAAAATGGGAACGTGCAAAGGTTCGACTGCCATCTTCCTTCGTCAACAGGCCATGCGTGGGAACAGGCAGGCCGCCGCCATGCACAGTGGCTGGCCGGTTTACTGGCTGGATTACTGTCCCGCGAACAAGATGCTTAACTATCCCGCAAACAAGACGCTTAACTATCCCGCAAACAAGGCGCTTAACTGTCCCACAGACAAGACGCTTAACTATCCCGCAAACAAGGCGCTTAACTGTCCCACAGACAAGACGCTTAACTATCCCGCAAACAAGACGCTTAACTGTCCTGCAAACAAGACGCTTAACTGTCCCGCAAACAAGACGCTTAACTGTCCCACAGACAAGATGCTTAACTGTCCCGCGAACAACACGCTTCACTGTCCCGCAAACAAGGCACTTAACTCTCCCGCAAACAAGACGCTTTACTGTCCCACAAACAAGACGCTAAACTGTCCCGCAAACAAAACAAGACTCTTGTGTTTGTTTGTTTGTTTGTTTCCTCTGTTAAGTGTCCTTGGGTTTAAGAAAGGCTCTAAATAAATCCCAGCTATTATTATTATTATCTTATTGTGTCTGGGGAAGATGGCGGGGGTATGGGGTGGGTGTAAACGATCGCTATCCTCCGAGCCACGGGGCTACAGCCATGGCCGGGACCCAGTGACCATCTCTTCACTGTGTGTCTGTTCGCCTGTCTGTCCTCGCCGATGACTTCCTCCGGCCCTCGCACCTTCCTTCCTCTGGTGGAGTTCAGCGAGTTTCTACTTCCTGTCGGAGCAAATACGGTTCTGTTTTGGGAGTCTTGCGGGAGTCCACCGTCTTGTCTGTCAGGTCAGTTTCCTCAACAAAGTGGATACATGTCCGCATCTGTTTTGTTTCCGCTGTAGTTGTGTTTCCTCGGTTACGGTTTTCTTTCCCTTCTGTCTGTGGCCGTGTTTTGGTCGCAGCTCTGCTGGCTCAGCGCAATGTCAGGCTCTCTGATGTTGCTACAGCCCCTGCAGCACAAAGACAATGGAGGGAAAAGGAATAAAATCCATTATCTCAAACCAAACAGTCAACAGGGTTCTACAGAATGCCCCAACATGCAGCCATGTGCAGCCCCTGGCGGGCGATGTCTGTAACAAAGAACGAAGAAAAAACATAGAACCGAAAACATAGACACTTACACACAAACACACACACACACACCAACACACACACGTTGCGTTTGGGATAGAAGGCTAGGTGGGTGGTATGCTGGAGACCCCTGACTCGCCCACCACTTCTTCAACAAATAAGTTCTTAGGTTCTTACATGAAAGAGGGCTACAACGTAGAGAAAGAGACGAAAATAACAAGAGAGCTGGGAACGCCACATTGACCTGGTCTGCAGAGGCCGACCGCTACGTCTGTCTGGACCTTTGAAGCAGGCTGGAGCCGACTCGGCAACAACCAAACTTTATTTACATTTCAAAAGCACAGAGTGCCACGCCGTCTCTGTGTGTATCTGAATTAAAATAAAAGAACAAAGAATGAAATGAGGACTAAAATCCCCCCCACCCCCCAAAGAAAAGCGAAAGACGATTTGCAGGTGGTGGTGGTGGTGGTGGTGCGTGGGGGGTGGTGTGGTGGTGTGCTGGGGGGGAGATGGGGGGAGAGGAAGACCTGTTTTTGGCAAAGCGGTGACACAATGTTGTTTAGGACTTCAGTCAGGAATGACAGACAGAGAGAGGGAGACAGAAAGACAGACAGAGAAAGAGAGAAAGAGAACGAGGGAGGAAGAGAGACAGACAGAGAGAGAGAGAGAGAGAGAGAGAGAGAGAGAGAGAGAGAGAGAGAGAGAGAGAGAGAGAGAGAGAGAGAGAGAGAGAGAGAGAGAGAGCGAGAGAGAGAGCAAGAGACACAGAGACAGCGGGAGACAGAGAGAGATTGACAGACAGAGACAGAAAGACAGACAGAGAGAGCAATAGAGAGGGAGAAAGAGAGGGAGACAGAAAGAGAGAGCGAGGGAGCAAGAGACACACAGAGAGAGTGAGGGACAGAGAGAGATAGAGAGAGGGAGAAAGAGACAGACAGAGAGAGAGAGAGATCACAGACGTAGGGAAGAGCATTCACAGCGGGTGGGTCGGCAGCAGGTTGGAGACGAGAAGGTGGAGATTGTTGGAGAATATCACAAGTT
>JACYXH010000826.1:7170223-7172723 GCA_026745465.1 Lota lota
AACCAGGCCCTGTTTTTACGGGGGTGTGGGGGGGGGGGGGGGGGGGTGGGGGGGTTGCCACAGTGTTTTTCAAAGCGCATCAAACACACTCATGTGAATGGCGCCTCTGAAGACCCCCCCCCCGGCCCGCATCTAATTAAAAGTAGCCCCCCAAACCGTGTAGCGAGGCGAAAAAATACAATGTGTTCGCTTTGCGTTTAGCGCCCATGCAGAAGGTCTATGAAAGGTCTGGTACCTTACACAAGACGCATGGCCCAGTAGGTGGTCGGGATGTGTTGGATGAGGCGGACCATTGTCAGTGCTGAGCAGGATAGAAAGAAAATGTACATTTAAAAAAAATTTACACAAGACTCCTACATGGAATAGAATGCTAAATACGCTAATCTGTGGAATCACATGCTATGAATCCTTTCTGGAATGAAAAGAGAAAAGGGTGTAGCTTACCAGGCCCAGCACTAATGCAGTTTAAGTGTCTGTCAGAGTGACTCCCACAACTACACGCTGTACAACTGTGTTCACCACCCTGTGCCAAGCTGTGGGAGAGGGCACTGTGCTGGCGCTTAGGAGCACAGAGTCGCTGTAGCTGCACTACCTGAAGTGTTAACCAGCCAGCTGTTGGAGCTTATTATCAGACAGACAGACGGACAGATGGAGAGACAGAGAAACACAGAAAGACAGAGGAACACATTTTGTCAGACTCGGGCGTGGGAACAGACATCAGACAAACCACAGGGTTGGTCGCATCTGTTAAGCTGATAATTCATGCACACTAAAAACGCTGATGGCATAACAAACAGAGAAACTAGGGCGTCTTTTTGAGGTTTTTTTTCTCTTTGTATATTCTGAAATTCCGTTTTCTTTACAACAACAAAGGAGAAAAAGGTCCTTGAAACACTAATCAATTATGGTGTTCTTTTTCTTTGAAATTTTACTTTTTCTTTTAAATGGTGCTAACGTAACAATAAGGTTCAAGAAACACAGAAATGTCTGACGTCCAAAGGACTCTTTTATGTCCCCTGGCAAAATTCACTTTCATCTTCTAATAGCCATACACCAACGTACATACACCTCGAGAATTGAAGCAGTGCGGAAAATGTTCTCTCACCCTGAATGAACTCTGTGTGCATGGTGTGTGTGTGTGTGTGTGTGTGTGCGTGAGTCTTTGAGTGTGTGTGTATGTGTGTGTGTGTGTGTGTGTGTGTGTGCGCGCGTGTGTGTGTCTGTGTTCCCATTTGCATGCTCCTGCAGTAAGTTCTCTGCAAAAAGAAGAAGAAAACATTTGGGAAAAGGCCCTGCAGGCAAGCCCATCTTGTTTTTGTGTGGGTGTGCGAAAAATTGTCCCAAAATATCTCCTCCTCTGAAGAGAGCAGGCTGACCTCGGCCTTGCTGTGTGTCTGGTCAGATCAGGTTACACTTATCGACACGTCTCTGCCAGGTCACACATGCTGGCTCACTAGCATGAAGGCCAAGCCAGACGGGGTAGTATTTGATAATATACAGTAAACAGTAATAGTACTAGATGGTGATACAGTAATAGATAGTGATTTTAGGAGAGCTGCCAAGTCTGCAGTCTGCAGGGTTACAAAGGTTTCTTGATGTTTCCAATAGATATGTAAAACGGCGCTGTTAGTAGTGTAGATAATAATGATTTATGATCAATACAAATATCATTATTATTATTAACATTTATTATATATATATATTATTATAATGTATTACTATTGTTATTAATATTATTATTATATATAGCATTAATAGTATTATTATAACTAATATTATTTATAATAATTGCTGTATAAGTAATAAAAAAGAAAAGTAAAAAAGCGTTGCCTGTAAAAAAAAAAGCCTGTAAACTATTCTCAATTCAGAAGTTGTACCTCACGGGTTTAGCTGTTTTAGCTCTTAGCTTAGAGGTCTTAGCAGTTGCTATTGTCACATTGGTTCGATGCCTCTCCATAAGACCCAAGCTGTCTTAGTGTCTCAATGACATCACAGTCAACAGAAAGGGATGGACTCTGAGCTTCTACAGCACAAGGATGAGGGTTAAGCCCTAATTTGAATTTATTTGTATTCTTAATAATGGCTGGCTTTTCTTGGATCATACGAATGACACGCACACGTTTTGTGAGGCACACGTGTTCCGGTTGAGGACCATCACGCAAATTAAAACTGCACGACAGATATCCCTCAGTGTCAAAGTGCGTAAAGGTCATCTGGTTGTTGAGCAGGCTTCATGGGTGAGATGAACCGCCGTAAATTATGGATGAGCGGAGAGATAGCGAGCAGAAGTTTAACATGTGTTATTTTTGACATTAAGATTCATTTTCATGAATAATTTGTGGGGTTTCTGACCCACATCTAGACCTGAGTTGAAATATCACCATGGGCTTGTCGTTCTTCCTCTCTAACCTCAGTCCCGGTGCCTTGTTGCCGATAACGACCGGAGAGAATATTCTGGACCCCCGGACGCTCCGTCACGCTCAGCTAGATTGAGATGATA
>JACYXH010000826.1:7175223-7197723 GCA_026745465.1 Lota lota
CCAGCTCCATGTAGAACCAGCTGCCTGCTAGAACCAGCTCCATGCTAGAACCAGCTCCCTGCTAGAACCAGCTCCTTGTAGAACCAGCTCCCTGCTAGAACTAGCTCTCTGCTAGAACCAGCTCCTTGCTAGAACCAGCTCCCTGCTAGAACCAGCTCCTTGTAGAACCAGCTCCCTGCTAGAACCAGCTCCCTGCTAGAACCAGCTCCTTGTAGAGCCAGCTCCTTGCTAGAACCAGCTCCCTGCTAGAACCAGCTCCTTGTAGAGCCAGCTCCTTGCTAGAACCAGCTCCCTGCTAGAATCAGCTCCATGCTAGAACCAGCTCCATGTAGAACCAGCTCCCTGCTAGAACCAGATCCCTGCTAGAACCAGCTTCGTGCTAGAACCAGCTCTATGGAGAACCAGCTGCCTGGTAGAATCAGCTCATTGAAGAACCAGCTGCCTGCTAGAACCAGCTCCATGCTAGAACCAGCTCCCTGCTAGAACCAGCTCCTTGTAGAACCAGCTCCCTGCTAGAACTAGCTCTCTGCTAGAACCAGCTCCTTGCTAGAACCAGCTCCCTGCTAGAACCAGCTCCTTGTAGAACCAGCTCCCTGCTAGAACCAGCTCCCTGCTAGAACCAGCTCCTTGTAGAGCCAGCTCCTTGCTAGAACCAGCTCCCTGCTAGAATCAGCTCCATGCTAGAACCAGCTCCATGTAGAACCTGCTCCCTGCTAGAACCAGATCCCTGCTAGAACCAGCTTCGTGCTAGAACCAGCTCTATGGAGAACCAGCTGCCTGCTAGAATCAGCTCATTGAAGAACCAGCTGTCTGTTAGAACCAGCTCCTTGCTAGAACCAGCTCCATGCTAGAACCAGCTCCATGTAGAACCAGCTGCCTGCTAGAACCAGCTCCTTGCTAGAACTAGCTCCCTGCTAGAACCAGGTCCTTTTAGAACCAGCTCCCTGCTAGAACCAACTCCTTGCTAGAACCAGCTCCATGCTAGAACCAGCTCCCTGCTAGAACCAGCTCCTTGTAGAACCAGCTCCATGCTAGAACCAACTCCTTGCTAGAACCAGCTCCCTGCTAGAACCAGCTCCCTGCTAGAACCAGCTCCTTGCTAGAACCAGCTCCATGCTAGAACCAGCTCCCTGCCCCCCCCCCCCCCCCTTTCTTTCCAAACAAGGAGTTCGACTGGTCTCTTCTTTTGGATTTTGAATAATATTCTGCATTGTTCTAAATTGATTGGTTTGATTTAACTTAAAGGTATACACCAGTGATGGACAGTATGAGAGGAGAGGTTAGTTCTAAAACAAATGTTTCCAAAGTAAGTACGATAAATAAACAAGGAAACCAAAACACATAACTGAACAGACGGGTTCCCTTCCAGGTGCTTATTTTGTCTGTTAGGGCCAGTGGCAAGGAACATATCCCGCTCATATATAACTTTGAGTTTTTCTTCCCAAGCCACTTCTCAAAATATCCTATAATTGTCCTCAAACCTCAAACCCACTGTGGGAGTGTGTGTGGATGATGGCTGGTTTAAGCAGCCTCACCTGGCCCGAGTCAGACTGATTGGACTCTGGGGCTGGGTGAGGCTGCACACTTGTTGCACATTGAGCAATCAGTGTGCACAGGTTCAACCAGCCATCACCACACACACTCAGGGAGAGCTCTCCTACATGGCAGCATGGAGCACCATCAGCATGTACCATCATCAGCATGTACCATCATCAGCATGTACCATCATCATGTACCATCATCTGCATGTACCATCATACTCAACCTTTGCAATAAACCGGTCTTTCAACATCACCACCCTGTGTCCATTTGTCTGGAGGATCCCAAGGAAAGTAACCTAGGTGGAGTATGGCAGCCACCTAGGTGGTGTGTAGTATTGGACAATGCTACACCCACCATTCCAGACCAACGTATGGAAAGTTAATGAACATAGTGCCCATGGCACAGGTACGTTTCATAGTGCAGGTTTGAACATTTTTCATTTGTGCTAAGATATAATTATAATACTACAATGAACTTTGGTTATTAGACCGGTGTTGCCCATTATCAAACTATCAACTTAGTGGATAACTTCCTAAGCTACAGCAGGTCAAGACGCCTGTGGCTACATTCTGTCATTCTGTGGAAATTAAGCAGCTCGACACAAAAAGAGATTTCATGTTTTATATTCTCCCCATATTTAAACCACAGGATTACCAAAAGATTAGTTAGGACCAATATTTGTAGCTGAGTCACAAATGAATGAATCTCTTGTTTGAATAAACAGGATTAATGCTGACGATTCTTTCCAGCAATGTAGAAGAGTCAGAAGACAAGGTGGCATCCAACTCGGCCTGGGTCCCTGTGGTGTAACTCATACCACGTATAGTACACAAATCCTAATGCAAGAAGCATAGTGCTCAAAAGGTAGGGGACAAAGCATAGTGCACAAAGCATAGTGCAAGAAGCATAGTGCATAAAATGTAGGGGACCAAGCATAGTGCACAAAGCATTGTGCAAGAAGCATAGTGCACATATTCTAGGTGACAAAGCATAATGCAAGAAGCATAGTGCACATATTCTAGGTGACAAAGCATAATGCAAGAAGCATAGTGCACATATTCTAGGTCAGGGGTGGCGAACCTGCGGCTCGTGAGCCGCATGCGGCTCTTGGCCTGCTCCTGTGAGGCTCTTACTGAGCGGCTGGGCACTGGGTTAAAAAAAAATAAAAGGAAAAAAATAAATATACTGTGCATATTTATATATGGATCCTTTCGCGTTTCGTATTGCGTCGGTCGGTAAGGACGGTAACTATGTGGTTTGTTTAAGTGGTGTTGCCGTAGCTAGCTGTATATCGTGTATTGACAATGCAGGGTAGGTGCTGCTAGTGAGTAAGTGAATAATGGCAGAGTCAGTTGGGAAAAGTAAAGCTAAGCGCAAATATGAAGAGGAGCACAGGACATTTTTATCTGAGTGGGAGGAACTGTATTTTTTTGTGGAACGAAATGGGAAGCCTTTCTGCTTGATTTGCGAGACTTCGCTATCGCATTTTAAAGCATCAAACCTGGAGCGCCATTTCACCTCACTCTATGCTAACATCGCCCGGGATTTCCCCAAAGGCAATGAACTTCGCAAGCACAAGGTAAACGCGTTGAAATGGCAGTCAGAGAAGCAGACTCAGCTTTTTCGAAAATTCGCAAAGCACTCCGAGACTGTCACGTTAGCATCATATCAGGTAGCATGGAACATTGCTCGTGCCAAAAAGCCCTACAGTGAAGGGGACTTTGTGAAGACATGTCTCAAAGATGTCCTTGCTATCCTCGCGCCTGAAAATGACAATTTAAAGCGGTCTGTGTCAAACCTGCAGCTGTCACGGCACACAGTTGAACAGAGAATATCGGATATTAACAAGTCCATTGAAACACAGTTACATACGGACCTTGAGAAATGCCTGTATTTCAGCATTGCTTTGGATGAGAGTTGTGACATTCAAGATAAGCCTCAGTTGGCCATATTTGTACGGTCTGTGTCAGAAGACTGCATCATTAAGGAAGAGCTCCTTGACATTGTTCCGTTAAAAGACAGGACCCGTGGCATCGACCTGAAAGAGACACTCATGACTGTTGCTGAGAAGGCAAATTTGCAGTTGTCAAAACTGACAGCAATAGCCACAGACGGTGCGCCAGCTATGTTAGGAGCTGCAAATGGCCTTGTTGGGCTGTGTAAAGCTGATGACCGTTTCCCGGATTTTTGGACATTTCACTGCATTATCCATCAAGAGCATCTGGTGTCTAAGAAGCTGAACTTGGACCACGTCATGAAACCAGTGCTAGAAATTGTGAATTTTATTCGCACTCATGCTCTCAATCACAGACAGTTCAAAAACCTCATAGCTGAACTTGATGAGGATCTTCCCAGTGATCTGCTTTTCCACTGCACTGTGAGATGGCTTTCAAGAGGTAACATGCTTTCCCGTTTTTTTTAAATGTTGAACCCAGTGAAGCTGTTTCTGGGAGAGAAACATAAGGAATATCCTCAGCTACATGACCCCCAGTGGATTTCAGATTTGGGGTTTCTGGTCGACATGCTGCATCATCTGAACAAACTGAATGTAGATCTGCAAGGAAAGTAAAAAATGCTGCCTGACCTGGTGCAAAGTGTTTTCACATTTGTCAACAAGCTCAAGCTATTCCAGACCCATGTTCAAAAGAGAGAGCTCACACATTTCCCATCCTTGTTGAAGGCAAGTGGAGGAGCAGCTGAGGTCTTACAAAGGAGCACTGCACGCTATGCAACACTGGTTGAAAATCTGCAGCAGAGTTTTGAGGACAGATTCTGCAACCTGAGGGAAAAACGGCCACAGATCACCTTCCTCATTAACCCTTTCACTGCTGAATCTGACTGTTTAAAAGCCCCTTTAGTGACAAATGAAGCAGCGTCCCAGTTGGAGATGATTGAACTTTGTGAGGATGACAGACTGAAATCTGTGTTGAGAGAAGGAACCACAGAGTTCTGGAAAACAGTGCCCACAGACAGATATCCCAATGTTAAACAGGCTGCACTCAAGCTAATGTCAATGTTTGCAGCAACTTATGTCTGTGAATCAGTGTTTTCTACACTGAAACAAGTTAAGCCAACACATCGTTCTGTTCTTACCGACACACACGTGAAAGAGTTGCTTCGAGTGGCCACAACTGAGTACAAGCCAGACCTGAAAAGGCTCGTGGATAACAAAGACTGCCAAGTTTCCCACTGAGTCAGTCTAGGTAAGAAAGAAACCTATAAAACTGTTCTGCTTTGTATTATGACTGTCATTAGAACTGTAAGCCGCTGTTGTAGTGTGGGTGTGCATGTGTTGTGTGGCTCTTCGCTAGGGTGCAGGTTTTTTTTGGGCTCTTTATGCTGCACTGGTTAGCCACCCCTGTTCTAGGTGACAAAGCATAATGCAAGAAGCATAGTGCACATATTCTAGGTGACAAAGCATAATGCAAGGAGCATAGTGCACAAAACGTAGGGGACCAAGCATAGTGCACAAAGCACAGTGTAAGAAGCATAGTGCGCAAATAATAGGGTCCAAGAATAATGCAGAAATAATATCACATCCCCCAGGTATAATGAACAAATCATAGGACATGCCACCTATAGTGCACCCAGCATAGTACACTGGTAGCATCTAATTCACCCAAGGCTCGAGATCTTACGACAGCAGAACATTTAAAAGAGCCTCTTTCCCTGTATGTCAACACGTTTTGTTGTGAAATAGATGCTACTTACAAAGTGATGATGCACAAGTGCTGGCAAGGTCAGTGCTTGGTAAACAGACGCTAGAACTGCTAAGAAAACAGCTCAACTTGTTAAATAAAGATTAGAAAAATGGAAGTGCATAATGTATCAATTTTATTTATTTATTGTTATTATTTATTTATTTTTGGTTTCCCAGTAGGGAAACAAGAGCAGCAGAATATATCTGTCGATCATCCTGGACGTTTGTCTGTGTGTGAATGTGTAGTGAGCACACATGTACGTGTTTAACACACCTGGTTGCAAATTACATTGTGTCTCCATGCTTCTATTCACACCCACAAATTTAGATGGGAGATACACACACACCTGCATGCATGCACAGCCAGCCAGCCAGACACACACACACACACACAGCATCTGCACAGCGGAGTCTGGAGGCGGGATGGGGGGGACGGGGGTGGGTGACAGACAGGGCAGACTCGTCACGCAGCAGCAACGTGTTTTCCTCCCATCTGACGAGACGACTCAGACAGAGAGAGGTGACTGAGTGTCTGAATTAAATCATCACACCCAATAAACACCCGCACACACACATACACACACATATAAACACACACGCGCACACATATTCACATACACACATATATACACATACACACACGAATTAAACCATACATGCACACCCACACAACACAGTCGGTCTACTCTATCAAACTGCTTTCTGCTCTACCACTACCAACAGAGTTGATGTCTGCTATTACTGTCCAACACTTATTTTATATATTCTTTATAACACATATGTCATGCATAATAAACAAAACATAAAACATTAAGCGGTGGAGTGTGGGGGGGTTGTGTTTGGCTGGCTGCAGGGCCCGGTTCGCGTGTCTGCTTCCGTGACCCAGATAGTGAGCGGCCTCATCTGCTGACTCACTCTGCTGGGGCGATGCTGCAGCCAGGGCCAGCCCATCACTGGGCCGGACCAGTCTACTGATCCCTCCCTCATGTCCCTATGAAGGACGCTAAAAGATTGCAATGCATGTGGAAGCGCTGCCAGTTACGACCTCCCAATCCCACACCAAAGTCTCGTAGCGGCAGTAAAAGTGTATCAAGATGAAAGGCTTCCTAAAAAGGGGAAATTATGGAAGAAAACTAGTTGCAAGCTACGAGTCCCATTTAGGGATTCAGCACAGGGGCTGCTCTGCATGCCAGCGCCGGGTCAATCGTTTGTGAGAACCAGTTTAAGTTTCATTTTGAGTTGAGGGATTTTAATATTAAATATGTTGTGTTTTCACACTGGAAAGAAGATGAATTTCAATTTGACTTTCATTTGACCAGTTCCACATTAAGCTACTACTCACACTGCAAGCCTAACTTCCTGTACAGCTAGCATATCAGTAACACTCACTACTTCTCAGACAATCCCATCCATCCAATCATAGCCTGATCACAACATAAAGCAGGACAACTACCAATACTGTCACGCGCATTGCATGTCTTTACAGAATGTGTCAGAACAGAATGTAAGCCAGTCAGAACAGGCTGTCAGACTTGCTTGTCATGCAAGACACATCACTGACAAATTAGCACCTAGCTTGTGGGCATTTCTCAAGGATGATTCCTGGATAAGAGGAGCCAAGATACGATAGTATTGATCCCTGAGGGGAACTTCTGCAGACTAGGATGTACGCTAATGAGGCCCATTGTTGTCATAGCGTACCCAGAGTGACTGCAGTGTACTGTAATGATTGTGGATCCCCTTTCAAAACGTCTGTGACAGCTGGGCTGAAACAGTGTGCATCCAGCCCATTTCACTGTGTAGCGACACACAATTACATAAGCGTTCACATCAGCCTTTAAAGGCTAGCACTAAGTGCTTGCATGCCTGTGTGTGTTTGTGTATGTGTGTGTGTGTGTGTGTGCGTGCCTGCGTGTGTGTGCACACCTGCATACATGAGTGTGTTTGTATGTGTGTTCGTGCACGTGTGTGTGTGTGTGTGTGTGTGTGTGTGTGTGTGTGTGTGTGTGTGTGTGTGTGTGTGTGTGTGTGTGTGCGCCAACTAGGCCAGTATGCCCTGAGGCTTTATGCAGCACAGAAGTCTAATCTAATCAACTGGCTGATTCTACAGACTTGTCGAGGCCTGAATCTCTGTGTCTGCCAGCCTACTTCTCCATTTATGTCCTTTTCTCTTACTGCTCTCTCCTCTGTCTAGCTCCACAGCTCCTCTAGCTGTGTAGGTGCGTGTGTGTGTAGCGCTTTACTTGTAGCCCCCATTTCTATTCACTCGCTGTCTGTCTAGTTAGCTAGCTGTTGGTCTGTCTGTCTATCTCACTAGCTGTCTGTCTGTCTGTCTGTCTAGCTAGCTGTCTATCTATCTCACTAGCTGTCTGTCTGTCTGTCTATCTACGTAGATGTCTGTCTGTCTAAGACTTTCTGTCTTCCTAACTACAAATCGGTCTGCCTGTCTACCTATCAGTCTGTCTGTTTGTCTGTCTGTCCATCTAGCTGTCTGTCTGCCATTCAGTATGATCAGTAATACTGATCATATTACTACTTACTACTTACCATTACTTACAATTACTAATGTAATGAATGTGATTAATAGCACAGCACCAAGTAAATACTGCTCTAACTAATTACATCACAATGTTAAGAAGTGGATTTTTGTCAAACACACACACACACACACACACACACACACACACACACACACACACACACACACACATCTGTGGCCCTATGAGTATCATTAAACAGTAGTCGACCCCTCCTATGGCACACGCCAATAAACACGATTTACAGATCTGTTGGAAGCTGCCGCAGCCAAGCGGTGGTGAGCCCTGGTGGAAATAAGAATATCCTGTAGCCTAGGGCTACCCAGCTCTGAATGTGTGTGTGTGTGTGTGTGTGTGTGTGTGTGTGGTGTTTAAAACCTTCTGAGAATTTCTTCTGCTTTCATAGACAGCGCCCATAAAGAAGCAGAGGGAGGCGGGGCAAGAGGAGGGCTGAAGAGTGAATCATGGCCGGGAATACACTTTTGGCCTGCCACTCAAACAACATGTTCTAATACAAGGCATTTTTCTTTTCTTTGAATTCTTGAAAAGATTTCAGTTTTGCTGATGAATGTTGGCGTATCAGGGGTACTACAATATTTTTGGTAGATGAAGAACTGTAATTTACATTTATGTAGTGGTGTTACTATTAGTTGTAGAAGGGCGTGTTCAGAGTAGATAAAAACTAGGGAGGTCGCAAGTGACATTCACGGTAATAGTAGTCAGTCATAACGGTGCCAGTGCTAGTGGCAGTTAGAATCATCGACTGCATGTACCTTCAGACAGTTAACAGTAAGTATTAGACTGGGAGTGACTAAGGTTTAAATACATTGTGACGCATTATTGCTTAATGCTGGCGATGTGAAACACCTTCCTGTAAACTGGATTTGAGTTTGTGTGTTTGAGTTTGTGTGTGTCTGTGTGTTTATTAGTGTGTGTGTATGAGTTTGTGGGTGTGTGTCTGTTGGTGTGCGTCTGTCTGTGTGCATCTGTGTTTGTGTGTGTGTGTGTGTGTGTGTGTGTGTGTGTGTGTGTGTGTGTGTGTGTGTGTGTCTGGTTGTATGATAAATTACCTGAGATGGAGGAGAGGACAACTCAGGAAATAAGCTAATGCCTCTCACTCGGTGCCACACACACACACACACACACACACACACACACACACACACATCCACAAACACACATGCATGCTTGCAACCACAGACACACACGCAGGCACAGACACATGCGCACAAATAAACAAACAAATAAACACACACACACACATGCACATACTGAGTTAGGTGTAGCAAGGAGACACTCAAACACAAACACACACACAAACACACATGCTGATGTAGGTGCTAGGAAGGAGATACTCAAACACACACACACACACACACACACACACACACTGAGTTAGGTGCTAGCAAGGAGCCACTTAAACACAAACACACACACACACGCTGAGTTAGGTGCTAGCAAGGAAAAACTTAACACACACACAAACAAAGTGACAATGCGAAGCTATTTATACAAACAAGCTAATCTCCAACTCAGACAGGGAGCCTAGGTTTAAAGGATGGGCTTCTGGGAAGTGGGTAAGGAGGAAGTGGGTGGGTGGGTAGGTACAGTAGAGAATAGGATAAACAGAGCAGGAGTAGAATGAGGAGTCTGGCTGCTGGAAATCTCATTAACAGTAAATTAAAAATCAAACAAAAGTGTCTTCCATAGCTGGAGCCACGAAACAGGCTCTTTCTCATCTCTCTGCAAACTTTACCCCATTTGATACCGTGGACACGGCAGTGTTTGTGTGTGTTGGGGGGCCTTCTTTCATTCTCCTTTCCACCCAAATGTGGTGCATTTATATATGCCTGTCTCTGTGAGAGCCTGTGTGTGTGTTTGTGTATGTCTATGGGTGTGAGAGTGAGTGTTTGTGTGTGTGTGTGTTTGTGTGACTCAGTGAGTTAGTGAGTTAGAGATACAGAGAGAGAGACAGCGGGAGCAGAATGCTGACCTGTATATCATACCTTACAGGTGAGGGGTGGACGAGGTCAGCCAGGAGTGGCATGTACAGTCTTCTGTCCTTTGCCATCGTCCCCCTTTTCTTTTTACCTCCGTTCTCTCTTTCTCTGTCTCTCTCTTGCTCACGGTAGCCCATAGATATACAAGTACACACACACGCACGTAGGCAACACACACACACACGTGTGTTGCCTCTGCCTGCTTGCCTAACTTTCTTCATGGGAAGCAAATAGATAGATAGGGAGAGATGGAGAGATAAAGAGAGAAATAGATAGAAAGAGAGGGGATGGGGAGGTGGAGAACCAGACAACCTGCTGGCAACAACAAACTAAAAATAACATTGTAATTTTATGCACCCACAGGCTTTCATTTGGGTATTTCATGTCGTCTTCCCACTGTGAGCTGACCTCAGGCTGTCACCGCCGTCGAAGTCACGGCGACGGCGAAGCACTACCACATGGTACACGACGCGGTGCGGAAGAGTTGGCCCTGCTTTGGTAGGATGTTAAATGAGATGCATGTTAAAATGATATCAGATCAGGTAGGGCGTCAGACGTGTTGACCCGTTTGAAGTTTTGCGTTATAAAGTACTTGAGTGAACATGAACTGCCAACCTTTTTTTAGTGCAGAGATATGGTTTTGATATACACAGTTATATTAAATATTCGGAGTTTCCCCACCTATTTTAAACATGAATGGCAGTGAACAAAGCTTCTTACCAGGATTACTGGTACTTAATTTACAGGGACCTACAACCAGTACGGACAGAATCTAATTTGTGGGCGGACCAGATCAGAGATTACCCTTTATTTATTGATTAATCTAGTAGCATCAGATCGTTAACACCAGAATAATCCTTAGTGAAGACTAAGCCCTCAGACTAAACACATGTCATTGTGTGTCTTGTTGAATGAGTGGGTGTGCAGACAGGAAGACTCAATGCTAACATTTGCTCTATTGACACATAGGACAGTCCGGCCCGGACCAGATTAGACGAGATGAGATGAGAGAGGAGGACCGAAAGGTGAGAAGACAGGAATAGAGAAGAGGAGAGCGCATTAATATAGGGCTGTCTAGCCGGAGACAGAGACAAACTCTGCAATCATTTGGGGAAGGAGGGTTTCGACTTGGAGGGAGGAGGCGAGGGAGGGGGAGGAGGTGATGGAGGGATGCAGAGGAGGAGAGGATGCTAGGAGAGGCGGCCAGGAGGGAATTTATTGCAATCATTATACTTGATGGACTCAGTGAAGCTGCACTTCATACACACTGTCTGCCTGCTGTTTGTGTGTCTGTGTGTGTGTGTGTTTGTGTCTGTGTGTACATCTGTGTGTGTGTACACACATAATGGTGTGTATGCATAGAGTGTGCAATAAAAGTCACATTTACAAATATAAGAAGCCAGAGCACATTCAGACTGTCTGGCTGTTGATTTGTTTGTGAGTGTGTCTAAGTGTGTGTCTGTGTCTGTGTGTGTGTGTGTGTGTCGAGTTAACATTTACCAGGATGGGATGAGGAGGGGGGAGGACAAAAGAGGGAAGGGCTGGAGGTAAACAGAGGAGAAGTTAGTTTAGACACATATGGCTCTCTCTCTCTCTTCCTCACATCTCTCGCTCTCCATCTCTCTCTCTGTCGCTCTCCCTCTCTCCATCTCTCTCTCTATCTCTCTGTCTGGCTCTGGCTCTACCCTCCTCTGGCCGTCGTTTCCTCTCCCAGACGAATCACACCTCCTATCTGTCCGTCATTACATTAGAGTCGTGGGAGTGATGATCATCATTTACTGTCTCACATTCAGCACACCATCTATTTGCCTGGTAAACCAACCGCCTGTCTCTTGTACTGTCTGCCTGGTTTTCTGCCATCAATCTGTCTGTCGTTCTGTCGACATGTCTGTCTGTCTGTCTGTCTGTCAGTCTAGCCTGTTAATCTGTCTGTCTTAACATATCTGTCTATTTACATGTATGTCTGTCTGGCCTTTCCGTATGTCCATATGTTTGTCTGTCTGTCTGTCTAGCATGTCAAACATGTCTGTCTGGCCCTTCTGTATGTCTCTCTGTATGTCTAACCTCACTGTCTGTCTTTCTGTCAAGACTCTCTGTCTGTCTGTGTCTGTCTTGCATGTCTGTGTCTTTCTATCTAGACTCTGTCTGTCTGTCTGTCTGTCTCTCTGTCTGTACCTTCCGTATGTCTGCCTGCCTGTCTGTCTGTCTTTCTGACTAGCCTCTCTGTGTCTTTCTGTCTGTCTGTCTGTCTGTCTGGCCTGTCCATGTGGCTGTCTGTCTAACCTGTCTGTCTGTCTATCTTTCTGAGTAGACTTTCTATCTTTCTGTCTAATCTATCTATCTGCCTTTCTGTCTGTATGGCTAGACACCCTCTCTACTCGCTCTTTATACATTGAGAATGTCAACCAACCGTAAAGCCATCCTGCCCATAAACACTTGGAACCCACTACAAATGTGCAAGTGGAGCAGCAGACAGCGTGCGGCTCACATGTGTGTGGATGTGCATGTGGATGATGAGGTCACAACGTTTCTGGCTGACTTAATTCCCTATACATTATGATAATGTTAGAGGTGAGGTCGGTCGATTGGGGAGAAGCTAGTGTGTGTGTGTGATAAAGCAACCAGAGAGCTGTTTCACACTCCATCACTCTGTGATTCTGCCCTGCGGATGACCCTGCCCAAGTGTGTGTGTGTGTGTGTGTGTGTGTGTGTGTGTGTGTGTGTGTGTGTGTGTGTGTGTGTGTGTGTGTGTGTGTGGTGTAGTGTACCATACAGATGTGTGCATGGTGTGCATTTGTTCATTTCTGAGTATCTGAAGCGAGTTGCGATCATGTAACTTGGTACACGCTAGTGTCTCTTGCTAAACCAGCAGTCATCTTGAATTCTACATATTCTTCCCACATGCACATATTTGTGCATGTGCAAGAGATTCCCTTCAGGGGAGGCTGGACACACGTAAACACACACACACACGCACACAAACACACACGCAAGCACGTCTGCACAGACACACACCCACAGACACACATACAACCCACACATACTTAACAGACACACATAGACACACACAACCACACACATACACACACCTTCTAGACATTTGCCAGTACAGTTTCACGCCTGGGTGGGTTGAGTGAAAAATGACTTCACCTACTTACTAGATGTCTAGCATGTGTGTTCACGTGTGTATGTGCATGTGCACGTGTCTGTGCTTGTCTCTAGCTCCACTACAGGGTATTTTGTGTGTGTGTGTGTGTGTGTGTGTGTGTGTGTGTGTGTGTGTGTGTGTGTGTGTGTGTGTGTGTGTGTGTGTGTGTGTGTGTGTGTGTGTGTGTGTGAAAGTGTGAGGGTGTGTGTGTGCGCGTGTCTGTGTGTGTGTGGGTGCATTAGAAGTCACCTCTGGGTCAGTTCATTGCCTATTGATCAGCAAGAACAGCAGAATTCCTAGATTGTTTTATACTTAAAATCTTAAAATCTAAAAAGACACTACAGGAAGATAAAAAAAAAAGACAATAAAACATGCCTCTCCTCAAGGTGATTTGAAACGAAGTTAGTGAAGCTGGAACTTCAAACCTGATAGCACCTGCTAAACATGTCATTAACACAAATAATTATTAACAAACACACGTCACTTCAAAATGTAGTTTTTGTCCTTGCAGCCTTCCTTCAAATATTCTCAGATGTGCATTCATACATCGTTAGAAGAATAATCCACTACGTCTAATCGTACAAATACCTCCATGTGTATTGGACTACGTGCCATGTCATGCTGTTAAGAAATACACGGACGAGAGACTTCTCGGTTCAGATCTGATTCAGACCACCAGATCAGTGCTTGAGGGCTTTTATAGACTGGCCCTCAACAGGGGCCACAAGGGGGCACTGAGGGGTCTTCCGTAGCTGGTTCGATATATAGGCAGAAAATTATGAAAATATATGAAAATAATCAAATAATTACATAATTGTATTGCACAGATTGATTTAGAGACTCTTGCTTCGGATATGTTGTGATGAGTCTATGTTTAATTGGTTTGTTTTGTTCCATCTGTCCAATTAAAGGCCACTGTACATCTTTGCCTCCAGCTCCGTGGAGATGAGACTACAGCAGCTGCCCAAATCACTGCCCGTCACGGTCCCTTCCGGTTTCATTACCGTGTGGTCTGACTTAGACACACATATAGTGAATTATACCTAAACCTTAACTTAACATGCTAGTGAACCCAAAATCTTTTTTTTTGTGTGGTGATCTTGAACATAATAGTCAATGCCCTTTAATCACTGTTCCTAAAATGGTACAGTAGTTAAAAACCAAGTGTAAAATTCACTGTTTTCGCCAGTCTCCGGCAACTGGTTTGTGAACATTGTACTCTGCTCCGAACTTAAGTCTTGTTGTTTTCGTGACGTCAAACTACAAAAGTGAGTCCGAGGCCGAGGGGTTTAGCCTATCACAGTGTTGGTGGAGGCTAGTCTGGTGTGCGGCATTTCTTTTAATCTCACAATGTTCGAATTTGCGGCGAAACAGTAGCCTGGGAGCCAGACGAGTCTCGCGAGCTCATGTTTCATTTGCTCTGCATATAAGGTCTGGCTCAAAAATGCATCTACGGTGCTCATCTGCACCGTCATCCTATTTATCCCGCCTCATATTAGATAAACTGTTGTGATTGGTCGGTCTATCTCGTACTGGGCAGAAATCTTTTTGTATGGGAGGGGAGCCAGACCTTATCTGGAGAGCAAATTAAACATGAGCTCGGGAGATTCGTCTGATTCCCAGGCTACTGAAACAGGGGGTTAACCTACACTTTAAAGTGCTGCTTTTCTTAGGAGACTCGCGTGTAGCTATGTAGACCGTACCAAACTTTGAGAAGCCACAAAGACAACACCCTTAACCTACACAGCACATCATTTGTATGCTTTGGACACAGTACAGCCACTGCCAAGTATCTACAGTGAGTGCAACCTAGCAACCACAACCTTATGCATTGTTCGTATTCCTTTTTTTAAATAGCAAATGTTAACATTAATACAACACCCACGCGGTTCTGCAGGGCCAAGCTCGGATCCTGGACGGGGCTGTTTGGGTGTTCAGTCAGGACTTGAGTTGTTATCGTTGTTTATCCAGCTAATGAAACCGATACGATATGAGATTGTGAAACCAACGCATTACAGAACATCAGTATGAACAGGACATACCAGCGGGCTGCTAACAAGGAACCTGGATGTTTTTACCACCTGACCTCTGCCCTCTCTGCTTCCCTCCTTCTCTTTTTAGAGATAATATAAATGACATATTTTGATGTGTGTTTCAGTCATAAAACATTGCCTTTGCCATTGTCTGTCCATATTGCTCTAGTCCCCTGCCCTGTGTGTGTGTCTGGAAGAGCACACACACACACATACACATACAGCAGCAAAATACCCACCCACACACACACAACCCTAACCACACACACACCCGTACGCACACGTCCACATTACTGATTAACAAAATGCTGAAAAGATGTAAACGTTCAAAGAACAGATCAGACGAGGTAGAGATAGGGGTTCTGTTCGACAAATCCTCTGAAAATCCTTCCTGGCTGTTTTGCATGTCTCCCTGGATAGAAGGAGGGAGTGGGGAGGGTTGTTGAACAGTGTGTGTGTGTGTGTGTGTGGGGGGGCTGTTGGTTAGTGTCCTCCATCTCCATCCTCCATTGACCGAGAGAGAGAGAGAGAGAGGCTCAGTCTTTCTCTGTCCTTTCCGCCAATGAGATCCTCAAAACCTCAAACTGGTCCTCAAACTGGTCCTCAAACCGTGATCCTCCATTGACCGAGAGAGAGAGAGAGAGAGAGAGAGAGAGAGAGAGAGAGAGAGAGAGAGAGAGAGAGAGAGAGAGAGAGAGAGAGAGAGAGAGAGAGAGAGAGAGAGAGAGAGAGAGAGAGAGAGAGAGAGAGAGAGAGAGAGAGAGAGAGAGAGAGAGAGAGAGAGGCTCAGTCTTTCTCTGTCCTTTCCGCCAATGAGATCCTCAAAACCTCAAACTGGTCTTTTCATGGGGTGGGGGGGCTGTGTTTCAGACCACCTCATCACCTCATCGTCCTGGGACCGGGACCCTGTGTGGACCGGGACCCTGTGTGGACCGGGACCCTGTGTGGACCGGGACCCTGTGTGGACCAGGACCCTGTGTGGACCAGGACCCTGTGTGGACCAGGACCCTGTGTTGAACTGGACCCTGTGTGTTGTCATTTGTTTTCTAAGGCATCTGATATTGTTTGATCCATTGCCAGAACAGCCTCCAGCCAACAGCTGCCGATATTGCGCTATGGGTGTTTGACCGGTCCACTCACAGTGATGCGGTGTGTGCATCGGGTCACACCTGATCACACCTGACAGCCACAGCGTACTAAGCAGGCGGGGACCAGAGTTAATGGAACGCTTTATTTTGGCTACAGCATGGACCGAGTAACCAATGTGATCGCCAGAGGCCAGGACTGAAACACAGAGTGAGACTGTCCCTGGGATCCTAGGGCGCCGCAGTATTTCAGACTTTCTTTATCTCATCCATCTCTTGATCAGACCCATCTCCTCCTCCTACACCCACCCGTCCCATCCCTCTCCTCCACCCTCTCATCTCCTCTTATCTCTCTTTGCCATTCCAAACTTTTCCGTGTCCTTCATTCCACTGTTTCCCCTCCCCCTCCCCCTCTCTCCCACCTCCTCTCCCCTCTCTTCCTCTCCCCTCTCCACAGCCACACCTCATTCCTTCCACCCCTTCCCATTTCGCTCCCGACAAACAATCTGCTCTTCATCCAAACAGCTTCCCCCTCACCCCCCGCCCACCAGCTCCATCTTCTCCCCGGCCTCCCTCCCTTTTCATCCCCTCGCCTCACCCCCCCAGGCCTGCATACCAACCATGCCTTGCGTCACGCTGCATGTACTCCCCACCACTTCCACACCACCACCCCTCTGACCCAGACCCAACGTTTACTAGCTTAAAGCTAAGGTAGGCAATTTATTTTAGAAGCATTTCTTGGTCGTATTTGTTGAAATTGTCTTTCCATCCCAACAGCAATCAATAAATTGAATGGTCAGACAAAATAAAGACAAAATGTTGTTGTCTATGGCTGTCACAGGCGTGTAATAAGCCTGTCCAATCATTTCAATCGGCCCAAATGAAATGATTGGATGACCTACCTGTCTGTATACATACAGCTACCCGGCTACCTGCACACATTCATTGAGCATGATCGGAGTCTTCCACAAGGCTAGGCAGACCTGGCTTTGGAGGGAGGCTTGAAGGGAGGGGTGGGCTTTTTTCGGTTGGATACTTTCAAAATCTAGCTTACTCTGGCTGGTTTCTCCAAATTGCCTACCCTAGCTTTAATCCCCCTCCACCGGCATGCAGATGCCCCCCCCCCCCCCCCCCCAAAACCCCTGCATGGGAATCACTCATGGTGGTGCAGAGCTGGGGGGGGGGGGGGGGGGGGGGGGGGGGGGGGGGGCAGCATGTGGGCCCTGCAGCAAATCTGATGGAGGCGGGCAGGAGGCCAAAACTCTCACACAGAGCCTGATGTCATTGTAACACACACACACACACACACACACACATACACAAACACACGCACGCCCACACACACACACACACGGAGGCAGGCACTATGCTTTGACACACTGATACGGTGAGGCCGGGATGACTAACACATAACAAATGCACACACAAGAACACACACACACACACACATACACACACCAACACACACACACGAAGGCAGAGCGAGGGACCTACGTGCAGTAATCCTCAGTGTGTTGCGCGTGGTGCTGAAATGACTTGTGCTGCTCCAGGTTTAGCGGATCCCTTATCAGAGTTGTCAGGCGGGCGGATCTGCAGCGCAGCGACAACGTGGCTAGGGTAGAAAAACAGACACACTGTTAGGACGAGTCCCTGCCGCTCCGTGTGTGCGTGCGTGCGTGTGTGTGCGCTCGGTGTCTGAATACTCGTTAGGAGCTCTTAGGAATTCTTGTGAAGAATTCATGCAAGGTTACTTTCTGAAGTTGGTATGCAAATACACGGCAATCACCAGCTGCTTTAACAACCTACACCGTTTCACAACCATTTCAAAACCCTAAGACTCGGAAACCTTGCAGTGCGAGCTGCGATTGAAAGGATCGCGCGTCACCGTGGAAGTGATCAAAAGGCGGCTATGGCTGCCCATGGCGGTGTGTTTCACTCGCTACACTTAAGACTCCACACCTCTCGGAGGGCTAGACGACAGGCCTTCAGATCGGATCGCGCTTCGCATCCGACGCCCAGATCTACTGTGTAGAGAAAGGCGGCTCCCTGGCCGGACACACACAGGACGTACGGAACAATAACGCCAGGCGGCGAGACGGGCCAGCTGGACTTCCTCATCCTTTGGCGATCAATGTGAGGCCAAGTCACCGAACAGTAAGGTGGCCTTGCAGCAACAATGTAACCCCCCACCCCCTCCCCACCCCTATGAGGTAACAATCCGATTATTTGGACTGAAATTTTTTGTAAAATGACAATTGTATACGTCTCTCTGCAGAGCAATGGCACACAGTGTGTGTTTTACGGTTCATAAGTTTCAGTGTTGAAGCAGGATGAAGTTGCTGTACTACGGCACACAGAAGCACTCAGAACACAAAGCAGAAGTGAAAAGGATACGGTGTTCAGAGTGGGGGCCAACACACTCAACACTCATGCATTGTGTATCGGATGCCTCACGCTCGCCATGCACCATCAGCAATGCTACAGTTAGCGGTGACTATGAACCATAGACAATGCGGACATTACTACGATGCACGCATTGAGAAGAAATAAGTGAAGGTAGAGGAGCTGTGAAATATTCTAAATGAATAATATAAACAGACAATATGTAAAACACAAAAGATCCACAAGTGCTAATAAATGACTTAATGACTTGAAGTACCAACCTTGTGATTTGGCTATTTTGGGGTATATTTAACAATTGCATGTGGGATGATTGCGTTTCTACAGTAGGGCAGTAAGAGTTCAAATAGAATGAATCATCTAGTATTGACTGCGGCAGAGAGTAGAAAGTAAAGCTCACCTGAAATCTCTTGTGCTTTGCAACCAAGTCTTTGAACAAGCTGTCCTAATTGAAATTTGAAATGTCAAATTTTGTAACCATATACGCTTGTTCAATGCTCGATCGCAAGCCAGCCACCCAGACCAGCCAGACAGACAGACAGATACATAGATGGATCGATAAATAGACACAGATACGTAGATAGATCGATAAATAGCTAGGAACACAGACAGATGCATAGATGGATCGATAAATAGACAGACAGAGATACATATGTCTATAAATAGATGGATAGACATACTGTCGTAGGGTAATGTTGTCTTGGATCCAATTGAAGTTTAAGCAAGGCGTTGGAGTTGCATTAAGATATTTATTAACAGAAACTGCAGCACTGACATACAAAAATGATGACAGGACCTAACATAAAACAAGTAGATTACCTAGCTAATCAGATCATATTAGCATAGCTTAGTATAATTGTCCTGACTCCTTGACCTGAGTCAACTGTGACTCAACCATCACCAACAGTCACCCCCGCCCAATGAAGCCATACAGGCTTAAATAGCGATACCCATTTGGTTAGCTCCACCTCTAGGCCAAACCAAGTAATTATAAATAAATTAAACCCACATATCAAGCTGTGGGAGTGTGTGTGGATGGTGGCTGGTTTAAGCAGCCTCACCTGGCCCGAGTCAGACTGATTGGACTCAATGTTTGCTCACTGATTGCTCAATGTGCAACAAGTGTGCAGCCCCACCCAGCCCGGGTGGGGCTGCACACTTGTTGCACATTGAGCAATCAGTGTGCACAGGTTAAACCAGCCACCACCACACACACTCAGGAAGAGCTCTCCGGCATGACAGCATGGAGCACCAGCTGCATGCCTCATTCCATGCAACCTTTATAATAAACCGGTTCAACATCACCACCCTGGGTCCATTCGTTTGGAGGAGCCCGAGGAAAGTAACCTAGGTGGAGTATGGGAGCCACCTAGGTGGCGTGTAGTATTGGACAATGCTACATTGGTGCCTGAACAGGGACCACTGTAGCACTCTTCAGACTACAGTCCAGGAAGAGAATTACAACACGAGGAGTCCGGAGGCAAAAGTTCCGTTTTATTGTCGTTTGACACTTCAAGATATACAATCGCCGTCTTGCAGAGTCTCTCTCTCTCTGTCTCTGTCTCTGTCTCTGTCTCTGTCTCTGTCTCTGTCTCTGTCTCTGTCTCTGTCTCTGTCTGTCTGTCTGTCTGTCACCGTCGTGACTGGACCCGACCTCACTGTGGGGAGAGCACAACACAAGTCATTATTTTAATAGGTTTCTAATTGTGCTTATCCCCTACAGCTGCGTCTGTGGCCCCAATTGAGCCGCTCCGCCCCTTCTAGCTGCAGCCGGCGCTAGGCCACGCCCTCCCTTACCACACAAGCTTAACCAGCCAAAACACAAAACAAAGGTGTATTATCATCCCATAACATAACACCAACACAGCACAACTTCATTCATATATTTTACACACCTATAATAGGTATTTTACGAACACCTTAAAATACCCCTCTCCCTTTAACGCAATGGCCTACCCCGGCACAATCCCGTGACAATCAATACAATAAGTGAATTTTGACTGGCTCTATAACGTGGGAGAACTCCAGCAGGTGAATGAATGACTATTGAGATTATGAGTGATTGTATGGCATTGATATGTATAGTGAGTATAATGCTAGCAATGTACAGATAAGTGCACGGATGTAATCAAAGTCCTAAATGATGCAACTACTGAAACTGTAAATGTGCCGGCAAACAATAAACAGTGAACAGAGCGATTAAATGACTTGTGTGATTCTTAACTGGTTGTGACTATACAGGGTTGATGAATGAACGTGACAGGGAATACAGAAAACAATATATAACATGCGCAAATGTCCATGCGATGTTTGAAATAGTCTGTCGGCTTCCATGCCGTGGCGCTTACCATAGGTACAACCAGTGACGATCGCTTCGTCACACATACACACAGATCGTTTAATAGATAGATAGATAGACAGACAGACACAGACAGACAGACACGTAAAGATTTGCCATCCGGAATACCAAGTACAAACAGTAAATCCCCAGCTACTGATTTAGAGAGGAAATGACACAAACAAACTCAGCCCAGCGAAAGACGCTTGTTAAGGCACACTTGAACTTGAATTCAACTTACTTAAAACTTAATTTCTCCTTATCAGAGTTCTGCATGACATGTTGCACACACAGCTAAACACAAATCCCCGAACCCATTACTCAAACTAAGATTTAATCTTAAAATCTTGATGCTGTGTGTGTGTGTGTGTGTGTGTGTGTGTGTGTGTGTGTGTGTGTGTGTGCGTATGTATGTGTCTGGTGCGTGTGTGTACACCCGTATCCTTGAGTGTGTTGGAGGGGATTAATTGAGGCATTCTCTTACGCAAATACAATTTAAGAAAAAAAATAATCACCATAGTAATGAGCAAGAAGTGAACAAGCACTCTGATATGACGGTTTAGAGACAGGTTCATGAGGCCGCTGTCCTCTCAAGCCAAGGTCCGAGTGTTCTGTTTGGAACAGAAGCCTTGCATTACCTCTCCACCCTGCTCGCCGAGAGAGAGCGAGAGCGAGAGCAAGAGCGAGAGAGAGGCTTGTCCTAGTAACAGGAACCATCTGTTGTGGGTCTGACAGAACAGAGAGCCAGAGGGAACACAACGCTTCCGGGCCTTCTTCCCTCTCTCTCTCTCTCTCTCTCTCTCTCTATCTTTCGCTCTCCATCTCCCACCCTTCATCGCTTCATCCATCTCTCTCCCATCCATTCATTTCTCTCTGTGTCCTTTGGAAGGTGCTTGTCTGCTTTCATTTTGTTTCCCCCTCTCCAAAGCAGAGCAGAGAACAGAGCAAGGCTGTGAAAAAAAGGAATCGCTTTGTTTTGCATGTATGTTATTCTCTGTGATCTGTCTCTCTCTATTGGTCTATCTCCCCCCCCCCCCCCCCCCCCCCCCCCCCCCACACACACACACACACACAATCTCTTCATTCAACCTACTCCCTCCCTCCCACTCGTGTGTTCCTCACAATGTCGTTCTTTTGTCGTGTCCACCCGTGTCCTCGGCTCGGCCGGCTCATTCACTTGGCGTTGTGTGTGAGGTATGGCAGTGAACTTCTGACTGGGACATGGCTGCAGTATGAGTCTTTAGATGGCCTGTGACTCCTGTAAGCCACAGAGACACAGTGCCAGTGCAGCACAACAACAACTCCCCCCCCCCCCCCCCCCACGACTGCATCCTGTGGGCGTCGGCGCAGGATCCCGCTGTGCAACACGTCTTTATCGAACGCCACGCAACGCTCCTCCAGGCACGCTTTTGTTTTGTGTTTTCCCCCCAAACACACTTCCTGTATGTGTCTGTGTTGTTTCTCTCACAAAGGTGCGCTTCTCTGAAACCCTGAAACATGAACGCGGCGACACGCCCGCGCACTGCAGCACCGCCTTAAAATACCCATTGTTGTACGATGTTGCGGTTTGCATGCATTGATGTTCCTGTGTCAGCATATGCAGAAAACACGACTCTGTGTGTGTGTGTCCGCGTGTGTGTGTGCAGGTGTGTGTGAAGGTGTGTGAGTGTGTGTGTGGGGGGGTATGCGTGTTTGTGTGTGTGTGTGTGTGTGTGTG
>JACYXH010000826.1:7202723-7327723 GCA_026745465.1 Lota lota
TGTCTCAGAGTTGTAATCCCAGCGTCACACTGGGATTAAGAGTGACCGGTTATTCTTCTTTTGGTTACAGATTGTAACCGGCGTTGTAATATCCTGTCCTCTACCATTATGAATACGCTACCCCTGTCTCTTATATGCTTTGCGATTATGGAGAAGGTTATGCGTGCTTGTGTGGACTTTTAGTCCATCGTTGCATACAGTTGTTGCCAGTGTTGCTCACTCTTTGTGTTCTCCGGCAAGCTAGAGTTTATTCGCTGCGTTGTTACGCCGAATTAGCTGATCTTTGTCGCTGTCTGTTTCATGTGGGCTACGCCGTCTAGGCTACGCTTCATGTTGGCGTCCCAGCGTTACACTGGGATTAAGAGTGAGTGAGAGTGAGTTATTCTGGTTTTGGTTGGAATTCGTAACCGGCGTCTTAATATCCTGTCCTCCAACCATTTATAATGGATATGTTGCCCGTGTCTCTTATACGCTTTGCGTTTATTGAGACGGTTATGTGTGAATTCGTGTGCTTGTGTGGACCTTTAGTCCATCGTCGTGTGCATTCGTTGCCAGCTTTGCACATTCGGTGTGTTCACCAGCAAGCTAGAGCTTCTTCGTTGCTTTTGTTAAACCGATTTAGCTGCTCTTCTCATTGTTACGCCTGCCAGCAGGTTCCTCCTACCGCCTCTCTTTGGGAGCGGACGTATGAGGGGCCTTGTTGCTCGTCGCAGTTGGCGGCTTGGGTTTTCCTAGCTCCGCCCCCGATGGTAGCGGACGTAGGAGAAGCCTTGTTGCTCTGCATCGCCCATTTTTCATTTCGTTGAGTCAGAGCTTACAGACTCACTCTATTCTCTTGATCATCGCATTGGGTGTTCTTAGGAGAATTAAGAGTTTTTTAAGTAGCTGTTGTGTTTTGCACATCTTCAGCTTATTGAGTCTGATGTGCCCTGTGACTTAGGTCTTTATGACTTGGGTCCAGCAGGAGTACATTGATCGGGCTCCGCGCGCAGCTTCACTTTAGTCCATAAGGCGAAGCCTAGACGGCGTAGCCTACATTAAATATAACGATAGTTATGTTATTATAACTCTAGTTCTATGATTGTAGGCACAGCCGTCTAGTTTCCCACCTGCTGTACCCTCCAATTGCTGAAAGAATAGCGTGGAGGACGAACGCTGCTGTGCGCCGTGTTATATACACGGTGCCGTGGGTAATGTGGGCGGGGCCCACATTGATTGGTACATTGTTGAAATCTTCAGTGCATGCGAGTGCTCGCATGGGACAAGCCCATAAGGCGAAGCCTAGACGGCTACGCCTACAATCATATAATTAGAGTTATAATAACATAACTATCGTTCCACAGACCAGATTTATCATTGAGTAGCATACTATATGCTATCAAGTTACTTCTTCATTCTGTAATGTCTGCGCCACCACAGTTAATACAAAGTATTACAACAAGCGATCCAAATACGTTATTGAACCAAAAAAACAAAACAAGGCATTAGCAATGGAAGGAGATAAGCAGATGAACAAACCTATATCTATAGTTATATTTCGGTTGAAAAAAAACTTACAGTGAGGGAAAAAAGTATTTGATCCCCTGCTGATTTTGTACATTTGCTCACTGACAAAGACATGATCAGTCTATAATTTTATTGGTATGTTTATTTGAACAGCAAGAGACAGAATAACAACAAATATATCTAGAAAAACACATGTCAGAAATGTTATAAATTGATTTGCATTTTAATGAGGGAAATACGTATTTTACCCCCTCTCAATCAGAAAGATTTCTGGCTCCCAGGTGTCTTTTATACAGGTATAACAGGCTGAGATTAGGAGCACACTCTTAAAGGGAGCGCTCCTAATCTCAGTTCGTTACCTGTATAAAAGACACCTGTCCACAGAAGCAATCAATCAGATTCCAAACTCTCCACCATGGCCAAGACCAAACAGCTCTCCAAGGATGTCAGAGATAAGATTGTAGACCTAAACAAGGCTGGAATGGGCTACAAGACCATCGCCAAGCAGCTTGGTGAGAAGGTGACAACAGTTGGTGCGATTATTTGCAAATGGAAGAAACACAAAAGAACTGTCAATCTCCCTCGGCTTGGGGCTCCAAGATCTCACCTCGTGGAGTTGCAATGATCATGAGAAAAGTGAGGAATCAGCCCAGAACAACACGGGAGGATCTTGTCAATGATCTCAAGGCAGCTGGGACCATAGTCACCAAGAAAACAATTGGTAACACACTAGGCTGTGAAGGACTGAAATCCTGCAGCGCCAGCAAGGTCCCCTTGCTCAAGAAAGCACATATACAGGCCCGTCTGAAGTTTGTCAATGAACATCTGAATGATTCAGAGGAGAACTGGGTGAAAGTGTTGTGGTCAGATGAGACCAAAATCGAGCTCTTTGGCATCAACTCAACTCGCCATGTTTGGAGGAGGAGGAATGCTGCCTATGACCCCAAGAACACCATCCCCAACGTCAAACATGGAGGTGGAAAAATTATGCTTTAGGGGTGTTTTTCTGCTAAGGGGACAGGACAACTTCACCGCATTAAAGGGACGATGGACGGCGCCATGTACCGTCAAATCTTGGGTGAGAACCTCCTTCCCTCAGCCAGGGCATTGAAAATGGGTCGTGGATGGGTACTCCAGCACGACAATGACCCAAAACACACGGCCAAGGCAACAAAGGAGTGGCTCAAGGAGAAGCACATTAAGGTCCTGAAGTGGCCTAGCCAGTCTCCAGACCTTAATCCCATAGAAAATCTGTGGAGGGAGCTGAAGGTTCGAGTTGCCAAACGTCAGACTCGAAACCTTAATGACTTGGAGAAGATCTGCAAAGAGGAGTGGGACAAAATCCCACCTGAGCTGTGTGCAAACCTGGTGGTCAACTACAAGAAACGTCTGACCTCTGTGATTGCCAACAAGGGTTTTGCCACCAAGTACTAAGTCATGTTTTGCAGAGGGGTCAAATACTTATTTCCCTCATTAAAATGCAAATCAATTTATAACATTTTTGACATGCGTTTTTCTGGATATATTTGTTGTTATTCTGTCTCACTGTTCAAATAAACCTAATATTAAAATTATAGACTGATCATGTCTTTGTCAGTGGGCAAATGTACAAAATCAGCAGGGGATCAAATACGTTTTTCCCTCACTGTAAGTGTTGGTCTTCATTAAACTATGGCAGATATGCAGCATATATTTATCACATAACATTTGTTATTACTACATCATTGTGCAGCTCTGTTGGTAGGTCTGTATTTTAAATTGGTACAATTCACAAATTAAATACTTTTAAATATTAAATACTCTGCTCAAACACTTTGGCTGAAATTAAACAAGCAGATAATACTAAAATATAACACATTATCACTGGTTGAGCCCTAGAGCTGATCAGGCCACAACACATTCTGGTTTCACAGGTTGGAAGGATTTTGGACGGCCCCCATTAAACCTGGTCCTCGGCATGGGGAAGGTGTAATTACCAACAATAGCAATCCATTACCTTAAAACACCCTTCCTCACGCCGCCAGGATGAATTACCTGCGATTACCAGGGACGGAACATTAAAAAAACTCCAGGAAGGACAATCTGACGGCTAAACGCACCCTACGGGCACGCAAGCTGCAGACACACGCACATGCCCGTCGATCGATCAATAGAGTGGGGCTTTGCATTTGTAATACAACAGAACATGCTGTTCATCTATCCTTACCACGGTGTTGGGAGTTAAAGCCAACATGTATCTCAGCCCTGTTCCAAACTAACAAGATGAAAGAATATATGTTGGATGGTGGCTCCCACTAACCACTAGTGTGCTTACCGCTAACGTGTTAATCACTTTTGCGCTAACCGCTAACGCGCTAACCACATACTAGCTACACCTCGTAGCGACCCAGGTACAATTCAGACCTGCGGTCCTATGCTACATGTCATTCCCTCTCTCTTTAAACCCACTGTCCTGTCTCTTTCCACTTTCCTGTCCAATATATATCAAATATGTTATTGTCCAATATATATCAAAACAATAACATTTGTCTATATCGTGATAAAAAAACAGCACATTTTTTGATCAGCTGAAAGCCAGAAAGTTATTATGTGGCTTTACAATGGAGAAAGGTTAAAAAGAGGAGATCTCGGGATGTATTGAAAGCAGTCCCCTCTGTAGGCCTTGTGGTCGCCCAGCAACACTCGCGTGGCCTCCATGTGGATATGGGTCACTACCGCCGGCCAGACGGTCCACGGGTCAGGGCACCTGATACGCAGCCAGCTATGTCAACCAGGCCCCCCGGCGCTCTAATCGTAAATAAAAACATCAACCAATCACATTGTTGGACAGGGGACAGAATGGCGGGAAACATGATACCTCGGAGGGAGGGAGAGAGAGACAGAGAGAAAGAGAGAGAGAGTAAAAGAAAGTTAGAGAGCGAGAGAGAGAGTTAGAGAGAGAATTAAAGAGTTAGAGAAAGAGAGATAGAGACAGAGACAGAGAAAGACCAAGAGAGAGAGACAGAGTGAGAGAGTGCGTGATCATCGAGAAGTGTATCAGAAAGCAGCACGTTGAGCGGTAAATCCTAGATAAAGCTTAAACTGGATCACTCTTCCATTGAACATACATTGCACTTATAAAGTTAGAATGCATTGCCTGGACGTCAATGGAGCCACACACACATAACTATACACTAACAGGAGACTTCAGAATAGACTACGGATCCAGAGCTTTACCAGAGCAGATACAACACCTCTCTGGCTGGATAACATGACTCAGAAGAACTAATAGCCAGTACAGAAATACTGCTTGAAGCTAGACGTAGAGGAGACATCGGTCAACATGGGTTTCTGCAGGTCGTTAATTTATCATAGAAAAGTCAGCAATCTGTGTTTGTTTAAATCAGACAAAGCTACACAGCTAAGTATAGTATTAATATCACAACATTGATGACTGAGTATAAAAGAAAAACCTAGATATCTATAAAAGGGCCTACTTTAGGTGGCTCTGACTTAGACTGTCCTCCCAAAAAGTACATTTTACAGGTCACAGAGCCATTCTGCTGCGTTGGTCAGCAGAATCCATCAAATTCGGACTTCTCCCTGAAACATTCATGTGGAGCAAACGCAATTGATTTTGCTGACAGGGCGGCTCCACGACAGGTTTTTAATGTATTATTAACTACAACAATCAAACAATGCCATGAAAGGTATGAGTAGCCATATTATAAAACGAGCCAGCCAGACCAGTCAGAATCAACTGTTTCATAGACATTGACCCACTAGTGCATAAAAAGCCTTTTAAAACATAAAAGTTACATGGTGCTCAAGGAACTTTAGACGTCTCAAAACTTCTAAAATGTGATTATTTTTTCAGGACGGCTGCCACAGCAACAGCCGACAAGAGCAGACCATGGGAACATAAGAGGGTGAATGCAAGGCAGAATACAAACAATGAATGGACATCAATGAGCATAGTATTGGCAGCAGTGAAAGGCCTGTGTTCCATTAGTGGCACAGATAACTCCTTACCGGACCCTCCTACACGGAAAACCCAAGGGGCTCGGTGTGGGTCAGATTGCTATGCAGACTGCACCACATCGCTCTACACTGCGTGGTAGAAAAACACCATTTGGGGCAACATTTGTGTACCTCATTGTGGTATCATGATGCATTTTTTAAATTAATATCAGTACGAACCTGGCATCAATGTTTCTGCACTATTCGCAGCATTTTTACATATTATTATGTTGGATGAGTGGGCTCTGAAAGCACCTGTCTTCAGTATTTAGTGTTTTTATTTTCACCGTTCTACCCCTGGGTAATTATATGCAGCAGACAGTGTCAGAGTGATAATCTACCTGAACTTGGGTAAAATGGCTTTGTTGCAGTAAAAACACATTTGGCTTTTCCTGGCTGTGCTCAGCCTACCGGCGTCTCCCATGGCGATAGCCGAGTGTCAGACCGGCTGTCGGAGCTCACCTTCCACCCAATCAATGACTCTCACTCTCTCTCTAATTCTCTCTCCCAGTGCCACTTTGACTTCTCATTCTATCTTCTTCAAATCCTGCAGCCTCTCTCTCTCTCTCTCTCTCTCTCTCTCTCTCTCTCCCTATCATCTCTCTGCTTACCCTCTTTCACTTCTGCCCCCCACCTCTCTCTGTCACTCTCTCTACCATTATCTAGCTGTCTAGACTGAAGAAAAGACCTTTGCTGGCTCGATGAGGCATGTGTGTGTGTGTGTGTGTGTGTGTGTGTGTGTGTGTGTGTGTGTGTTTGTGTGTGCCTTCTCTGTGCTTTAAGTGGCTAAGTGCAAAGGTCACATAATGGATGGAGTCGCTGTTGAACTGTACTCTATAGATGATCAGGCAGACAGAGACAGAGAGAGAGAGAGAGAGAGAGAGAGAGAGAGAGAGAGAGAGAGAGAGAGAGAGAGAGAGAGAGAGAGAGAGAGAGAGACAGACAGAGTCAGAGACAGAGAGAGAGAATAGATTCAAACTGACACACGCACGCACAAGCGCATGCACATACGCATGCACGCATCCACACCCACACCCACACACGCGTGCATACAGACAAAAACACACACAGACACACGCATGCACACACAAATACACATACAGAGCCAAACAAATGTGCACATTTTTAGACTAGGCTATAAAAAAAAAAGTGACATATTGTCTATATAATGGAAAGATAAAGACAGAAGTAGATGTCTTTATTCCATGTGTGTCTATATTTCTATGCGACAGAAATCCCAACAAGCCTGGATTTTAAATAAATGCTACGTGGACTGAAATGGTTGTTAATGTAGCTGTGCACTCGAGGAAGTTGTGTATCAGATACATGAAGATAGGGAGATGGTTCGGACCTGGCCCCGGTTAGGCCTAATGTAATCTTGACCTATGTCTGAAAGCTATGGAGCTCAAAACACACACACGCACACACACACACACACACACACACACACACACACACACACACACACAAACATACACAGACAAACCAGATGTAGTTCCGTGTTGATAAATGAATGGTTTCCAGGGGTAAGAGCAAAGTGTAAGGCAATACAGCCACGATTCTGGTGTAGAGGTGAGAAAAACAATAACAGAGAGAGACAGGAGAGAGAGGGATAGGGGAGAGGGGGAGAAAACGAGGGAGAGAGGGGAAGATAAAGAGGGGGAGAAAGAGGGAAAGAGAGAGGAGAGAGAGGGGCGAGAGAGGGCGAGAGAGAGGAGAGAGAGGGAAAGAGAGAGATTGAGAGAGAGGGGGAGAGAGGGGGATACAGAGGAAGAGAGAGGGGAAAGAAAAAGCTAGTGAGAGAGAGCGCTAGGGAGAAAGAGGGGCGAGAGAGGAGAGAGAGATAGGGAGGGAGAGAGAGGGGCGAGAGAGGGCGAGAGAGAGGAGAGGGAGAGAGGGAGAGAGAGAGGGAAGGAGGGAGTGAGAAAGAGATTGAGAGAGAGGGGGATACAGAGGAAGAGAGAGGGGAAAGAAAAAGCTAGTGAGAGAGCTAGGGAGAGAGAGGGGAGAGAGAGGAGAGAGATAGGGAGGGAGAGGGGCAAGAGAGGGGAGAGAGAGAAGAGAGAGATAGGGAGGGAGAGAGGGAGGGAGAGAGAAAGAGGGAGAGAGAGAAAGACAAAGAAAGAAAGAGAGAGAGAGAGAGAGAGAGAGAGAGAGAGAGAGAGAGAGAGAGGGGGGGGATGCAGAGGAAGAGACAACAGACTGCTGCATTGCAGCAGCAGCGGACTAGTATTACTGCTTGTGAAGGTCCAGCACTCCCTATTCCAACAGAACTCTTCCCGGTGTCTCCGGGCCGTTGTTGTGGGATGGGGCGAGGGTCCGCAAAGTTACACTTAACGGAAACAACTAGGAGCTCATTTTAAATGTCATTATTCCAATAGCACTCTACCTCTGCCAACAAGCCAGGGTGTGGTAGTATGATAGCACCATGCATGATAATATATAAATTACTTAACATAGACTGTATATGCAGTACTGTATACAGTACTGGAGTGCGCTACTTGTTGATATATGGACCGTGTATTCACGTTTTTGAGTATTTCTAAAACGATACTAAAAAATAACTTCTCCTGAAAAGTCAGAAATACATTGTGATGTCAGAAAACCTGAAACCCTGTGTTCAGGTAACAACACTACTCTGTCATCCTGCTGAAAACAGGAAGTAGAAACCGGTTGCAGCAGTCAGCCGATAAGTCCTTTAATGGCCCCCCCAGCCCACCGTACCACCACCTACCTAAGCCCCATCGTTAAACCTGATGCAGTGTAGAGAGATGCTCCAGGATGTATACAGTATCTACACAGTATCTATACAGTGCATGTGGGATGCTGGAGATAGAGTTAAAGCCCCATAGGCAGCTATCAAGTCCTACTAGGTTCTGCCTTCGGTTTGACTCGTGGCTCTGCCGGCATACGTTACTATCATAATATAAACTTTCCCAGAGACCCCTAGTGGTACTTGTGATCCAGTCCAATATGGTGCACTCACTGCATGGGGTAACAAGGGCCCGGGTGATACAGTTCTGAAAAAAATGAATAAGAGTTGAGTCATGGAAAATATTTACTCTAATCTAGATTAGAGAAAGGGACATAGAGAGAGAGAGAGAGAGAGAGAGAGAGAGAGAGAGAGAGAGAGAGAGAGAGAGAGAGAGAGAGAGAGAGAGAGAGAGATAGAGAGAGAGAGTACAGGAGGGAGAGATAAGAAGAGAGGGAAAGAGGGAGAGAGAAGGGCAGGGCAGGGGACACTGCTGCAGCCAGTCAGTCAGCCAGCCAGGCAGGCAGCTAATCAGCCAGTCAACCAATCAGCCAGCCAGCCAGAACAGTCAGTCAGACCAAGGCTGTCACTCAAATCTGCTACTGCAGAGTGGTGCAGTGCCATAGCCTGCCTCTCTCTGTTGTCTCTCTCTCTCTCCTTTATTTCTCTCTGATTTCTCTCTCTCTCTCTCTCAACCCCCCCCCCCCCCCCCCACAACACACACACTAACAGGTTTTCAAAAACAGGGGCATTACGCATGAATAATGATTTTGAATTCCAGGCCTTTCCATGTCTCCCATAATGATATTCCATGACGTTTCCGTCTACAGTTGCCCAGTACCTGTATCAATACAGGGTCCTGTACAGGCTCTCCGGTCCTCTAGTGCCCCTGGGGATCCAACCTCACAAGCCATTTCACACTTGACAGAGTGTCTTCTGTGATGCTGCTGTCAGCGTTCTGGACCCCTGCAGAAAGACCCGGTTCTGGCTGCCCGGGCAGAGACAAGGGACTGGTTGCTGAGTAAGTGTATGTGTGGGGTTGGGTAAGTGTGTGTGTGTGTGTGTGTGTGTGTGTGTGTGTGTGTGTGTGTGTGTGTGTGTGTGTGTGTGTGTGTGTGTGTGTGTGTGTGAGTCTGTGTTTTAACGACAGGCAACTGAGTGGCACAAGCCATTTGAATTTCAATTCCCTTTGCCATAAAAATGAAGGCAGCGATTCAATTCATACATTCAGAAATATTATACGAAGAAAGGAATAGTAAAAAAGGAGACGATGGGCAGCTCTGACTTCATGAATTTTACTCATCGTTTTAAATTGGACTGAACACTGCAGAGGGAGCAGCCATTTATATGCTTATTTAGTGCATGCCTGCAAGACAAGGAGGGAGAGAGATGGACAGGAAGAGAGAGAAACGAGAGAGCTTGTCAAACAGAGAAGAAATGTGTCTGTAGAAAGATTTACAGAACGAGAGACAAGGAGAGAGTTCGCGAGAGAACACAGGAATCAATCACACAGGACCCAATCACACATGCACCAAAGATCTCTGCACTTCTCTTGCAGGAAATCTAGCATTGGGTTCAAGGAGACTCAATATGATTATTTGATTCCGTCTTTTTTTTTTATCAAGCAGAAAATGATAAAAGGTCTTGTTTTCTAGAAATTCCCATTAAGACAGAATCTCTCTTTCTCTCCCTCAATCTCTATCTCCGTCCATCTATGCCTCTCTCCCTACCTCTCTCTCTTCCCTGAGAGGGCAGGGGACACTGACTGGCTGCAGCAGTGTCCCCTGCCCTGCCCTTCTCTCTCCCTCTTTCCCTCTCTTCTTATCTCTCCCTCCTGTACTCTCTCTCTCCTGTACTCTCTCCTGTACTCTCTCTCTCTCTCTCTCTCTCTCTCTCTCTCTCTCTCTCTCTCTCTCTCTCTCTCTCTCTCTCTCTCTCTCTCTCTCTCTCTCTCTCTCTCTCTCTCTCTCTCTCTCTCTCTCTCTCTCTCTCTCTCTCTCTCGTTAAGGAGTCCCAGAGCCCTGCAGATCAACGGTTCACACTGCACCACGAGGCTCTGATGCAGGGGAGAGCTGCTGTTCGGAGAGAGCAGCTTATGGGTGGTGTGAGTGGGGCAGAAATCCCCGGTCTCAGAGGGATTGTGGCTCAGTGTGGCGGTGGTGGATGGGAAACCAGACCCCCCCACTACATCCATGTATCTGTTGTCGTTATACAACCCTTAAGATGGCCCTTACTCAGTATTTGGATAGTTAGGCTATTTTAGTAGGTCTTTAATCTACTAGAAGTCACAAGATGAAGGGACCGGAACTGGGCTGACAGACTGACAGGTGGACAGACAGACGTCCGACATCACACAGTTGTGCCTCATTAAAGGTGTGCAATCCCTTCCAAATAACTTTACCATCAACCATCGAGTCATCCGTCTAAAGATAACCCGGACATTGCGGACAAAGAATCAAAAGGGTTTGGACGAGAGAAGTGGAGCATTGGGACAGGAACCAGACCTTAGCATACCGGACCGGACTGAACGAGCTGGTGGATGAGCTGCATCCACCAAACTCTGTGGCGAGGCTGACTGCAGGCCATCAGAAGACGCAGCAGAAGATGAAGCCTGGTGCATCAGAGGTGCGCTTCAAGGCCCAGTGAGCAACCATCTGTCCCAGGGCTGAGGAGGCCAGGAGAGCTTCTCTCACTGAGCATGTTCCCACCATATGCTGCTGAAGCTACAGTGCATACGCACACACACACACAGGCTTGCACACCCACATGTACGCAGCCACGTATACATACACACACACGCTCACACACACGCAGACACACACACACACACATGCACACACACCCACATGAATGCAGCCACGTAAACACACCCACGCGACGCAAGCATGCACGCTCACACACACACACACACACACTCACTCACTCACACACATGCACACGCCCACCCACACACACTGACAGGCACACACTGACACAACAAACCATAGTGTGACATTGAATTGCATGGCATGGCTTGGACTCCAATAGTCTGATTTGGACGGGGCATCTGAAATCTAACCGTGGGTTGAGTTGAAATGCTGGCCAAAGTTCTGGTTTCTCTTTCACTTAGCTTGGACTGGGATTGATTGTTAGTGTTATGGACCGGATAGTGTGTCTAGGAACAGTGAGTATACTTTGTGTGTAATGTACAGAACATCAGTGAGGGAAGTAATCGGCAACATCAATAGAGGATCGATGCCTGATGCTAATGAAGCATTGGCCTCTGGGTGGCTCATTGATCACTTTGCCACACTGAGTTTAGAGTTTAAAAGGTGCATCAGTTCACATGAAATTCTTCTTGATTCCCCAGGCTGCACTGGAGGGGACCTGAAGGAAGCTCCATGCGGTGTTGTAGCAGTGTTAACACACACATCAAATCAATGGGTAAGAAAATAATGATGAAAGAGAGACAAAGAAGGAGAGCCTACCCAGACAGCAGACCAACTAACTAGACAAGTAACCGACAGGCGCATAGACAGACATACAAAGCAAAATACAGTTTGAATGCCTTAGGAAATGCCAGAAAAGTGCACAAGCTGGGCACAGGGTAGGTCCACATGTCCAGAGAGGGCCAGATAGAGAGGGCCAGAGAGAGAGGGAGAGAGAGCCAGAAAGAGAGCGAGGGAGAGAGAGAGAGAGAGAGAGAGAGAGAGAGAGAGAGAGAGAGAGAGAGAGAGAGAGAGAGAGAGAGAGAGAGAGAGAGAGAGAGAGAGAGAGAGAGAGAGAGAGAGAGAGGAAGAGAGAGAGAAAAAACAGGGCGGCTGCCTGCCAGCCAGCAGCCAGACTGCAGGTCTTGTGATCTGCCCACGTCAGAGACAACCGATCCCAGCGTGCGGCAGGAAGCATTCCACCTTCCCTGTCCTGCACCACTATACCCCCTACACTGACGTCTGGACAGCTCCACACACACACACACACACACACACACACACACACACACACACACACACACACACACACACACACACAGAGACACGGCCAGACATAGACACACACACGCACATGCTCACACACACATACACACACACACACGTGCACACACACACACACACAGGCACACACACACACACACGCGCGTGCTTTCGTATGCATGCACACACTAATACACGCAAAATCGTGAAACGTTGAAAGCAGAAATGTTAATATATTAGCATAGAAGTAGGTGAATGTTTCCTGTGGGGAATGTCAATTTGTTTTACTCCGGAGCGTGTAGAATACAAGTGAAAGTGTGAGAGATACTGAAACACAGAGAGAGAGAGAGAGAGAGAGAGAGAGAGAGAGAGAGAGAGAGAGAGAGAGAGAGAGAGAGAGAGAGAGAGAGAGAGAGAGAGAGAGAGAGAGAGAGAGAGAGAGAGAGAGAGAGAGAGAGACACACACACACACAGGTATAGAGAAAATAAAAATACAAGAGAAAGAGAGAAATAGAACGATATATTCAATATAAATGAGTTTCACAAAGAAAGGTAAAAAGAAAGAATGAAGGGTAGAGCAAGAGAGAGAGATAGGGAGAGAGGGGTAGAGTGAGAGAGAGGGCTAGAGAGAGATAGTGAGCGATATAGAGAGAGGGAGAGAGAGGAGTGGAGTGAGAGAGAGAGGGAGAGTGTAAGAAGGTGTATTTTCAGAGACTGCATGCAGAGACATTCACACGTCCCAGCATTCCACACCACAGATCATCTTATCGTTCACTGGACACACACAGACGCATGCACATGTGCACTCGCATGCACACGCACACTCACAGACACACACACGCACGCACACAGACACACGCTCGCACGCACACACGTACACATGCAGGGTTGCAAAATCCAGGGACTATTTAAATGTTTCATAAGGAAGTGTTCCATTATTTGCTTATTTATAAGCAGACATGCATGAGCAGACATGCCAACTTGCTAATACATATACAAAAAGGACAATTTAACATAATTTAGCTAAACCAAAAAATAAGTGTTGAATAACAATACATTCCCTATGATCTCCTAAAAGCCTCATTCAACATGCAGGCTAAAATGAAAACATGCATTCTGATCCCCACCCACACAGCACCGAAACGTAAAGTAAAAGCTCAGTTTGGTTTGGGTTTCCTCTCCATGCTGGTAGATGTTATGGAAGACTAATCCGTACAGGGGTGAAATCTGACTGAATGCCAAATGACCAACTGGGAACATGCTAGAAGATCAAGAACAGCATTTTTTTTTTGTCCACCTACATTTAAATATTGGCATACTTTTGCAATAAAGAACATGCCCCAAATTAACTTCCCATGGAAAAGGCAAAATAATCTATTTAAAATGGTCTGCATTTTTGTAACCACACGCAAACGCACACACCCACACACATAACAATTATGTTTGAGGGGTTTTAAACAAAACATAGCAATTGTAGAGCAACATGTTTCCTATAGATAGTGTACTATGCACACACTTTCTCTGCACAAAGATGCACCCACTACGTTACTACCATGAGCCGAACACAATACAGTAGTACACTTATCAAAGTTGCTCCTAGAATAACATAATGTAACACACACACACACACACACACACACACACACTGTGGGGGCTGGAAGACACTGGATGACACACACACACACACACTGTGGGGGCTGGAAGACACTGGATGACACACACACACACACACACACACAGACACACACTGAACTAGAAGGTTTGGGCTGTAAACACAAGCTCTTTGATAACGCAAGAAACATGAAAGGAAGGAGAGACAGAGAGACAGAGAGAGACAGACAAGGAGAGAGAGGGAGTTATGAAAGGGAGTACGTTAGGGCTCTCCCTGGGTATTCGTGGAGACTCATCAATTAGTGTGCACAGAGCCAGGGAACCTTTGCTTCAAGGTCTCTGGCAGCCAGACACTTTTGAAGAGACTTCCAAGCAAGACTCCCCCCCCCCCCCCCACACACACACACACACACACACACACACTCTATGAACTAACAAGCAGAGATGATGGGACATGATGTCCACAAATCGTCAAACGATACCAACATACATACAAAGGCCAGCTAAAAGCGCACCCTCACTGCCACCTAAAACAGACTTACACATGTTGAATGCTCACCCACACTCACACTGACCCACTCACACAGACACACCACACACCAAACCCACCTCAACACACACGCACACACACACCAAACCCACCTCAACATACACACACACACACACACACACACACAAATACACACACATATACAAACAAACATGAAATCTATTGTTTCTCATGTGGTACGTCCTCAACATTAATTGTTAACAAACATGCGTTGTTGCGTAGGCACTGCTGTAGTCCAAGTCAAAAAGAACAAATCACAGAGCAGAACCATATTCAGGCTCACACCGGGCCAACTGAACATATCTCCAGATCGGCTCATGCGTAATACAAATACACTCGTCGTTGTTGATTGAGTTGAGCCGATTTTGGAGGCAGGTTTCCATGACAACGTAGACATGGTCATGTAATAATGAGGGTCAACACACACACACACACACACACACACAGACACACACACACACACACACACACACACACACACACACACATGACCACAACAACAATTAGGCGGCAGAAATATGCGGCAGAAAACCAGTTTTTTGGATGTTATTGATGAGACTTTACAGCGTGCATGCAACACACCTGAAACATTTATCCAAAGAGCCTAACAGAGGATTCAGACACATATATTACGAAGCAGGTAGAGGTTAGGCTGAGAAGTCTACAGGTAGGCTACAGAGATCGGGGATTGTACCCAGTAACTGGGAGTGGAACCCCCCCCCCCGGTCTGGATGTGATTGGATCAAATTTGAATCCATGTGTACAACTTCTCCCAAGTTGGAGGAGCGTTCACTACTTTACCAATAATGATTTTAGGAGCACAAAGAAGCGTTCAGATGGCGGGTGATTACCTGCCAGCGTAGCTAGGCAGCACAGACAAACTTAGCAACAGCAGCTAAAATTAAACAGCATTTGGCTAGCGTCACTGTTCCACCTGGCAACTACAACACACACAAACACTCACACACCTACGCAAAAAAACACGGACCACGTTCACAACAATGGCTGGCAGGACAAAATCAGACAGTATTCGCCAGGCAGTTAGTGGCAGGAGACGAATTAAAAAAGGGTGTGGAGTGAAATGCGATGCAGCCTGGCGCAGCTCAAGGTCGCTGAGAGAAAGGGCTTTTTAACCAGCTCGTTTCACATTAACAGAAAAACAAATACGATAAGGAAAACACGGAGTGGATGCATCTTTCTACTTCAGATGGACGTGAAACCACAATGCAAATGTGTTCAGCTCATAAACAGGATTTCTAAAGAGAGGACGTTATGAACCTTTTGGAAGCCAAATACAAATTCCCTGGTGGAGACTTACTCTGCTAAAATGTTAGAGTTCACTCTTTGTTTTCCATAAGTTGCAGCATATGGCCCCAGTCATAGTCTGCAGCATTAATAAGGCAGGGAGCGAAGGCTGCTCACATAAAGGGTCCTTGAACCAGGCTTGTGCTGGCCAAGCATGTGAAACAAAGACCTGACCTCGAATGCATGGATTACAAACACAAGAGGCATGCAACTAAACTAAATAAATAAACATACAAACTAATAACTGCAGTCTATATATGCATGCTAAGAGCGTCTCTATAGATACACACATACACGGTCGTGAACAAAGCAGAGCAAAGGTACAAGCGCGTTCTCAGACAGACACACGTAAAACCTTCACAGGCAGAATGGCGCGTAGTGTGTACATCTTTGAGGATCAGGTTAACCGTCTCTGGAGTCCATCTGTTGAAGGCAGTGCATGCTTCCTCTGCAAGGTTCCTAATCACACACGCACACCTGTATCAGCTTCATTCTGGTGGGCTAGGTCAGGGTTGGTGGGTTGTTACTTAGGGGTCTTTACAGCGTCCGACTCTGCAGACGTCCATTTTAAATGTCTCTCTCTGTCTCGCATCTCTCCTCCAAAGCAGAGGCTGTGCTGAATTATTTAAGCCTTTACGTAGGGTTTTGTGGTTAAATGAACACCATCGTGATGGAATAACTATGTTAAAAGCACAGCAGTTGTGAACAGAATGCTTGGTAGTGACCGTAAACTGTTTAAATGGATCACGATTGGACAGATATGGTGGCTGTAGAAGAAATTAAATATCTCAACATGGATCTCTTCATGCATGCATGAAGACTCTACCTTCTCAATGTTTTAATAGGGCAGTTTTAATAGGGTGACAACCACAGGTTAAAGAAGTAACAAGTAAGTAGTATATCACCAGATGACGTCAGTAGGGAGCAACATCCACGCGTTGCTCCATCAAAAGTGCGTCCCTCTCATAGACTGTACAGAATATCAACATAGCGTTCGTGACTTCACCCATTGGTTTACACACAACCGTTAGGAAGCCTTTGATTTTTAGTTTTCGGCGCCACCATTGCACCTATGGCGGAAAGAAAGAGTATGCCGCTACACAAACAAATTAGTTGAAGAGCGAGTCTGTTGCAGTAGCTCCGCCATACCCTCTCTGATGGAACAACCACTGCTGAGTGATGGAACATGCGTCACTAACTGCCCCTCTTGTGATGAGAATGCATGGCGGGAATGTTGCCATCGACACCCAGTTGTAACATTCATCATACTGCAAATGCAACAAATGAATTCACCATGGTTTCAAAACAATAACCAATAAATGAATAAATGAATAAATGAATAAACTAATAAACTAATAAACTAATAAACTAATAAACTAATAAACTAATACTAATAATAAGATTAATCCTAAGAATAATTCCCCCAATCAAATTTCTCTTGGTTCTACCTGTGGCACTTTGATCTTTTTGACTTAATTAGCTGTGGCTTAATTATCTAGAGATATACGTGGCGGCTGATTCCAGCCGGGAAGTGGAGCGAACCGAGGCCTATTCCTGACCCCTGACCTCATCTCTCTACTCTCAAGATTGATCAGAGTGAGGTCTGCGTTCCCCTCTCCAGAACCAGAAAATGGACATTTAGCTAAATATAAATCTATAGAGATGAATTCTGCAGTGACTGGAGATAAGATCCCTGGAGTGGTAATTCAATATTAGTAACAACCTAACGACAGAGCGAGTGTGTGTGTGTGTGTGTGTGTGTGTGTGTGTGTGTGTGTGTGTGTGTGTGTGAATGTGTGTGTGTGTGTGTGTGTGTGTGTATCAGACTGAGAGACTGTCCTTGTTGCTAGATAGTAGTTGGCTAGACTCTAGAGCCGTTTTCATTAGAGTTTAGAATACTCTTCTTATTCCCATCAGGAGAAGCTTCGAGGAGTCACAATTGACACACTCTCACACACATATACGCATGCACACACAGACACAAACACACACACACACACCCACGCACACCCACACTCCCAACAGTCTTTGTGCCTCAACTCTAAATTCTCTCTCTCCTACACACATGCACGCACACACGCACACACACACAAACTCTGGTGCAGGTTGGCACTCATCCTCGGCCGTCTCACGCCTTCGCTCCACCGCCACAATGCTGTCACATGTCAGCGTGTCACATGGTCTCCCAGACAGACAAGGCCACATTATCAACGACTGGCTGGAGCTCGTGTCACTATTCTCCCTCTGTGTGTGTGTTTGTGTGCTTGTATGTGAAAGAGAAAGAAAGAAAGAGAGTGAGAGAGAGAGAGAGAGAGAGAGAGAGAGAGAGAGAGAGAGAGAGAGAGAGAGAGAAAGGAGTGGAGTGGAGTGGAGGCACAAAGACTGTGTGCTGGGATTGTGTGTGTGTGTCTGTGTGAGAGAGGGAGAGAGAGAGTGAGAGTTCAGGTTAAGGCTGAGACAGTGGCAGACAAGCCCTGTCATCCCTCTCTCCGTCTCACATACGATGAGCCAGCCTCTCGCCTCGGGAGGTGAGAAACCGCTAATTGGCAAAGGGTGAGACACACATGCACACACAAGCAAATGCACACGCACACATGCTCACACACACACACACACACACACACACACACAGTGTGTTGTCTTTCCACAGTTTTGGTCAACTGAAGTCTCACGCAACCATACCACCATACAACCTATCCGACACACACACAAAATGAAGAAAAACACAGAGGTAAGACACCGACTCGGAAAAGTAATAGAAAATCTGGAGGAAGAGGAAGACACACACGTGTGTCTGCGTGCGTGTGTGTGTGTGTGTGTCTGTCTGTGTTTGTGTGTGTGTCTGTTTGTGAATGTGTGTGTGTGTGTGTGTGTGTGTGTGTGTGTGTGTGTGTGTGTGTGTGTGTGTGTGTGTGTGTGTGTGTGTGTGTGTGAGTGTGTGTGTGTGTGTGCCGTGTCTGGCAGAGTGGTGTAAAGTGTGCAGCGGCTGTACAGCGAGCGAGTCAGGAGAGCTGGGGAGCGGCTAGGCATCAGACTAGAACACATTACTGGGGCTAATAATACCCCCGTCTGGCTCGCCCACTTCCGTCTCAACCTTCCGCTTTATTATTTCATGATTCGCCTTATTCATCATTCATCTATTTGTCCCGCGGCTCGCGACTCGCCCCCTGGCGTACGTCTCGGCCAATCGAGAGCACCCTGGCGACTCCGGCTCGTTTAAATTAAGGGTCAGGTCAAGCGCTGCGTGGTGCGACAGTCCTTTTAATGTCATCCTACAGTAAGTGGCCGTTAATATGGATGCTCACACTGACACCAAGCCGTGGCATTGGTTGAGCAGTGTGGGTCAACACATGGAGGACAGCGTTGTCCAGGTAGAAGGAAAAATAAGCAAGGAGAGGATGAGACGAGGTGGGAAGGAGTTGTATTTGGAGACAGGTGATGTTGCTAGGCTGTGGCGCTAGTGCAGTACAAGTTAAGAGCGTCTGTTTCTTAGCTTTGTATTACCTGCTCTTTTAGTTTCTGTTTCAAGCAGGTAGACAAAGGGCATAGAGGGGAAATTGTGTGGGATTCAGATTGAGATGGTTTAATGAATGGTGGATTTTGCTAAACTCATCTTGAACCTATACCCTGCCAAAACCTCCAGACGGAGACAGCTATACTGTTCAGAACTCTGGCAACCCTTGCATGGTGGCTTCAGGTTACGGAAAGCAGCGGCACCAAAAAAGCGCACCTTGCCAAAACACTCAACTCAGCACAAAGAACTGGAAAAGACTGGGGAGAGGCTAAGACAGCAACTTGTCAAAAGTAGACAACTTTCTACCACCTAAACTAGTTTATGGCTGCAGCTAAGACAACAGTGCACACTCCACTCATTCGAGTTCTGTAAAAACGTGACGAAAGGGACAAATTGCAAAGTAATATATATATAAAAATGACTTGGAGAAGACTGAGTAGAGACAAGCAAGGATAGGGTGAGATATATGGGGCACACAGACACACAGTGGGGGAGAGAAGGCGAGGAAGAGAGAGACTGGGGAGGTGGCTGAGAGAGGACGCTAGTGACACAATGCGAGTGTGTCTCAGTGGTAAGAGTGCTGTCCCACTTGGTTGGCTCTCGCAGTGAAACATTCAGTACAGACAGAGCCATGGCACAATGGGCCAAGGAGGGGCGGCCAACTGACTAGCTGCCCCAAGCAGGCCAGCTCAGGACAAGAAACAGAAGTACTATGTGGTTCAATTGTATCAGAACAGAACAGAATAGAAGAGGATCAGATCTGATATCCTCCGATCTGCTTCAACAATGAACACGGTTTAATTATTACATTTAAGTAAAACTGTATAGTGTGGGACGAGGGACACAAAGTATGGGAATTATTATTTGAAGAATCTAGAGACAGTGTAAACGTATATACAATAATAAAAGGACATGGATGATTTGGGAATTAAAAGAGAGAAACCATCATCAAACAAAAAATAAACAGCAACCCATGTGTTGTTTTGTGTTCAAAGTATTATTGAAATTGTTGTGATGAAACTTGAACAGATGTAGAATTATAATGTAACATGATAGGCCTACACTTAACTATACAATACTAATACTAAGCTACTCATGTTACTAAATTGCTATAGAAAAAGGCTGTGGCAAAAAAAAAAGGTTGTATCTTATAGGGCAACAGTATGTTATAATGAAATGTCATACAAGCCATAAACAACCTCAAATGGCAACTCTAAATGCCAAATGATGCAGTCACGTAAAATACTTTCAACATCAAATAAAGTATGAAGATATGAGGTTGTAGTGGGTTAAACAAATTTGAAAAAATGTTCACCTTGCCAAAACACATGAAAGGTTGGGCAGAGGGGCTAGTGAAAGTAGACAATCGTGGTTGCCTTTTATGTTTGAAGTGATTCTGAAAATGTACTTGATAAACTGCTGGATCTTTGAGTATGTCCTCCAGACACTTGCTGGTCACATCTTTAACAGTGCCCTCAAGTATCTTTAATAATGAAGAATTTTAAGAAAAAAAAGCATTCTTTAAATCCCCAGCTGGTTATATTGACCAATAAAGTTGTGTTGTCCATTAAAAACTTAATATTTCACTTAAACAGCCCTTTAGCATCATATTCTACTTATTATGCGACTAATATATATATAGTTATAGAACACAGCTTGAGTTATGAGAACTAGAACTAAAATCAGCATTAAGCACTTTTACCGTAATAAGTGTGCTATAGACGCACGGTTGTGAAACACCAAGGCTATCTTGACGGAATCTTGACAAATGATCTAATTGGCGGCTGACTTCGCCGCAGTAAAATGACTGACAGCTTAAAGTAGGTATCAAATTTCCCAATTCGTCTTCCAGCCTACGTGTTTTGTTCAAAATAACAGCAGGGGTGAATAAATATGTTGACAAAAAACTACTGCCATGGAATTCATATACGCTCAGGTGATACTGCGTCCCACGAAAAAGACTTATTTTCCCCCGTGATGAATAGCTGGTACATGTTACGGAGGATGACAGAAGCAGTGATTTATCCCTGGATGATGAACGCCTCGGCTAGCCGGGGTGCTAATAATAGCAGCGCTAGCTTAGCTGTCTGGCGCAGCATGGAAAGCGCTCCCAACTCCCCAACTTTCGCTGCTTGGTCCGAAGTGGGAGCGGGCACCGGGCAGCTTTGCTAACCTTTAGCCATAATAGCTAGCATGGGCAGCATATTCCTCATGCTCATTGCATTATAATGCAGAATGTGTTACCAACGCATATAAATAAGAAAACGCCATCTTCTTACCAGTATGCGCACAACCACTCATTAGCGGTGTCGCTGTGTCTGCTTCTAGTCTGTGCCGCTGTGTTGTTGTTAGACGTCAAGTCCAAATGCAGTACAGTGATTTCCAGTCTAGGCAGCACAATGTGAAACCCTTAAACCTCACCACAAGCACCCATACTGTACATTCTCCTGCCTGCTTTCACGGCGCCGTTCACAAAGCTTTAGCGACATCTTCAGAAGATTCTCTGTAAGGTTTTACACGTTATTGATTAAGTTACACCCCATGCACCATGTATTTTATCTAATGCACATAAAAACGCTATAAAGTTATTTAAACAGTAATTGTACAGAGAACGCAAATGTCTGGATTATTTTGATTTAACCTTTTTTTAAATGCACTTTTAACTTGTTTATCCGCTGTAAAATGTGTGATTATAAATAACTTCAACGTTAATAAAAAAAAATCTGATCATGGGCTTTCAATATGGAGCAACAAAGTATATGTTAATAAAATAATGTTATTGTACCTCGGGCTATCACACCAAACCTGTAATGGGATACGTACAGTACAGTAGTGTGGCTGAATAATCCAATGGGCAAAACCCTACCACAATATTTTATTTGGGAACCACCAGTTGTTGGGGTTACTACACAAATGAGTTGGGGAAAAAAATACTGGAAAATGCTGTGGTGCGTTCACGAGCATAATTAATGACAACAACCCAATACATGATATGTGTAGGAGTTATATTGAAGGTCATAACATGGATATGGGTCACATGAGATCGATACATCTATATTTCTGTAAACTATTGTTTTAAAACAACATTTTCCATAGTCCACATAGCCACTGTCTCCCTTACATCACTGATACAAACCAGGTAGAAAGATATACAGGGACCACAAACACAATGCAAATTATCACTTTATTTAAAATGTTTACAAAGCAAAATATTTCGGACACATTAGATTAAAAAAATGTGCAAATATCAGTTTAGTGACAAAGAACAAAAAAACACATGGATAGTATTAAGTGTCAATCTATGGCCTTCACACACTTATCGTTCCAAAATATAAATATTAATGATCCATGCAGACCATGGTCGTTAGCTGTGTGATCCTGCAACCCAACATCTTCTTGAAATAGTGTTGTTTTTCCCACCCAGATCCGGCTCCCATACCAACTACCTGTGAAGCCAGCAGCCTGCAGCAAGTCTGGGCATTCAGCCCCAAGCCTGCAGAGGAAATAGAGAGCTAATTCCCCCTGACTGAAACTGTGATTATTCATCAACACTGTTTTTCCATGGTAACCACACAGCGCTGGCCTGGCAAACCGCTGAACAAAGAACCCACAGAGGGAAGCCATTTTAGCATGTAATAACAATTATTAAGCATCCCTAATGTTGCCCGGAGCTGGCCTGATCATAACTAAATTAAGGGCATCTGGACCAGCTGATGGGAGCCTAGGAGGCTGCCAGGGAGTTAAAAAAGGATGGTACTGACTGATACAGCCACGCAGGTAGGCACCGCTTGTATGTGGCACAATTGCCATAGAAACGAGGCGGGCACGGAAGGCACAGGAGAGTTGTGTGGAGTTAAGTGTGTCGAATGTCAATAGTGCGCGGATCAGCTAAAAATAATACTGACTCACAGAAAGGGGGATAAAACGACATTGCCTTTTCAATCACATCTTTTGAGGTTCAGGGTTATGCGTTCATTTGAATAGAAAAAAATAGCTGGTGCATAGGAGAGATTTGCTCGGAGAATTCCTATGGCATAACGCAACAATCAAAAGCCACCACTAGCTTTTCCCAAATAACCAAAATCCCGGCTTGCAAACAAACGACAATGGCATTCTTGTGGGACAAAATCAAGGTAATTCTCCCCCCCCCCCCCCCCCCCCCCCCCCCCCATCTCCTAATGGGTGCTTTGCTGCTGTTGTCTAATAGGGGGCCATGGCAACACCAAGCTGCCTTGTGACTCAGGACCGAGGCAAATGCCAAACCCAGAGTCAAGTGACAAAAATCATTAGCCCTCTAAAATGCCAGAGCAGCGCAGACTAATTGTGAGCCAGTCAGACCAAATCATTCAGCTTCAAGCACAAATGGACGCAATCATTGTTCACGGGCCGGTTGAGGACACCTGCGTCCAGGCCAGAGTGGATTGGGAAAGGCAGACAGGGCGGGGCCAAAGGTTGGCAGTACACACAGTCTAGGTCAGACCCGGCTAATCAGCTCTAGCACTGCATTGTTCAAATGTTGAGTCTTCATTAAGACGACGAGAAGGAAGGACGGAGTCCAGAGGCCCTTTCTCTCAACCACACCCAGGACTGCGTTTTCTATTCTTCCCTGCCCCTTCATCTCCATCACCGAAACTCCCCCGCACGGAGGAGGACAGCCAGCCAGTGGAAGGAGGAAGAAGGTGGGCAGGATTGTTTTTAAGGCAGGCCCTCACCGGTGAGCTGGATGACTAGACTTCCACTTGTTTCTGATTGGACGAGGAGCAGGCCAGCGTGAGTGCCCGATGCGCTCGGCTTGAACTGGACGGGCAGCTTCAGATAGTGCTGAGATCTGTGGAGCGTGGCCAGAAAAACAAACGTTTGCATATTGAAAGTGAAACATGAATGCATCCCTCTCCGACGCGACACGTGGCTATAGTTGTGAGCATGGGTTTTTCACATGCCATCAAAACTAGTAACCACACAAGATTGAAGTTAGTCTACAAACACAGATAATTCGGAACTTTCTTTCGGCACTGTGGTTATTAGGCTGACTGGGATGCGGCGCTGTCAGGTTACCCTCCGCGTAAACTACCCAGCCAGAAGCAGCTGATCATATAATTGTGCCGCTGCGCCAAAAAAACTGCAGAATTATTTGTGTGGTTGTAGACAAACTACAACCTGGTTGTGTCGTTTCTGGCACTCATTTTGAATAAGCGACTATTCGGAAATCTTTGGAAAGTAATTGAAAGTGTGTTACCCTCACATGAACACGAGCGAGACTAATGTAACTCTGCATGTCAATGGAAGCAGCTAACGCAAAGCAAATGCTAACACAACAAACTCCCCTTCTGGACACAGTGATGAATTTGGAATGAAATAAATTGTGTCAATCTGAGTAAGATAGACAATTGCCAATTTAGAGAATGTATCCCTTTAATGCAAAATTATGATTGACAGTAGGTACACAAAAAAAGGTTGCAATGTGAAATAGGATATTCATCAGAACAGAATGACTTTGGCTTGCACACTATGGACTCAAAACATGCCATGGTCACAACATGACCGCGACTCCCGTTACATGCGCCATTGATCAACACACACATAGCACTGGGTCCTGGTTCAGACGGCAGGCACACATAGAAACATTCAACGCAGAGGTGTCATCGCTCGCCGGGCTTCAAGAAGTTCTGAACTGCGGCCGGCAAAGCAAACATCCCATTCCACGGTTACACGTTTTGTGTAGTGTTTAACAAGTTCTATGAAAGCATTCGATTGATTCACGACGCCCTTTCCCCTCCGCATGCTCCTTTTGCCCTGGATTGTATTTTCAGCTTTCATTTGCCACATGTTGTGCCCCCTGCTGAACTCATGTCACTAGAACACAACGCATCTGTTACCTGTGGCTCAGAGGCAGCCCTTCCCCAAAGGTGTCTGTGTGTATAACTGTGTGTCTATAGAGGAGCCTCATCCTCAGGCCTCACTGTGTATACAGAGGAGCCTCATCCTGCCTCATCCTCAAGCCACACAGTGAGCTGTGTGTGTATATAGAGGAGCCTCATCCTCAGGCCTCACTGGGTGTATATAGAGGAGCCTCATCCTCAGGCCTCACTGGGTGTATATAGAGGAGCCTCATCCTCAGGCCTTGCTGAATATATGAAGAAGAGCCTCATCCTCAGGCCTCACTGTGTGTCTATAGAGGACCCTCATCCTCAGGCCTCACTGTGTATACAGAGGAGCATCATCCTGCCTCATCCTCAGGCCTCACTGGGTGTATATAGAGGAGCCTCATCATCAGGCCTCACTGTGTGTATATAGAGGAGCCTCATCCTCAGGCCTCGCTGTGTGTATAAAGAGGAGCCTCACAGCATCTCACTGGGGCCCTCAGAGCAGCAACAGAGAGATGGATGCAACAGACTCCTTTGAGTGAATTGTATACTTTTATATCCGTGTACATAAATGTCATCCACAATAATTGAACATTTAATGAACACAAAATTAACATTAATCATTTACATTAATGCCACCAAATAATTTCCATAGTGATATTTTGTGTCGCATAATTAGGCTTTCAGGAGCATGAACGAATAGTACGGATCAATTTCATGTCTAGAGGCAGAGAGCGATTAAAGATAGGTCAGGGTAACAGGGACTGCACTTACCTCAGAGAATATTTGGAGTGCTTGATATGGAAGGGCTCCCTAGGGTTTACAAAGTTCAGCTGCAAGTCAATTAGAAAAGCCAAACATCAAATCCATGCAAAGCCCCTTAACAACTATTAAGGATTATTATGTTATGACCGTTACAAACCAAACAGTTATACACACACACACGGATACACATTTAGTCATGCAATTGCAGTAAAAGCAGTAAATAATTAATAGAACCCAAGAACACGTTTTCTGTGACCAGAAATCAGTCGCTAAATCTCTGTTAGTGACGTCCATCTTTGCCTCTTTAACAGATTGGAGATCATTAAAAAGAGATCAGAGGGCCTTCTCCAAGAGCAAGGATCTGGGGACCACCTCATCAAGTATACTTTGATTACTAGTCAAGGTTATAATGGTGACAATCGAATGCACACATTAAGCGCTCTACTTTGCTACTGCAGAGAATTTATGTCTCGTGGGATGGAGCCGGCTGGGGTGCTTTAAAAAAAAAAACGGGGAAGGGGGGGGGGCACCGTATTTCACTTCCAGCTGCACTAAGAAATTAAAAGCCAAAGACGGAGAGAGCGAGAGAGAAACAAAAGGGTGTGTGTGTTGCCCTCTGGAGCAGTTGCGCATGCAAGGCCGCGGCTCACCTCATGCGTGTCAGAGGAGTTGTTTCGGATGTTGACCTTCAGGGTGCTGGACTCCCCCAGCCGCGTGGCCGGGAACGTGTACAGGTCCTGGGGGGAGTACACCCCCCTCCGCAGCGCCTCCTCGGGCCTGGCCAAACACAGTTCACGCTCGTTAACACGGGGAAGCGGGTGGCCTCCAACTTGCAGTCGCAGATTTTCGAAACGCACTTGCATGTCTTCATGTCAAGTTCAACAATTAAATTAATTCATTGTTGAACTTGACATGAAGACATGCAAGTTCAACAATTTAATTAATTAATTGTTGAACTTGACATGAAGACATGCAAGTTCAACAATTAAATGAATTAATTAAACATGCAATGCATGAACTAAAACATGTAATCATGTTTTATCACTTTTTACGACCTCAATCTTAACTGATTCAGTTGAATCAAAATGTTTTTGTGATTGTACATAAAACATATTAAAAAGCAAATAGAAGTCCCCATTAAAACCACAACATATAACATTAGACATACACCTTTTCTCTTATAAAAGTAGAACAACTTTTGTCATATAAATGTATACATGTTTTCCATCTTCCCATGGCCTTGAGGAAGAGATCTCCAGTTTGTGTGATGAACTGATATCGATTCTGAGGTCTTACCCAGTCTTAACCGGGGCAGCCTCTGTCCTCTTCCTGGTCTTGATGGAGGACTCCGTCTTCACCAGAGAACAGTCTCCTTCCTGGGGCGCTTCGACGGGCCCAGACTTCACTCCCTGCATATGCAAAAACACAACAGTGTTAACACTTACCCCTCGTGTGGGTTCCAAACCTCACGCCATTTGTAATGAAAATCCTTGGAGTGAGTGTAGTTAAACTCTGCTGCTGCAGACATGCGCAAACTGCTTGTGCAAATTAACTCGAGGCTAACTCAACATGAACCATGCAGGCCTAGAAATGTAGTCTGACTACATCCGATATACATGTATATAACATGAAATGTCCAAATGTATTCCCTGTGGACAAGCACAGGGTCAGAGGAAGCTCAATGCGCATGGAATAAATCAACCACCATCCACCATGGCCACTTAACCTATTATAATGCCGGAAACCATTTCGTATTTTGCCTGCTGTGTGGGCTCTCAAGTTAACCGTTAAAAGTTATTCTGTCACAACGCCTCTCATTAAAGAGGCACATGCAACGAGCCTGAGAGCCCCCATGTCAAGAAGAAAACACGTTCCCCTTTACCATGTAAGAACCTGCCATCCCCCATGTGTTAAATTGGCAATTTACCAGACGAACTGAAGTCCAAGGTACTACCGCATGTGGGGGAGTTACAACCTAGAGGCAAGCGGTCACCAACATGTCGTCAATTATTTTGGAGAAATGTATGTTGGGTAATTGGCCATTATAAACTTTTATGCATGATATAGGAATGATTGTGGTCTTCTCTACATGCAGAGTTTCTGCCGTCTCCATGACAAAAGAGCATAAAGAGAATCCATAGGGGCATCAGCTCACACACACACACACCTGTTTGTCCATGATGTTAAAGTAGCAAATAAATGTTTCCAAAGCCTAAACACACAGCCGTGTCGGGAGGGATGCAAAATAAAGTTGTTGTAAATTTCGCATTCCAAAACAGACGAGTCCAATACGAAGCAAGCGGAAACATAAAGCCCCGCCTACATTTTGTTCACACTGTGCTTTGTTGCGTTGAAAAAAAATATATGTTACCATTTCTTTTTTGCGGTCAAGCTACAAATATGAACCAAAATTGGCGCTCTGTATGTTTTTGGGCTTTAACCCTTTAAATTTGTTATTTACATATGCCTCACCGTCCCACAGAGCTGGAAGCGGACCCGGGTCTTCTGCTGGGGCTCCGACACAGGGTGGCACTCCAGGTCCCAGAACTGGGCGTAGTCCCCCCGGTCCCGGGGCAAGAAGGTGATGGGCACCTGAGAGGGCAGACACACACACACACACACACACAATAGTATTAATAGTAATATAGTATATCTTTTTATATTTGTGTCATGCTGTGTCATTGTGTTATGCCATGCTGGTGGTAGCAAGGTCAGCCATTCGGGACAAATATGCTAATTTATGCACAATGCATAATCATCCATTTTCATTAGAAAGATGACATAAAACAACATACGGCTGTAAAAGCAAACAATTTTCATGCCTTATATTATTTTGATTTTGATTGAAAAATCTTAATCTTAAAAGATATGTAAACTAGTAATTTGGTAGCATAAATAGTTGACAATAGCAAACAGATAATAAATAAACCAAATCATTTCAGAATTGTAGCATATCGATCCGGCGTAATGACCAAATCGGTGTGTGTAAAGTGAACCTCTACCACTGTGTTGTAGTGGAGCATCTGCCTCTAAACCTGGTTCTGTTTAGTAAGTGTCCTGTTCTGTTCTGCTGTGTTATCACCTGCATCTTCTGCCGGGCTCCCAGGGTACCAGACACCCTAGAGCATCTGAAGGCTGTGTAGGTAGCCCGGTACACATCCCCACTGTTGTCCACTCCCTGAGGGGAGAGAACGAGAGAGGCAGGGTGAGAGACAGAAACGGAGAGAGAGAGGGACAGCTGGACATGCGCTTCTTTAGCATTGGAACCATGGAGAGGAGAGGTTAAACACATCACAGCAAAGGAGACCAGAATGATAGTCAAGAGCAGAACATTTACAAAAAAACAACAACTAACAAACAAGATAATGTAATTTTTGTACAAAGGTATGTAGATAAAGAGGATTAGTGAACCTTAACGTATGGAGGCGCGAAGGAGGACAGGTACCACCTCACTTCCTCTTCCCCATTATCCACTTCCAGGGTGGATTCTATAGGAAATGAATGCTAAGTTAATACATTCACACATAAACTTAAATCCACAATTAATATCTTAGGTCTGATGACAGACAAGCTAACATCTGGGTGAACATTGCATTTTGCTTTATATTTGTCTCGGCCAATCATGGTGCTGGAAGGGTAGGCGCTGTAAGCGGGTAACTAGCGAAAACAAACTCAGCCAGCAGCAGTTAACTGCAAAAAAACTGTCTCTAAAAGTTTCAACTCAACACAGTGTAGAAATACACTTATTAAATTCCCTTCATCCACTCCCACATTTTTTTTTTTTTTTTATCTCAAACTAAACAGTAAACAAGGCGTAACTCCACCCCTTTCAGTTTCTGCCCCAGGCTCTGTGCCGCCTCCCCCCTGAAGTCCTGCTATAACATAGTAGGACTGCTGGATCCCAGATTAATGCTATGCTGATTCCTTTTGCATTTCAAGCAATTTAAATTAGTGGCATAATTGATTCATTATTCATTTTGACTACATTGTAATTTGTTATAAATTGTCTCATTTTATCTCACCAAGATCAGCTGCAAAAATGCAGACAAAAATTTATAAATTGCCAATCAACATATTCTACCCCATCCCATGAGATGCTAGAGGAAGCCAGCTGGTGACCCGTCCAGACCTGAGCTCTCCCCCGAGGGGGTGGCAGGGAAGACCACCGTCTTGCTCCCCAGCTCCACCAGGGCCTGGGTGCTCTGCGGGGGGGACGGGGGCTGGGAGGCCTGGCTGTGGGGCCGGACCAGGGACAGCAGGGGGGTGGCCGCCTGGGGAGCCAGGGCAGCCAGGCTCCTCTCTGCTGGGGCCGTAGACATGTCCAGGTCCAGGTCCCGGCGGATCTGCACCTTGATGAACTGATGGGAGCGGGTCATGCGTCAGGTCATAGCATTCCCCGGGGCATTGTGAGGTGGGCACACAGGGCATGGGTCTAGTATGGCATTCAGCTGTCTGTTATTTCTGAATAACAGCCATTTGCTATGGACGCAATTTCCAACCGACTGATCTAGCAGACAAATTTTTTTTAAAGTGGAAGCAATACAATAATTTTTTATCATCCTTTTGCGTTTTTGCTTATTTTGTGTCCAATTATTGGTTTCTTTAGTAAGTAGCCATGTATTAAGCAGGATAATGTAGCCTTCAGGGTGGTCGATTAGTCCTGCATCACCCTGTTGGGGTATGTTTCATGATAATGACATTATCCCTTACTTAAACACTCTGGAAGAGTTTGGCTGCTGAATGTGTAGTACCTTCTGAGTACCGTCACACTGGATGTAGATCTGTCCACTCCACGGCAGCATGGAGGTCTTGGAGGCCAGGGATGGGTTGGGGCTGATTAGAATCTGCAGGTGGGACCTGGAGGGGATAGAGCATCACAATACAAACACTGAGCTGGGTCTATAGCGAGGTATGTTATTTAATGAGAACATGCTAGGAAGGCTGGTCCAATTCAAGATTCAGGATTTGTATTTATCAAATGTACAGTAAAACACAGGGAAGTTCTGGGCACTGATATACTTAGGACAAGGCACGCATCAACTACATAGTAGAAAAAAAGAGTTAGACAACAATAAGAGTAAGAAATATGAACTGAAAACAACAAAGGAAGTAAGTACATTTCGCTGTTTCGCTTTTTCTCATCTGTAGTTGCTGATGCCAGCAGATCTAATAGGATATAGGTGACATGTTTGTGTCAAGTTAATTGTAGGGTGTATATCATGCAGGAACAAATGCCAGAAAGGTAGAGTAACATGGCATAATGTTGTGGATCACCGGTATGTGAAGACCTTGTCCTTACTGTGGCTCTATGAGTCCGTGCTGCGGTGTGATGGTGAGGCAGTGGGCGGGCCAGGACAGCTCAAAGCTCAGCTCCCGGGTTGCGTTGTTCTGAATGTGAACGTGCCGCGTGGTGGCCGAACCGGCTGCAAAGAATAATAATAATAAATCGAACCATAAATTAATTCAAACAGCCCAAACAATGTATGTGAGGGCTGCAGTTACCAAATGTTTACACAGAGTGGAATGCACTCCGACAAGATTACCTTTCTCCAAGTGCAGAAAACGAAGTAAAAAGTCACCATATAAAGTGTCAGAAGCGTAGAATGAGACATCATTATACACATCACTGAGGCTGGTCCAAAACCTAATTTATAGAAGCTGTGCGTGAACTGCGCGCGGTCACACGCAATTGGTCGCGCGTCCCGCACCTCTGCCATCTTGAAGCTCCACAAGCAGAGTGCACAAACTGCACGTCCAGAGCAACGTTACAGCAAAACTGTGACTATAAATGGCAGGCATTGCGTGGACTGTCCGCGCCCTTCACGAAAGGCGCATCACAGCGACTATAAATTCCCCTTTACTCACTCATGGTGGGGGCGGTGAGCACGAGCTGGTCTGGATGGACGGACCAGGTCCCCTGCTTTCCCGTCTTCTCTTCGTCTGTCCTCGCCTCAGCCTTTGTAAATGAGACGTCCATTAAACCGATGCCATACCACGATGAGCAAAGCCAAAACAGAAACTAATCAGCAAGCATGAACAATATTAACTAATTAAACTGCGGTTCTAGGGCGTGCAGGTGGTGTACCTAGACCAGTAACAGACACCAGTTAACCTGATATGCAGGGTCGAATGACAAAATAGTATGAAACATAAATAGGCTAATATTATAAAACTTAAACTCCAGAATAATAAGTGAAATTGAACCTGTGCAGCGATGTAGGATAAGGTTTGTGTCTTTAACTTAAGGTAAGTAAAGATCATGGAGTTACAAACACCTTCTCCCCTCAAAAGTCTCTGGCGACCGGCAAAGATGACGGCTAACAAGCTTCTCAGACAGCCAACACTAACCCCATGGTACAAGCTACCTAGTTGGGACAAGATGCAAGGAAACAGCTCCTCATGCCTTTATCTGCCAGGAGTACCACACAGTCCCACATGACCATGCGTGGTACAGATACTGGAGCTGCCGGTATGAAACCGTATGCTGCCAGACTACCCTACCTTCAGTGACTGCTCGGCCGCTGTCAGAGGTGGACCCTGAGGACCTTTCACAGGAAGCACGTCCAGGGTAATGTTGCCATTCGCAAATGCACTGGAAAACACGGAACATAACGAGATACTTCACGTTGATTTATATAACGCAGCACTTATGTGTTCATAATATTGAACACATAAACAGCGGCTGAATAGACGTTCTGTAATTGCAGTTATATAAAAAAGGTGAGGAACATGCATCCTCAGTTTTAGCACAAATGTAAGGCAGAGGTTTGAGAATTCAACCATGTGTCAGTAGCGTCCATCATGCATCATGTCACCTGTGAGTCTCCGTGGCGTGTCCAGCAGAGTGTTGGACCGGCTCGGCCCGCTCCACCTCGCCAGGCTCCGAGCGGTCCGTGGTCCCCAGCAGGGACAGCACCACCTTGCTCATGTTCCCGTAGAAGACGTGGGCCTCGTTGGGCCGCTGGGGCAGGTCAAAGGCTGCGGCGGGAGGAAACGGATGCAGAGTCAAACCGTGCACAACCTTCAGCTTATTGCAGTGGTGAATAAAAGATGCCGGTTTTATAAATAGAACAAACGCATAAGAATAGCCAAGAATATTTGTTGATTTGAGTTGTGAAGAGGATCATTTGGGTCTCAGAAGTAAAACAAAAAAAAGGTATGATGGAGACTATAATGTGTTTCATTCTTTTTGTTATGATGGCCATAAAATCCACTAGGATCAGTGGGCGGAACAGAGTAGGTGTTTAACTTCAATTAACAAGCCCTTGCTGGTTTTCTGCTGTGCAAGTACATGAAGGAAAGGGTAGCACTGCCCATGGCCGTGCATCAAGCACACAGTAAACACACCCATAGAGACCCAATGGAACAGGACAGCAACCGATCCTCACACTGTATCTTCACCCATGGCAATCACTAGCTGCCACTAGCTGTTATCGTATCCCAGTCTTATTGAGGAAGCATTTATATAGGAAAGCCAGGAGATCGTTGTCATGGGACACTGGCTCAGATTACAGTGGAGTATTTCCATACTTTCAGTTATCTGTTCCTCTCCCAGGAACGTCTCATTAAAGTCGATGTTCTTCAGCAGGCTGTTGTCTGAGAGAACCTTTCTGCCCGCCTCTGGTTTGCTCTGGAGCAACCTGGGGGAGCACAGCACAGAAACACTGTCGAGTTTAAATAACGAAATAAAGCGAACGCATAACAAATTCCAAACTCCAACGCAATGCCAGCTGAGGTCGGTTCTGTGAACTCGATCAGCATTTAAAAAAGAATCTAAAGGGCCATGTGAGTAACTTTGCAGCATACAAATCATTACTCCAGGCAAACAATCACAAAAACATTATCAAATCAAACTTGTTTAGTAGAAGCTGTGACCTTGATAAATCTCATCTGTGACTCTTTACTGTAGCAGTTTGAAATGATGCAACCCTAACACACGGATCATCGTTTCTCAGAAAAGCTAGCGTTCTAAATGTTACCATAAAGATGGATAAAATAACTTATTTAATGAAAGCATCAGTTTGTATCAGTTTTTTACTTAGCCGTTTAAAGATTCATGGCAGCCACTCCAGAACTCTCCATAATGCTTAATGTTAAATTCATTAAAATGTGCGAGGATAAAATATAACCTTCAATAATATTTAACCACTTCATCTAAAGATCTGTATTTCTCTTGAGCAATGTTCAATCAGTTTTCTTTTCGAAAAAGAAACTTTTTCGAAACTTGTTTTTTAAGTGTACGGTTGACTGGAAGTTCTTTATTTATTTCCCCATAAACCAGAACATTTCAGGGGCAGAATTGCCATTTAGTTCTGACGTGAATAATTGAAACAGGTGAGGTAAAGTCTGACCTTCGGTACTGCTGCCTGGAGACCTCATCTCCACAGAAGAGGCAGACGGTGGCCAGCAGGGCTTGGGCAGAGTGACATAGGGACGTCTCTCTCTGGGTGGCCTTCAGTAGCACCGTGATCACCTGCACAACAAATGACCAAACCCACAGAGAGTCTACTTCAGGCGACCACAACCGCGTCGATATTAACCAAGAGGATGGGCTGAAGTTGAGTCATCCATGCTCACATTTAACACACACACACACACACACACACACACACACACACACACACACACACACACACACACACACACACACACACACACACACACACACACACACACACACACACACACACACACACACACACACACACACACACACACACACACACACACTACCTCTTGCGTGCGCTCCTTCAGCACAAACTGCGACGGTGAGAGGCTGATGACGGACGGCGCCATGAGCGAGCGCGTCTGTAGGTCCGAGTACGCGGCCGCCTTGATGAAGGCTGCGCGGGAGCCCGTGTTGCGCACGCACAGACACACCTTGCTGACACGGCCCACGGTCACGCCCGCCAGCGTGGCAACGTAGCCGTCGGCCGCCTTCCGCTGGTCCTCCAGGATGATGTTGCTGGTGCCGCCGTAGCCGGACAGAGGGATCTGGGGCGGGGGGGAGACGAGGCTCGTGTGACATATCAGCCATCACAACACAATCAAATGTTGAGTCCGCCGTTGGACGTTCATGAGGGAGATAAGATCAGAACGCAGCATGGAGGAGAATGAGCCTGGCCAGGGGGGGGTAGCAGCAGACGGAGCAATGGCCATCAGAGTGAGTGAGTTTCTTGGGGGACACACACACACACACACACACACACACACACACACACACACACACACACACAATAACTAACAACTCTTCTCAAGTTTAAACCCAGCATGTCGGGGGGGAAGGTATGTGCTGGGCAGCACCGCATGAGGTCAACAGACCCGGAGCACCGCTTACTGTGAACTTGACCCCAGGCTGGGAGGGCCTCACGCCAGACTGCTTGATCTCCAGCTTGGCCAGCATGCAGGCCACCCTGGTGGGGGCGAAGAGCAGGTGGACCGCCACGTCCTCCCTGGGCCTGATGGACAGCTCACCATGTCTGGTCAGACGCTCCTCTGGGCTGAACATGCTCTGCAGCTGAGGAGGGTGGGGTTAGGGTGGAGAAATGGTTCCTAATAATAATAATAATAATAATAATAATAATAATAATAAAAAATTCAAAACAACGTTGTCTATTTTATGACTAGTTAATGTAATACGCTTTGTATAAATGATCCTTACATCTAGAGCTAGCTCCCTTCCTCTCTCCATTTGAAAGGCGTTATGTTAGTTTGCATTTGAATCACTATTAACTAGCCTACCAGTTTAGACCGTGAGAAACTCCTTTGGTTTTACCGTTTGCCTTCTTGTATCACAGCTCAATAGTTTAGAATGTGAGAACACCTTTTGTGTTTCTTTGTATCCTTTGACGTTTGTCCCACAATAAAACTCCTGAACATCCGTTGTTCCATGGAAGACGCTTGATAAATGCTGCGTCAAGATCATGAGAAGAAAGTGTCTTACCATGGTCATGCTCCACTAAACCAAATACTTTGTGGTCAAGAAATTATTTTTCGATCTGGAGTAGTGGTCTAGAGGTGAGATAACGGTATTGTTGGAGGGTTTCGCATTTCACACGGTCTGATTGGTTGTGTGAATGTAACAATAAAAAGGAGGTGTTGGGTGACAAGATCCACACAGACAGAAAGCTACTTATGGCTCTAGCTTGGTCAGACACTGTAGTCGGAGTATGCCTAGTCCCCAGCCGCTGCTAGGCTGGAGGGTCAGAGGAGGATAATGGGAGCACGGCTGTGGGGTATCTGGATCAAAGTACCTGGAAGCAGTCCTGGTCTTGCCCGCGGATCAGCAGGCGGAGCTGCTGGTTGCCTTCGGCGGAGTTGTTGCGGAGCACCAGCTTCTGTTGCCTGCGGGGGGGTTGGAAACGAGACAGAATATCCACTTGAAACTCATTCTCCCTTACGAGTCCGAAGCGGTTCCGCACCCCAGTGTCGGCACGAATACGAAACCTTTGATGGAGCTTTGCATATCCTCGTTAAGAGTCTGATGGCAACCTCCAGGCCTACGCCACACACACACACACACACACACACACACACACACACACACACACACACACACACACACACACACACACACACACACACACACACACACACACACACACACACACACACACACTGGGGCTATCTGCATGTTATGGCACCTCACCACTGAGCAAAAAAAATACATTGTGGATTACAGCGAAGCACTACTCCCTACAGACTGCCCTCTGTCCCTCCTCATGAATAGCATTACTGGTGTCCTAATGGAGTGGGACAAGATTGCAACATGGGGAGCATATCAAAACCATATCAATAAAACCGTCCGCCCTTATCGCCGGCTTGAAAAACTATTAAAACCCAAATAACCACATTTGAATTGAATCTGTACTTACACGGCCCGTCCCAGAGTGACGCCTCCCCAGGCCACAAACTGCTTGTTGGAGAGGATGGGCGGGACGTCCGTGGCAGGCCCCGGGGCCGAGGCGGCGGGCTTCCCGTGGTTCTCCGGGGTAAGGTCTCCCCTCAGGGCCACCTCGTACTGGGGGCCCGACGGCAGCACCAGGATGGTCAGAAGGCTGGGGCCCCAGACGAAACCCAAAACATCATCATAAAAATAAACGCCACGTCAAGACATTCCCCTCAGCGCTTGAAATACGCCTCAATTATTTCTGTCTAGGAACCTCAATTATATGGTCTAGGAGCCGGAGGGCCCCTTTGCTGTAGGATGACACATATAAATAGTATAATAATATATAAATAGCTTACTCTGCTGAAGAGGGTTTATGTATGGGGCCACGACACAACATGCATGATAGCACACATACTGTGACCACACAGAATACATAAAGGTTACGCAACGTCACACGCATGTTGCTTCATTGACATTATGTTAAATTGATGCAAGTGCAGGAGAATTGAGGGACATGCTTGCCTTATTTTGAACCGTAACATATTTGAAGTACGATTTTTTAAATGTTAAAACCGTTTCCAAAGCGACATGTCCTGCATACCTTTCTCTGCACTTCTTGCTTCCCAGTGCAGTGAATGAGACCACTACACTCTTCTCCTCTCCCACCCCGAGGTAGAGCTCCTCAGGCCTGACAGAGAAGCAGTCCTCTGCATCCTTGCTCTGAGAGGGAGTGACAGAGGAATGAAGGGGTTGAAACAAACAGAAAAACAGAAAGGAAGTAGCGAAAGGCCAAAAAGAGGAGAGAAGTGAGGTGGGACGGAATACAAATTTGAAAGAATTTCATATAAAATAAGCACGAGTAAGAGTAAAAAAAAACAGAAGAAACATCTACATCAATAAATCTTTCCCGCAGTAAGTGCCAGTCTGCAGCAGAATGTCACAGAGGCTTAGAAAAACCCCAGATCTAATAAGAAAAGCAAAAGGTCAGAATTACCTTGAGCTTCAACTTCACGTCGATGTTGCCGGCGTTCTTCAATGGCAGATCCTGTTGCCTGGCTTGGCCCAGCGGAGCGGAGAGGCTGATGGTCTAGACGAAATAGAAAGTCGGGAAGTATATTAGTCCCTCCACGGTGAAGGTCATGAGAAATTGCAAATCAAAGTGCAATTATAAACTGAAATAATGTATAATGAAAGTATTTTACACACACAAAATCACAAAATTGTCTGAATGATAATAGGTGATAATTAGGAAGTATAACAATAGACTCCTGATTGATTGTGTAATTTCCTTGAATTTTAATGAAACCATAAACTGTGTAGAGCCTGTGCACTGCAAATTATCCAAGAAAGAAACCCCATCAAAACAACCCATCCATTAAACTAAATCAACCTTGCACACAACGGATCAAGGTCTGGAAAACACAGGCATGAATATGGTACTAATGTAGGCTTCAGTCGGTTCCAACTACTGGTTTTTGTATATTGCAAGACCATCACATGCTAAAGACAGACTGGCCATAGCGACTGGCCGTAGTGACTGACAGAAGCAACTGGCCGTAGTGACTGACTGTAGTGACCGACAGTAGTGACTGGTAATACAGCGTGGCAACAGTGACTGGACTTAGTGACTGACCGTAGTGACTGACCCTAGTGACTGGTAGTACAGACTGACAACAGTGACTGGACTGAGTGACTGACCCTAGTGACTGGTAGTACAGACTGACAACAGTGACTGGACTGAGTGACTGACCCTAGTGACTGGTAGTACAGACTGACAACAGTGACTGGACTGAGTGACTGACCCTAGTGACTGACCCTAGTGATTGGTAGTACAGACTGACAACAGTGACTGGACTGAGTGACTGACCCTAGTGACTGGTAGTACAGACTGACAACAGTGACTGGACTGAGTGACTGACCCTAGTGACTGGTAGCACAGACTGACAACAGTGACTGGACTGAGTGACTGACCCTAGTGACTGGCATAATAGAGCTACCTGCAGGTCTTTTGGAGCATGGACCCTGGCTGTCCCCACACGGGCCTGCAGTGGAACACTCCGGATCACGTGACTGGGACCAGGGGAGTCTACTTCTATGTCGATTCGGGCCATGTACTCCTCCGCCGGGCCGAGCTCTCCTGGTACAACAGAACCCCAATTAAACCATTTGTTTTTGACCCAACAGAAACAGAAAAGAGGTTTGTTAAAATTATTTGCCTCAGGGGTCTAAAATGAACATCTTTCACCAGCCAGTGTCGGAAAGATTTTAACTATTCGGCTGGGTAAAAGACAATTCAAAGACTGTTTATTTTGCCTGGGCCAAGAAACTTCTCTGGAGGCAAGAGATCAACCATGGACATGTTTCACACAACATCAGGTTCTTACCTGAGCTGGCGTACTTCTGAGGGGCTCGGAAGTGAACCCAAACCATGAAGCTCTCTGGATTCTGGAATGATTCAAGGAAATAAATGGGCCTCATCGACCAGACTTGGTTAAAGTAAGAATGATTTTTAATCATGCTCGTCTCTTCACCTCGTTACCAATATTTTTGTGGTTACCATAAAACCAAACATTGAATCCCTCCTAGATAGTGGAGCTGTTCACTGCTGCTTCGTTTTCCGGCTATTTAACAACGTGCATTTAAACTGAAAACAACCATTTGAACTCTAAAACGCTGTTTAGTTCTCCATTTTATTTCCATGTCTCTTACGATGTCAAAAGGTTCGCAAATGTAATTTCATGACAGGGAGACATTTTGTGTCGCCGGGCTTTAAAGAATAAACAAAGTCACCGATTGTTCTACTTCCACGCCACATGGCATCTGCACGTGTGATACTGCGAGGCTGCAGTACAGTTGGCGGGCCTCACCTCTCCATAGCTGGCATGCATCACATGGTTTATCACTGACGGGGAGGACAACTGGGTCATGTGACCCGCCTGCAGCGACTCTTCAGCTGTCACAACAACAGGGTTCTTGGAGAAAGTGAAACAGCGCCAGGCGCTGGCATTCTGAAGAGAGCACATGGAGGGATAAGAGCACTTGTCAGAAATATAGTGAGCATTCCCCTGCTTATGGGCTGCTCTCAGTCAGCTTTTCTTTATATGTATGTATTTTTTAAGAGCATTGAAAATATATTCCACACAGAACACAAAAAGGTATCAAATGGAGTGATGACTGAAGTAATACAGACAACTGCACCAATGATTAATTCCTTCTAAATGTGTACTTTTTTAATACAATACTTAATTCATCCCCAAAGATAAATTGAAGTGCTGCAGCAGCAATTCACATAAATGACAAAGAACATGCATAACTTACAAAAACACACAATGAGGTAGGTAAAAAGACAGCACATAGAATTTAGTTAAATTTTTACTTAAAGGCAAGATATTCAAGATTGATTCTGAATGAACTGCAACAATGTGGACTTGAATAAGCAGTGATCCTTGCAAAGCATTGTGTGTGTGTGTGTGTGTGTGTGTGTGTGTGTGTGTGTGTGTGTGTGTGTGTGTGTGTGTGTGTGTGTGTGTGTGTGTGTGTGTGTGTGTGTGTGTGTGTGTGTGTGTGTGTGTGTGTGTGTGTGTGTGTGTGTGTGTGTGTGTGTGTGTGTGTGTGTGTGTGTGTATAGTGAGACTTATGCGAGCAGATATGCATGTGCATATGTTACACTACTGTGTTTGAATTGAATGGCGTCACGTATTCATAGGCAGTGTCCTTTATATTCATATTATAGTGGAGATGTCTAAAGCATTCCTGTGATGTACTCACTGCACTGATCACCAGGCGGATGGGGACCGTGGCGTGAGTTCTGTTCAGCAGTTTTAGAGGGAGGGATTTGGAAACGCCCTCCGATATGTCTCCAAAATCCAAGCTGCCCAACTTTCCAGCTTCAATCTGGGGGTCACATTTTAGATTCTCATTTTGTATAGCCTAAGGTTTTACCCCCTGTAGGTATGGAAAATACCTTTCAAGAAGTTATTACACTTAAAACACAAATTAATACAGAATAATCTAAATGTAATGATCGGACTAAACCATTTCTCTCAAGAATCCTACTTAAGGTTTCCAGCATTCCAGTAGACAGCCCTGACCTGGTTAGCTATGGGGGGGTGGGGGTCTCACCTCTAGCGTGGGGTTCTCGGCCACGGCCACCAGCACCACCCTCTTGGCGAAGACGTCGGCTCTGACGCCCAGGTCCGGTTCTGCGGAGGCAGGCCAGGAGGACACGCTCAGCACGCACTGGTAGACGCCCGCCTGGGGAGGGATCAGCAGGACCTTCTGCTCCTCCGTGCTCTTCGGCCCCATGATGGTCTTGTTCTTGACCAGGAGCCACTGGTAGGGCAAGCTGTCCACCTGTGGAGATCCACACGGGGAACCAGGGGAGAGAATGAGGTCAGTGCGGCCTATACCAACACTGGGGACTTTGAGGACACTGGAATTAAAAGGAAGTTTATGACAGAACGTTGTCAAAACCCCCGGAAAACTGGCTCCAGCCAGGGTGTGCAGCAAATAAAAAATTACCACTCTTGAAAAGCGTTTTTAGATGGAAGCAGCAGACAAGATAATACTGAAATGTTCCCAGACACAAAATGGTTGAGTGATTTGGGGGTTAATTTACTCTTCAATGCTACCGTAACACTTTGATTCCCATCTCAGGGGAAACATTAAAAAAATCGATATATACAGCTCCTGTTATTTCAACGGCATCGCAGCGCTCACCTTGGCTCCGTCGAGGGCCAGACTGCTGACGGTGATGGAGACCTGCTGCCATCTCTCGGAGGGGTTGAAGAGGCTGAGGGAGGCCTGGGAGGCGATGCCCACGCAGCAGGCGTGGGGGAAGCGCAGCTCCCCTGGCACCACCACTTGGCCTGGGGATGAGAGGGATTAGAGATGACTGGAGGATAAACAACATCTCCAACCACGCGGTGGTAAGCCAAGGCTCACCTCAGCGTTGTATAGAAAATGATATTATATACACAATCATATTTAATACCGACTCAATTTCTATAGAGCGCCAAGTGTAAAAATAAACAAATAAAAATGTATGTTTATTGTTACCAAGTAGATAAGACGCATCTCTCACATCTAATCTTTATTCAAGGGCACGGTTGGCAAGTACAAAAACAAAAAGACATTGAGATAAATATATTCCCAAAAGACCCACCACAGCGCCGATAACATCTAGATACACAGGACATACGCATCCCTACCTCTCAGCTCGTCCAGGCCCCCAGCCGCCCAGGGCTCCACGTTGTGCTGGCCGAACGCCTTCCCCATCATACACAGCTCCGCCTGGCTGTGCTGGGGCCTGTGAAGCTGGTGGTAGCCCGTGGGCCCCGATGAGCCCTGGAGGTGTCTGGACGACGGGTCGCCACCGCCCGGCGCCAGGCTGTAGAGGCCGTTGGCTCCCATGTGGTAGGTCCCTGGGTGCAGCGGGCCTTTGGGTCCCGGGTACTGCTGGGGCAGCTGAGAGCTGAAGAGAGACCGGCCGGCGGCGAAGAGGGACTGCATCCCCGGGTGTTGGGTCTGGCCCACCAGGCCCGGCCCCGGGGGCATGAAGCCAGAGAAGGGGGGCACGTACCGCAGCTCCTCTGAGGAGTAGGCGGGAGGCAGGCCCGGTCCTCCGCCGAGGTAGGCCTGGGCGGAGGCCGAGTCGACGGCCCCCCACTGCTGGGAGCTCTGGCCGGGCAGGTGGATGTTGAGGTTACTGGCATAGCCCGAGTCCACCTTGGTGAGCGGCGGCCCGGTGGGTTTGGAGTAGCGCGTGTGGAGGTCGCAACCCGCCGGGAGGTGGTGCTGGGCCGGGTCTCTGCTGTGGAAGTTGCATTCGCTCTGGCTGCGGGTGCAGCTGAGGGCAGAGCCACTGCGTTCGGGGCTCCTACACGGATGGGGAGACGGAGGAGGGAGAGGGTCCAGGCTCTTGGACTGGTGGGAGGGCAGCTGTGAGTCCAGGCTTTTGGACTGGCAATGGACGTCCAGGTCAGATCGTGAGTCTGGCTCCAGGGGCGGTGTCGGACTAGCCCTGACAATGGTGGTGCTCAGGGCAATGGTGTGGTCGGTCTGTGGAGGACAGGAGACAAAGGTTTTAGGTATTGACGTCGTTAATGCTGTGTATACATATCAACATATTGATATCGCTATAGGATACTCGATGACGTCTCAAGATTGTGTTTCGCATAATATTACGACGGCGCGGTTTCGTTCGAAGCGTGTTTCAGCTGTAAAATAAATTATCTTCTGTATACCGATTTCACATATCTAGTAATACTTAACCAGTAATCACTTCTGCTCACAACTGCTCATGTACAGTGGGAAGTCATGAAGTATTAGATGCTAAACTAAAATACACCAGCGCAGTATGAATCCAAGCAGAGTTCAGCAGTACCCGGTTCATGTCTGGGGTGGGGACCACGGTGCTGTCGTTGATGGAGATGTACGTGAGCCTGCTGAGACTGGGGCTGGAGCAGGTGGACTGGGGAGAGAGCTCACAGTCTGGCCGTCTGTCTACCGCGATCCTGCTGGTGGGGGGAGAGGACACCGTGCTGGGGGGGAAAACACACGCGCCACAAGCATAAACCCTCAGATGTGCTGCGCAGACACACAGCCACGCTGGGAGCAGATGGAAGAATGAAAGAGGAGGTTGTGATTGAAGCGTTTATATATATATATATATATATATATTTTTTTTTTTATGTAATATCGCTACAAGGTCATGCTTTACAATTTTCTCTTTGATCTATATCTCTTAGCATTAATTTCATTCCAGATGTGTTGATGATTTAGATTCCATTTAGCACTCTTTAGGTTAAGGTTCAATATGATGAATATGATATTTGGTGCAATCCATGAGAAATCATTTGAGGAAAGAAATTAAGTCTTGATTGCTGCAGTGCATCAATCCAAAAAAGAAATCTCCAAAACGTACCATAAAATATGAGTAGGATAGAAGTGAGTAAAATGCTGAGAACCATGTGCATGAAAGATGGTATGTGAAGCGGTAGTACCAGTCACCGCTGGGGAAGGAAGTTCGGCTGGGAGAGGAGTGGATGAGGGGACACGTGGACGGTCTGAAGTGACACGTGGTCTCCCCTCCAGCAGAGGGCTCAGACGAGCTCTGTGTCACTGCAAGGAGACAAGAACACGACGGTAAGACACCACCTTATGGGGATTCATTCAATATTATTCACCTATTCAGAAAACGTTTTTTTTAGTCCTTTTAAATGTGTGTGATTGTGTATCAAATGCAAAACTTTTTGTATGCAAAGAAAACCAACACTTGAAATAATCTGCTGTACATTTTGTAAAACTGATTTTCTAAATTCTTTGCTAAAAAACATGAAAGAAACTATGGCAAATGATACTCCCTGTTTCATAACAGAAAAACACAAAATCAGGTAAATAACAGTAAGGACTCACTGAAGGCGTGTTGTGCAGGAGGCGGGGGGTTTTGGCAACGGACGGCAGCTCCCTGCGCCTCATGCTGGGGAGGCTGGGGCCTCTTCTCTGGGGCGCTTATGGAGGTCACAGGCTGACGTCGAGGCTGGCCTTGTTCCCGCTCACTCTGGGTGGGGGGGGAGGAGCCTCTGAGGCAGGGCAGGCCCGAGCGCCCCTTCCTCAGCACGGGGGACGTCCTCTGAGGGCCGGGCTGGAGCGCGGGGCTCGTCTCGTTCTTCTGTGGGGCCTGTGAGGAGGCCTGGGGAGGGGTGTGAGCTTGTGGACACACCGTCCCGAGAGCAGCTCGAGATTCTGTTGCGCGACTCAGAGGGGCGGCACTAGCGTGCGTCGGAGGCCTGGTGCAGTCACCGGCAGTGACTATGGTGGTTGTGCTGTCCACGGAGGGTTGGGCTGTGGAAGGCTCTCCCGAGCTCCCAGACCTCCTGGCTGATGAGGCTGGCGTCGGGAGAGAGGGGGCCTTAGGGCGAGGGATGCCGCTCCTCCTCAGCTGCTGTGTACCTGGACGGGGATCAGACCGGCCCCTGGGGTTCTGGTCCTCATTCGTTCCGCTCAACGTGCTGCTCCGCGCCGACGCCTGCTCCTCGCCGTGAGCCGGTCCATCCTGGGAGGCGCTGAGGTTGTTGGCCCAGCCGCTCAGGTCGAAGGTTGTGTGTGCCAGAGAAGAGTCGCTGTTCATGCTGAGGCCAGACACCTCTGCCTTCCGCAGGTACTTCTCCATGTCGAAGGCGCTCAGCTCCCCAGCGCATGTGCTCTTCTGCAGCGCCTCCAGGAGAATGCTGTGATCCACCTGATGCAGGATATCAATGGAGAGCAGACGGATGAGTTACGCTTGGCTTTTTGTTTGTCCCCGCGGCATGGTAATGTTAAGCGTACTAGCAGGCAAAACAACAAGAAATAACAAGACTAAAAAGGATGCAGTATATCGTCGTTAGCCTGAAGCGCTATATCCCGAGCAGTCAAAACAACATTTCATTTTGCACTTTCATATGACATTAATTCCCAGCTTCATAAGACAGTGTGTCAAAGTGAAAGACTGCCCCCAGCACTGGGAATGGCTGGTCATCTACAGAAACCCTCACACATGTTTTAAAAACAAGACTTCACTTGTTTTGTATCTTAAACGTACCTCCCGTACCCTCAAAATCACCAACATTGACTTCTTGTTGGTTTCGAGCCTATGTATCACTGCCTTTGTAAGATTACTTAGGAACAACATACAGCAGATTATACGCAGTGCCGGCACCCGTACAATGTCAGATAATCTCCTCCATCTCTCCATAACTCACGTGTTGAAGCGGCAAAGTGTTCTCTGCGACAGATGACCCACTGATCCTGGTGTTGCCGAGGCGACCCTTGGCCTTGCTCCGTCTGGACAGCTCCATGATCATGGCGGCCAGCTGGGACGGGTCGGCGCTGATGGAGGCGTCAGAAATGGCCGAGGTGATGGTGCTGATGCTCAGCATGAATTCGGCACTGGTGTTGGCGGGGGAGACACGGCTCTGGTCCGCGGACCCCGGTGCGGAGTGGGGGTCCTCCGGGAGCGAGGCGGGTGAGGACACGGCCTGAGAAGACAACGTGGTTGAGACAAGCCCTTGCGGTTCCTTCGTGACCAGACGCCTGGCCGACCCACCTACTGGCTACCGGCGTCAATAGCCACCGCCTCTACACTAGAACTCTCACCCCCTAGCGCTGATTGGTCCATCCACTCTTTTGCTTTAGAAGGTTGGTTTCAAGTTGATCGAGAGTTAGATCTTCAGCGACGAACTGAAACGTGAACCCTTAAGAGCAGAATAGTCTCATGAGGCTATTTCTACACTGCCACACTCTGTATTTATTTTCTATCAACTTCATTTAACTTCAACTCGGTTTTGTTTGTTATGCTACCATTATGGCACCCATTGCACTCCTAACCATTGATGGAAAGAGGGATCCTCTTCTTTGTTCTTTCTCAAGGTTTTTCCTCGATTTGTTTGCCCTTTAGAGGATTTAGGGTTAGGGGGTTGTTGTAGATTATGGCCTGTGAAACCCTTTGAGAATGTAACTGTGATTGAGGCTAACAAATAAAAGTGACTTGAAGTGATCATGAAAGCTAGCTTTGAGAGAGAACGACAACAACAGTCGATTTGAAACAAGTACCTCCTTTTCACAGAGTTGTGGATCAGGATCTCCTTTAGGTGACATCCGGTCACCTGGGGCCTCGAGAGTTTTGTAAAGGTCCTCTGTAAAGAAAACACTCTTCAGTAGGCCTCATAACACAGTGAGGTATCATTTTCAATGCACCATCAGTCACACCCACACACAACACAACCTCCTATGATCCTTCAATTAGAGTTCAAGTATAGGCCTATGCAAAACAGTCCAAATGACAAAAGAAAAATTATCTACAAATCGGAGTATGGTAGACAGAAGAAAGTATGACAGAGAATCGCAGCATTCATCATGAAGCCGTGACCGTTTAGTGGACCACAAACCTGTGTTGAGCGTTTGGTCCTGTTGGCTCAGCTCCATGGTATTACTGAGGACGGAGCAGTCTCTGGAGGAGACCTCAGAGGGTCGAATCAGAGGGAAGGGGTCCCTCTTCTCTGGGGAGGTGATGATGTAGCCAAAGGAGGGCTGGAGGAGCAAAGACACATTACTGCCGGTTCTTTATACATAAACTGCTCAAGATGGATACGTATAAACGTCTGGTACCGAATCATTACCACTAATTAGTATTTTATTGTGCGTAGTTAGAGACTGAGCATGCAGATTACCCATTACACTACAAGGATTACAAAGAGTCAGTTTAACACCAGAGCAGCTATCACTGGTAATTCTCTACCACGGTTCAGTGACCTGCTCTAAATTAAACAGACTCTCTGTCAGCAACACATTTCATTGCCTGTACGTTCAACTTCTTTCAAGCTGGATGGAAGGAAATGCAGCGTTTGAGACCACCGGGGTGGACTGACCCTCTTTACTCCGTCCTTATCGTCGTCGTCGGTGCCGCCCAGACATCCCAGGGCCTCTGAGCGCTGCCCGAAGAATTGGCCCAGGGAGAGGCGCAGGTAGGAGTGGTTCCCGCGCTCAAACTCCGAGGAGGCCTGAGAGGCCCTCATCAGGACGTGGCTGCTGGTGGGGAGCTTCCAGGAGGTGTCGCCCAGGGTGAGACTCTCGCCAGCCACTTCGATCTGCTCCTCCTGGGGGGGGGGGGGGGGGGGGAGTTCCACCGGGTTACGCTCAACGGGTTTGGGTCTGGGGTGTTGGGGGATGGTAGGATTGTAGACTCGGTTACAAACCTGCATAAATTGGTGCTCCTTCTCAAACTCCTGTTGGTCCTCAATAATCTTATCAATAGCGGTGCCTGTAGGGGGAATGGAATTGGTTAAATGCTGACGAGGGGCGAGTGAGTCGTAACACAGCATCCGTGACTGGTTAGCAGGGGGATACATACTCGCTGGAACAAATTCCTCTGTCTGAAGCTGTCCAGCGTTCTCTGGTGCGTTCCCATTCACTTCCTTCTGAAAGGAGGAATAGTAAGCCAAGTCCGTCACCCACTTTCCCTCCTCATTCTGGTACACCACACTGTCCAGGGCATTGTCCCCTGGAGTGACAAAGCAATGTGTACAAGTTCAAATGTGCACTTGTCTTCACCACAATCTATACATTCAACACTGCATTCACAGATGGAGGGTTGAATACGTTCTCATAAGCCACTTGAAGTGAACTTGTTTCAGGTTTAAACTCTGACATCAGGAACCGTGACCCACCTTGTTTGAACTCCACCCCCAGGTTGTCAGGGCAGTGGTTCCAGCCGTCGTCCGAGTCCTCCTGCTCATGCTGGAAGCTCTTGGAGAAGTACTTGGCCTCCAGGGAGGTGGAGAGGGCGTTGTGGTTCTCCTCCTCGCTGGGGCTCTCCGTGGGCCCGGCCATGGTGCCACCGCCACAGGGTCCTCCTCGGAAGCCCAGGGAGAGCCTGCCTCCATCAGCTACGTCAACACCATCCTCATCTTCCTCCTCATCACATCCTCCAACTCCCCAGTCTGGGAGCACCTGGAGGAGAGGTTAGTACTCTAAAATAAATGCTCTGACGCAGCGAGTGCTCTTGGTTACAGGAAGTGTGGGGGGGGGGGGGGGGGGGGGGGGGGCACTATGCGTATTCAGTGTGAAAGCGTGTAGAGACCTTTTTTCTGTCTCCAATGGGATGCACCAGGTGACCTCACTTTGCATCTATATCTTGCCGGTCTCCAGCTCTACTCACATTGCACATGGGGAGCCACTTAGCTGAGTAACACACTCAGGCAGCATTAGCACGAGGCACTTTTGTGTATGAAAAGTGCTTATCGAGTGCACTGTACTTTGGCTTTCCGAGGAACGCAACCACCCATGAGCACCTAATCTAACCCGTGGACATGCAGTGTTCAAGTGTCAATCAAGTAAGGGTAATGAAACAGGACAAACTACAAAAGAAATACTCCTGCATACTATTGCTGTTTTTTTTTTTTTTTTTTTTTTGGAAAATGAGCTTAAAGCCACGACCTAGAATAGAATTAAGGAATTATAAAAGCAAGAGGTATTGTGACAATGTATTGTGTTTCACGGTCTGGTCTATACCTGCGAGAGGCGAAAGCTGCTCTGGGTCCCCTGGAGTTGAGTGGCCGCAGAGTCGTGGGGTCTACAGTGGCCATAACCATTCCTCAGGTACAGGGAAGTCTCGGCAGTGGGCCCAGACTGTGTGCTGTCCATAGCATCCTGGGAAATAACAAAGGAAAAACTGACTTCCTCGACTGTCATGTGGATATAATGTGACTACTATAAATTAGGTGGCAGGTTCGAAGCACCAAAGCATAGTGAGTACATGAAGCATGGAAATCCCTTTACAGCGACCTGAATGCAAAGCAGGAGGGCAGCTGCATGAAAGAAAAAGCATTTCCATCTAGACACTACATACCACGCGATGCGAACACCTTGTAAGTGTAGTGGGTAGGGCTGCACAACTAATTGCATATTAATAAAAATCGTTATTTTGGCATCTGCAATTAGCGTGAAAAGGTCAAAGTGTATTTATTTTCAAAATATTGAAAACATTATTTATATATACAATATACTGTATATATAATATTTGTATATACAGTAGGCCCCACAGGATATTCATTTAAATGATAATCTGTTCATCACAATTAATAATCGCAATCACAATATCTCAATTTCTGGAGTCATAGTGGTGCTGCCCTAGTAGTGGGTGTTCCCGCCCCAACACTCTGTTGTAAAGCGCAGACCTGAGCCACAGCCAGTACCCACCAGTGCCTCCTGTCGGTCCACGCTCATGCTCCAGTTGACTGGAGACAGCCTGGCAGCGCTGGCCGGGGCCTCTGGGGGGGAGCTGGCCTCGCCTGTTCCCACCGGGCCCACACGGTCCCCCATCTGACACACACACACACACACACACACACACACACACACACACACACACACACACACACACACACACACACACACACACACACACACACACACACACACACACACACACACACACACACACACACACACACACACACCACTTTTGATGGACCTACAACTTTTTACCATGAGCCCATTTTAGTAAACTTAATCTAGACGGTTCTAGTTAAGAGGTTTAGTTTATATGGGACCATCAGCAGGAAGCACATGTGCCTTTTATTTATTGTTGACACATGAAGATCAAGCGAGTATCATTGATTATCATCAATTGACACCGACAAAGCCTCTCATTTATCCTGAATAGAAACTGCCTGCTGTAATTCTACCAGTGACGCCTCACCTCCGTAGGCCTGGAGAAGCCGTTCCTGCCGAACCCGGGCAGGTGGTGCAGACCCGCCGCCCCGTCCTCCCCGCTGCTCCCCACGATCCCCAGCCCCCGCAGGACGTCGTAGGTGGTCGCCGGGAGAGGGACCGCGGAACCGCCTCTGTCGTTCCCGCTCTCGTCGCTGCCGCTGCTCCCGTCTCCGCCGCCGCCGTCGCCTGGCGGAGCAGGAAACCAAACCAGCAGGTGAACATTACAGGTGGTGTGAAGGGACGCAGGCCGAGAGCAACAACATGAACAAATGTATACACAGGGAATTCAAACAACGGGGAAAATAAACTAGGAAAAATGGGGGAAAACAAATATATGGAGATGGTAAACTATAAAAAAGGAAATTAATATATAAATTAATTAATACACAAACAAACATGCCTAGAGGTACCACAGTCCTTGAATTACAGCAATAACGGTGTCTGCGGCCGTTAAACTGTCTGGAAATTGAATATGTTCTTTCAACTCTTCGTTTTTATTACCTGTGACAGAAGGGTTGATGACCTGTCCCTCAGCAGAACGTCTGTGTTCGATCCCTGAGGCGGGGGGTCCGCCCCGGCCTCTGGACGCCTCGTCATCTGAACTGCCGCCCTCCAGCCCTGGACGGAAACTAGGACGATTGCTCTCGCCAACCTGCTCGCTCAGACACACACACAAAAAGAGTCAAGAGTGTATTCAGGCGCACAGCACGTGAATCCTAAATGGGCTGCAAATACACGTCGCTTTTCCAGCCACTCAAAGTGCTTTTTCCTTCTGTTGCCTCACATTTCCTCTCCGACAGTGGCGTCAGCTATGCAAGGCGACGCCCAGCGTTTCAGAAGCACTTCGAGAACATGCTCTAGGACACCTGGATGCTTTAGCTAGCGGGATGGAACCAGTGGCCAGGTGAATGTGAACTCACCAGCTGTCTGGAGGTGCTGGGCAGCAGCAGCAGCTGGGTCCTGGAGGTGTTGGTTCTCGAGGTGTTGGTCCTGAAGGTGTGGGTCCTGGCAGCCTCCAGCTCGTCCTCCGTGTCTTCATCGCTGGCGGGGCACGAGTCCATGCCAGTAGCGGCTAGCCGCACATCGGGCATCTGGAAGTCATCCTGGAGGAAACACAGAGGAGATGGTCCACACGAAGTATTTTGGTTAAGAAGACCTCTACTGGTACAGGTGCTTAGAGGGAGGGGATAAAGAATAACGGTAGAACAACACAATGGCATTTGAGAATCAATAGCAACCTGGTCGTAATCATCCAGGAACTGCTCCCGATTCTTTTCCTGCTCTGTAGAACTTGTGTTTGAGGTCCTGTTAGCCAATCCTGACAGCCCCTGGAAACCATTGAAACAAAGCAAGATCATTGGAAAGGCAAAACCACAAGTAAATGAAAAACACTGCTTCCGTTGGCCTAACCCTAGCTGGCCAGTGGGACGGCTGGGAGAGACGATGTCCATGATTGAATGAGAGGGTGAAGGCTCACCGCAGCAGGGATCTCTTGGCCTTCCACTCTGCCTCTCTGCATGGCCGGCGGGACGAGCGTCTTGAAGTAGAGCTCCAGCTCATCGTCAGGCAGGTTGTTCAGATCCACGTCATCGTCTGGTGGTCAAACACGAGATCCATGTTTAAAACCAGCATCACTATTCTGCCTTATTTTACTTCTTAAAGTTAGTCAGTCTTGAATTAGGAAGCTGAAGGGCAGAAAACCAACCCGTGAGATCACTGTTGATGCTGTCCACAGACATGAGCTTTTCATTGGCCAGAAAACTGGCAACACTGCCACTGAAATGGTCACTGTCTGCCTCGTCACTCACTGGGCCGTCCTCTTCCGTGGTAGCTGGGAGGCGCTGGGCCTGGGTGGACTGCCATGTAAAGAGAGAACGAGGGAGAGAGAGAGACTTTCTTGTTGAAGAAGTGACCTATATCCGGTAGCATTATGAACAACCATCCATTCATAAACGTCCTGCACAAACATTTCATCAGCTGGTGAATATAATGCAATGGCAGAAATGTATTTTCTATGCAGCAATTTAAATGGCAAACTACACACTTACAATGAAATATAATTTGAATTTGTAAAACCACTCCTTTATCATCACTTCTATAATGTAGACCCAGTTCCAAACCTAACAGACCAAACAAAGATTCATATCATCATTCATATAAATGACTATACCTTGGTGTCCATGTTATCTCTAGGCATGTACTGTGAAAATGTCAGCAGCCCTGTTGAGAGATCTGTCACGACACAGGGAACATAAAGACATTCATGGAAATATTCAAAACCCTGGCCGAAAATAGATTAAACGGTCCAATCAAACTGAAGATAACAAACAAAGCGTCAACACATTCAATCCGGCTACACTGACAGAAAATATTAAATTCTGCAACCCGGTTGTAAGACACATTCCAAGTGAAAAAGGAAAAGTGTCCATTTCTTACCAGATCCTAGATCTGTGGGTCGCCCTTGAAGGGTCATTGATTTAGATGGTTGAGAGCCCCATGCACTGGATTGTGACTCATCCATGTCAATCTTTACCAGCATGTCTGAGAAACGATGAGCTGCAATGAAGTCATCTGCATTGTCCCTGTGGCACAGATAAGCACGTTATCAATACATCAAGATACAGAAGGACAATCACATAACATCAGATATGAGAAATTACATTTTGTTTATAAATTAGATTAGCTATAGCAATAATTATCTGCACAATCTCAGTCATGGCTGATTTCAATCATATAAACACTATGTTGTTTAAATAACAATCTTGTTGCAGCCATCTCAAAAGACTACAATATTAAAATAGCTGTCAAATGTAGAACAAAGAGGTAGATGTGTATTCCTGCATTGTGAAGGAGAAAAATAAAATGAATGTCATATTCAAATAGTTCTCAACATGTAGGTAGTTACTCACATATCATCTTTAAAACTTAGGCAGAAATTGGCTTTCTCTCCATTAGATGACAGCTGACCCCCCTCCAGGTATGACACATCATCCACATTCCCTCTGCAAAACAGACGCAGGATGACCGTGTTACCCTCTTAACGTTATCCAGATAGAGCATCCACTGGCATCCAATCAAACTGCAAGTGTGATGTCAGAAGAACATGCAATACCTAAGTTTAACTTAAAGGGCTACTACAGCATCCATGCACACTAGACATACCTGATGTCAGTCCCAGCTCTAATTTTAGCTACAGTAGAGGCAGCCACCGGAAAGCCGGGGCCTGAGCCTAATGTCACGTTCCCCAGTGCGACCGGGCCACCCGTGCTATCCAGGGAGCTGGAGAGGAAGCTGGGCAGCGGCTCATCCTCCAAGTTGAAAAAACTGTCTGCCATGACGATTCAATCAAGGAGTGGCTTGAATTCCAATCAGGGAAGGGTCATTTTAAAACAAACCTATAAAAAACAGAAGTGGCAAGTAAATAACCCTCCTGCAACAACAGCTCAAACACCGCAGTGATGAGTTGAGCATAGTGTGGTGTGGAAGAGTGTTACTTCCAAGATCAACATGCTACTACTCATATCACTTAACAAATGAGTGTGTTATTCTGGGCATAAACGAAGCGTGGATCATTGGCTACTCGCACACTTGAAGCACGGTGCAGCTGTGGTAATTTGCCAATGAGCCACATCAGGTCAAATAAGGAGAGCCAAAAGGCTAACGTTAAAAACAATTGAGCTTAGCTGGTCGAATTCGTCTACTTAAAGTTGTATACATAACTTACAATTATAGAAGGGATGTTGTGGACCTGTATATATTTCGAAACAATATATCGATCAACGGCCCAGCACTGTTGTTTTATACTTACTTTCTATAGAGAAAACGTGCAATTTATAGACTGAACTGATGGTGTGTTGATTAGTTACAACTTACTGATTGAAGTCAAGTTTTTGCAGCGAGACTTCGGTTCTTCCTAATCTCAGAAGTAAGTCTATTTTAGTTTAAACGGGCAACCAGCAAATTTCGATTTACTTGAAATCCTACAAAGCACTAATTGTATATTTGACGCGTCGTCTGTATTAATAACACAAGCGGTGCAACAGTTTGTGATGGGAAAAGTGTCGCCAGTGTTCACAGGAAGCCCGCGCAGCGTCACTTCAAGGAGGCGGGGCTTTGCCGGGTCACGTCTGCTCTCATTGGCTAGATAGACTCAAAGGAAGTCTAAACTGAGAGAGGAACCTGAAATCTAGCGTTATCCCGGTCTACCGCAACACATAGCGGTCTCTTACTTCCTGTGTACGCCTGCTAACAGTTCCTGGAGCTAGGAGAATAACAACTTGACAAGAACAGCAAAAACGACAAAGAGAATAAATATGGATTTTTTAAGACGATTTTGAGAAAGCAATTTCCGAAACATTTAACGGAAACGGATATCGCTCCCTCTCTCGCCTTAGCCGCTAAACACATGTAACGGAAAGGCCCGCCCTCTCTCACTAATAACGCTTATTTGGAGCGTCCCGTTTCAGTTGTTCCGTTGTGAGACGAGTTTGCCGGGGAACGAGGTTAGCTTGTCAAAGGGTTGAATACGACCAATTGACCACATTTGAAAACAACTGACTGAATATACATCATTGCAATCTGTGGGATCAGATTAAAATGTATAGGACACAGCAATTAACATTTACTGGTGCGTTGGGTTAACAGTTCTGATTTATAGTCGTGTCATGTGTTGTGTTGAGCAGCTGCAAGGATGGCTTGCTATGCAGACAGCTGCTCGTTTAAGAGATTGCAGTCTCAAACGTTCCAATTTGAGCAACACAATATGAGATCAGAGATTAAAAGGAGGAGTGGGATTTCAAAACAACCATGATAAGAATTCAGCTTCTGACAAAGATATAACATTGTTCATATAATTTGAAAGTCATACAGCACTATTCTCGTCCATGAAGAACGGATTACGGACACTTATTCCCACTGGAATGGTTCGAATCAAGAGCATGAACTGTCTGTGATGATTAATCATGGTCTTTTTTCAGAATGGAAGCAGTTTCACATGGTTACTCGTCATCCAGTTCTTAATATAAGGAAACAACCCCAACGAAACATTCTCTATAGTTAAAACAACCGTTTATTCCCAATTCAATACGATGTGCAGGATATAATTATGTGAATTGTTGGTTCAGGAGGCTATATGTTAGTTTCAAGAGGCTTTACACATGCACATTTACAACAACAAAAAACACGAATATATTATTATATTTAAAGATTGTCAACTTATTTTCCACCAAGACAGACCATGTAAACAGCATCATTTCTACTTGGTTAATGTTAAAAATAGGATTGTCCCAGGGTGAGAGGTAAAATTTCATTTCTAAAAAAGTTTAAGTAATTGTTTACAAAACATTTTTTTACTTTTGTTTACGAAAATCTATGCTTCAACACAGACCCCCTAAAAACAGGCAGTAGCTCGAGTGGAAATTAAAAGAACCCCTTGTTATTCATTGGGCTTCGGCTTCGGGTAAAGACAGCAGAGCCTTAGAGTAGAGTCTGCGGAGCGTGGCTTGCTGCTGAGGCTGAGCGGCCTCAGCATCATCACAGTGCTCTATGAGGGAGGAGGGAGGCAGCAGGTGGCCGGACCTGGAACCAGCCCTGGGCGCTTCCAGCGGGGGGAAGAAATACCTGAAGCAACAACGGACAGGCAGACAGGGGGGAGGAAAGAAACAACGACGTACAGTACATAGTACGACAAGACGTTGAAGACAAGGGAAAATGAGAAATTATAAAGGATGTCGGTACTCTGTGTATAAAAGAAAGATGGTGAACATGCAGTGAAAAGTTTGTAGAAAAGGAAGAAAAACAAGACGTTTATTTTGGCAGCGTGGGAAGTGCTGTGACATTAATGTCCATACGCCAGCCTAACTGACCAAAATCGTGTTCTTCGTCAAATAAAAAAGACGTTATAGAAACAAAACATTCAAAGCTAGCTTGTTAGCGTACCCAACCCCCATGTCCAGAGTGTTGGAGACACATGACTTCACTCTGGCTACAACACGTGTGGATTCGTGCGGTCCAAATGGCCCAGGAGACCTTAGTAATAAGCAGGGTGCTGTTGGTGTGCGGTTGAGGGGGTCGGCTTCCGCAGGGTTGGAGCAAATGGGGTTCTCATATCAGTTCTGTACGGCATGCAGCAAGCAGTACACCACATCAATCCACGACAACCCAATTAATACGCATGCCAACAATACAATGCAAGAAACTTTGATTTAAAAAGTTATTTATTATAATTGCGTCCCCAACAATAATGCCAAGCAATGTCCAGTCGTTATGTTATCCAGCTTTGCAAACAATCACACTTATAAATCAGAAGTTATTATTGTGAATATAATTAGAGCCATATACAAAAATCCTGAAGGAAAAACAAGGCTCAAAAGACCATACTACAATTGGTATTTTCACAATTGTTTTACAATGTAATGCAATATCATTGACGCTATTTCTAAAAAGGCATTGATATTGTCTTGTTAATGTGTGCCAATTTTGGATGGTTTGAAATGACAAATCCCAGTACACAGTTCATACACTCCTTAACTATAGGCCTACCATGCTATTTTGAGTGATTCATGTTTAGTGTATTAATTTGGAAAGGGATGGTCAAGAATATGCTGATAAACCTGTGAAGTAAGTAAGCAAGCCTCTTAAGTGAAGTAGCAAAAGTGCATTGTGTTATTGTATTGGTTACCTCACAAAAGACACCTTAATCGCTTCAAATCAACAAATATTCATCAACTTTAAAACTTCCATAAGAGACACTGAATTCATAAACATTTTAATTGCCCTTTTTATTGTACACAAATAAAGCAGTTAGTTGGAACACAACAGACAATATGATGGGAATGTGCATCCAATGTGGTAGAAACAAACAACTTAACTTCACTGGTACGCCAACAGCCTGTGTGCCAAAAGCAAAACAAAAATAAACCAAGCCGAGCTCTTTGCATGAGTTGTGAGTCAGTTTAGAGTCCAGTGGGGGTCAGTGAGCTGTTCAGAGTAGCCAGTCGTCAGTTTTGATGACTGTGTGTGTGTGTGTGTGTGTGTGTGTGGGGGGGGGGGTTGGTTTAGGCTGGGGCTGAGGCGAGTGGCGTTAGAACACACACCACGCACCACCTACCTGCCCGCCGACGCCCCGTTCAGGATGCTCTGAGACGTCTGCACGCTAGAGCCCACCACGGTGCTCATGGCGGTGGGTTGGCCCGAGGTCCCGCTCAGGGGGCTGCCATCTCCCTTCAGGATGCCCGTGCACTTCCAGTTGTCCATGTAGTTGGCTGTGGGGGCGGAACCATAGAAAGGGTCATCACAATGACAACAATGTGTGAGGATGTACATGGATAATCTTCAAATTAATACAAGTTTAGATTGTCAGAATAACCTACAATTAACGTTAACATATTTGCATTGCTTACTCATGCGTAAAAGAGAGAAAAGTTTTCAATATTGATACACCATATTACACACCACCATGTTTTCTTTCTTTACATTTTAAAATAGTTTAAGCCCTACACAGGGAGCCGACAAACTAGTGTGCGTTCAATCCAAGACGCTCAAAAGGGCTTCAGCAACATCATCCACTTCCACCCACCTTTCCAGAGACGCACGCATCCGTCGTCTCCAGAAGAGGCCAGCAGAGTGCTGGTGATGTTCCAGCTCACGCGCCACACCTGGGAGTTATGGTTGTCAAACTGGGCCACAATCTGCACCTCAAACTTGGTTGGTCCCGTGGAGGTACTCTCTTTTCTGTCATATGGGTTATGAATAAAAAAAGACATCGGTTTTCTCGGAGAGAAGACCCAAATTGTATTTTTGAGGTTAAAAGACAAAATAAACTTTTCCTTTAATTAAAATCCATTTATTCATTTTCCCTATTTTATTTGAATAGAAAGCAACGGACTAACAAACAGCTGTCTAGCCTGTTATTTTTTTCATTTTAGTTTTGCTCAAGGATTAAATCACATCCATCATACATTTTGTCCAAGGCTTACCTTCTGATTGGACGTGGATATGAATTAACATCTGTCTCCCAACAAATCTGTATTTATAACAGTGAGTATCAGGATTTCCTTTAAGGAATGACCTTCAGAGTAAGCGGGGTGTTCATCCAAAAGTAGAGTCCCCTACCTTAAAGGCACCAGCTTGAAAATTCGGACATCCTTGGTTGCGATGGCGAGCACGTGGAAAGACCTTCCCAGGTTTGGGGCAAACGCGATGTCATGCACAGCATCTGTGACGGTCATCAACGTCTCTGCTTTAGCATATTTCCTGCTTCCCATTTTGGCCAGGGTCAAAACAGAACAGACACATTTTGAATAGAGCACAGCTGACTCAGTATATTTGTACTCAGGTCTCTGGTATAGCAGCACTAAAACTGACCTTGTGTTCTCATTGTACTCGTAGATCTGGACTTTGCCGCCATATGTCACGTTGCTGTCGTCGCTGCCCACAGCAATCATGGGGGGGTGAGCCCGAGAGCTGGGGGAGGGGTTGTGAAACAAAGCAAAATAAAAGGCACGTATATGATGAACAAGGCTCAAGACGCATGAATCGCTGTAGTGCTACACCCTACACTGAAAATTATATTATTTAAATATTTTTGTATAATAAGTAACTGCATGGCAAATGTATACTTAATATAATGTGTTGTTTCTGTATCGGTTATCCAACAGATGGTTTCAATTTGCTTATTTTAAACGGTACAGCACTTTCAGAATCATGGGTCGGTGGTACTTAGTGGTCTGGGCACACACACAGACCTGGAGGGGTTCCAGGAAATACAGCTACAGCTGAGTTTGCAGGAGATCTCGTGCTGCAGGGACCACTGGCTGAGGTTCATCACGTCAGGAGCCTCGTAGATCCGCACCACGCCGTCGGCGGAGCAGGTGGTCAGCATCAGACCCATGTGTTTGGGGGCAAACTTGACGTCCGTCACTGACGTCCTGCTGTCCACCAGAGTGGTCCGCTTGATCTGAGGTCACAGGAGACATTTGGATCACACGGGGGAACTCTGGAGGATGGTGTCAAAGTTCAACTTTAGTTAGAACCGTTATTTCCCCTTACAACTCATCTTTAGTAATGTTAGTCCAAAAACGTTGTCGTGAGTCCACATGCATGAGTTTGTGCATCTTGTTGAATGTTAAGACAGAAGAAGACAGGCATATACAAACCCAATGACTCTGTCCTCTTTGTTTGTCATTAGACTCCCCAACAATCTCTTCCCACACAGCAGCCGTCCTATCAAAGGAGCAGGACGCCAGCACCTGCCCAAACTCCGGATGAGCCCAGGTCACCCGCCATACCGACCCACTGTGTGTCTGGCAAGAGAAGAAAAATACAGTTGTATAAAATCGACTATACATTTTCTAATTAAAATGGAGCGACGATTGGACATAATGCATTTTTTTGTTTCGATGTCTGTCTTTATATGACCAAGAGGATTTCAAACCTTCCAACTAGCTGTGCAGTGCCACTCTCCGTTCTCACTTTTGTCCCAAACCTGAGGAGCATCAGAAAGGAAACACATCAAATATGTTTGAGTCAAGCAACTTATGCTATCATACATTCAAAAAGTACTCCCGTCTAATTTGGCTGGATGTTAGGCATGATTAGCACAACACTAACTAACAGCAGGACCCTAGCAGTGTTGTACCATGCGAGAATTTTTTTTTGTATATTTAGAAAACAAACTAGTAAGCGAATGATAGGAAACCAACACGTACGAAGCAAGGGTACCTGAGATAAGGCGAACAATATTAATGTGAGGCTAATGGTCCTCAGCTAATGCTAACATTAGCAAACAAATATTACCTTAACACTTTGGTCACTTGAGCAAGTAGCCATTCTGCGACCGTGGAAATCATACGAAACATCGTGGATCAGGTCTTTGTGATCTGCTGCAATGCTGCGTGCCACAAACATGATTAGTATAAGTCAAACCGACACCTTATCAGAACTACTCCAGCTCAGGGCGAGCTAAACTAGCAAAATGTCATGTGGAGTTATGGTTGGCGGGCGCTCGAGTCAAAGCCAAGCAGAGACGTGAGTTTGCCGCACGGTGGCGCAGGAGCACCTTCTTCCAAATGGGACGTTTTAAACAAATCGCTTTGTTAAGAGTTGAATAAAAACCTTCCATAAGTCAACATTGTAAAAGATATTGGTGCAAGAGCAAGAAGGATTTCCTAGGAAAAAATTACAACTTTTATAAATGTTTACTTTGTTCACTCAAACGCTGATTTTACTCGATGGTTGCCATGTTTCATAAAATCACTTATCTGTTTTACATAATTAATTGTATGCATACTATATTTCTTGTTTATTTTTTAGTTATATCCAGACATAAATAAAATACATTAACTTCCTAAGGACTTTCTGTATTTTAAATTAGGGAATGCAGTTTAATGATTGAGCTTCCAATAATATTTCTTTAACCTGGATTTTCCAACCTGGCAACCCAGATCATAGCGCTTGACCGGAGTCCTCCGCTCCTCCCTGTAGGGGTCCACAGGGTGTGTGAGACTGCTGTCTGTCTATATGGCGCAAAGACACACGTTACTCCAGAAAACACGTTAAACATCTGCCTGTCGTGTGTGAAGTGTATCGGGACAACATCCAAAGTAACATGGAGCAGGAACTTGAAGACATAGACTCGTCGGGGCAATGGCAAAACATTTACAACGTAAGTCGCAGCCATGGAGGGCCTCTCGTGTTTATGTGGCGATCGTTGCTAACGAGGTAGCTTATTTTAGCTAACGCTGGGTAGCCCCTTGGCTTCCAAGATATTTGTTTGTTTTATGCTACACGTCTAATTAGATCATGGGCACTTCTGAATCTCAGTGACAAGTTACAAGCCACCATGGTGCCTTGTTGGCGTGAGGCGCATCTAAGGACGCATGGGTCGCTAGTCGTCAAGTTAGGTCTTCCGGACTTCCGTAGCGACTCGGCTATAAAACGTGCAAGCCCACTTCTCATAGGTTTCCTCCGGCAGGTCACCGTGATGATGAGGCGGGCTAACACCGGCGTCCACTGATGCTTCCAAGAACCTGTTAAGGCTTACCGAGAAGGCGCACGGTTTTAGAGACACACTTGTCTAGCTGAAGAGTAAAATTAGACTGTATTCTGTGAATGCTTAACTCACACACTAGATGTGTTCTCATTTTATAATGACATTCATATGGGTTGTTTTCATAGGTATCGAGTGTTTATTTTCGGATTCTATGTTGTTATGCCTATGTTGTGTTATTTGTACGCAAATCATATTATGTATGTGGGGCATTTGCAGATACTGCCAGAGCCACCAGGCAAATGCAAGTCATTACTGCAAGTGTCCGATTAGATAAAGTAGGCAGGAGGAAGTGTGTCATGTAATGCCATTTCATTTATAACCGACGGAACCGCATCTGACATGTAATGCGCAGAACATGCACAGCAAGCCGTTACTTGGAACTAAATCAAACCTTTCTCGGAATAGTGTCGATTTCCGTGTGCATCATAAGCCCTGTTTATATTCGCAGAATGTGTGAATACCTTTGGCTTATATTCAATATATAACCAGAATATGTTTTTACACTTTTACTTATACAGACCAGAAGTATATTATATTTTCAAATATGATATATTGTAATCTCATTATAGCCCAAATAACCTCATTGATATGTGTAGCTTTATATGGAGCCTCTCGCCTGCATCATCCGTCATTGCTGTCAGTACTTCTCACCATAAACGCATCTTGTTGATACACCAGTGTAATGTATTTATCTTTTTGGTATTCCTGTATTTATAGGAAATCCGCAACCAAGCCAGTAAATACCCCTACAAAGTGGCGAAACTTCCAGCAAATCGAAATTTGAACCGTTACAGAGATGTTAGTCCATGTAAGTTAAAGCTCAGCTAAATAGGAATCCCCAAACCTTCATAATGTCAGACATGTTATAATTAATAATTATGCTCCATATCTTTCAGATGATCATAGTAGAGTAAAGCTTGAAAACTGTGAAAATGACTATATCAACGCAAGCCTCGTCATGGTGGAAGAGGCTCAAAGAGCTTACATTTTATCTCAGGTGAGTTACGTTCCAAATCAACATCACCCTTTTTGGATGGCCTCGTTGGTTAAGATGTAAATTTTTTCTCAAGCGGAAACATGCTTCTGCATCTGCGTGTTCTCTGACATATGTGCCCATAGTGTGTGCATAGACATGCAAGTGGTTTTCTGCTGACATACTTGCGTATCGCTGCTGTTTTGGACAGTCGAAGGAAGTCAACGGGACAACTCTATTTAGGAGTATTTTGACAATGGCTGGGTCATGAAAATGCATTTTGTTGGCTTTTACGTTTTAACATCTGTGTTATCAGATGTCCTTCCTTGCTTAATCCATCAATGTTTACCTCACAGTACTGCACATTACTAGAGCTTGCAGTGTTGTGCAGTAAACACTGCACATTATAACATTATAAGTTATAATGTTGTTTAGGTTCCGGTAGGGGGTTAAGCCCTGTGGGCTAATTTAGTTCCTGTGTATGTTCAAAGAAGCATGTTTCAGTCTTAATGGTGTTTTTGAAAACCAATAACTCCCATGTTTTAAGGGTCCATTGAGAAACACTTGTGGCCATTTCTGGTTGATGATCTGGGAACAGTGTTGTAAGGCCGTTATAATGCTCAACCGAGTCATTGAAAAAGGATCGGTGAGTACAATATAGCTCTATTATATTCTGTCCAAGACATGCATCCATATACTATTAAATCATTATGAAAACACATGTTTCAAAGTCTGCTAATAGACACTTGACTGCTGAAAGAACAGCCGTGGTCGGCCTATTCCCCCTCTTGTCAGCTCCCTATAAAGCAAATCCAATTTTTGTCGACCAGGCTCTTCACATGTTGTGAAGTTTATATATATGTTTATATGCTATTGTTTATCTCCAATCCATGCTTTTCAACAAAAAAGTGTGATAAAAGTAACCTACATGGGATTACATGCTTTTAGTTTTGATGCAGTCCCATTATTAAATCATCATTGTTGTTGTTTTTTTTACAGGAAAAGTGTGCGCAGTACTGGCCAACCGCACAAGAGCAACAAATAAGTTTTTCAGACACAGGGTTTGTTGTAAGGCTACTTTTAGAAGAGGATCAGTCCTACTTTACAATACGTTTGCTACAGCTACAGAACACAAAGGTAGGCCAATAAAGACTGCCTTCATTCTAGATCTTATATCCCTTCTGCTATTCTACATTTGTAATATTTCCTTTTTATTTTTTACTTTTTTGCCGTTTGTATATAATCCTGAAACTGTTAATGCATATGTAATCACTGGTCCTCGCCTTTTGTAAGTACTGGTATATTGACCCTCATTGTACTATAAGTCATGTAATATTTCACTAACAATTAGGTCTAATTGTTGTAATTTGCATCCCAATGTAGACAGGAGAGTCAAGGGAGATATACCACTTCCACTACACCACTTGGCCTGACTTTGGAGTTCCTGAATCCCCTGCCTCCTTCCTGAACTTCCTCCTCAAGGTGCGCGAGTCCGGCTCGCTAGGCCCAGAACACGGTCCATGTGTGGTGCACTGCAGCGCTGGGATCGGCCGCTCTGGTACATTTTCCTTAGTGGACACCTGCCTGGTTCTGGTAAGAATTAAGGAGGGTCAGATACAATGCAAAGTCTGCAAACATTGAGAGGGAACCTTTGCTAAATTACATGGTTGAGGACAAAGCACATTTAGCCAGACTAATCAAATATTTTTGCATGCCAATGTTAGAGTGGATCTTTTGTTTGTACAGTGGTATTTACCTTGGTTGATAATCCTAACAGTGCAATTATGTCAGACGAAGCAAATGGCAGCTGTTTGCGGAAATGTCTTCATGCACCATTTTCACTACTGCTTTTCAAAGGTCATTGGGTGTTTAGATAGAACAGAAAAATTTAAATGTCACTTTTCCTATTTGCATTAGCAAAAATAATACCAGCACCCTGGCGTTTATAAACACACTGTTTATACGAGCATATGTAGATCATATTGTAAACGGGTTCCCACAGATCATATTGTAAACGGGTTCCCACAAAAAAAGGTTTAGTGGAGGGGAAGCGCTTCCGAGAAAGAGGCATGCAATAGTGTAGGGCTGTAACCTTACATTTGAATAGCTGAATCATCATTCTGAGTCGTCTCAAATTTTCTCAAACAATCATCGAAAATAAATAAATAAAATGCATACATGTGCAATATAATAACCAAATCAAACAGGATATAGAGGCTGTGGTACACAAGATTTGAGGATTGGAGAGAGCAAGGTTTCCAAATGAAACAGGCAAATTGTCTAGTGCTAACAGAAAACTGAAACACCCAAACAAGGGTGTTGAAGCAGGGCATAAAGAGAGGCGATCCCTTGTCAGTTTCCAGCAGTTCACACCGCTAGACCCACGGTGACTTGGACCACTGCATCCACCTTTCGCTCTCGGCTTTAGTTCGAAGCGTTATTTGTGGACTTTGTGTGCTTGGGATGTGGACTTGTGATAGTCTCACATTTGTTCTTTACGCTGAAACCCATCATTCACATCTATTTTACATTTTTAATCAGTCAAACGCTTCTACATTCTCTTTATCGATGGGGGTTTTATCATGATTGTATGTGAATACCATGCATAATAAGACAGAATGAGGCTCTCTGTCTCCACAAAGACCGGCCACGGTTTGAAATCGTATATATGATATTAATTAAGGTATATTATATAAAAAAAAAATATTATATATATATATAGTGTATTAGGCCAATAGTTATAGTATACTTGAATACAGATGCTGATGCGAATGGCCGTGGACATTGTCGTCATATTGTGAAAAGATAATTTGTTTGTAGAGGCGGTCTGTCATTTTGCGCTGCACATCGCCTATAGACAGCTGTTGGAAACCCTGCCTAAATATGGTCTGTAACTATCAAACGTTCATTTTCGTTTGTACTTAAAGAACATTCAAATGTGTTGTGTAGATGGCCAAGAGAGAGGACATCTCCTCCATAGACATTCAGAAGGTCCTGCTGGACATGAGGGAATACCGCATGGGGCTCATCCAAACTCCCGACCAGCTTCGCTTCTCCTACATGGCCGTGATCGAGGGAGCCAGGCTCATCCTGAAGGACAACCAGATACAGGTATGCTTTCACCTTGGGACCTGGTGTCATTCTGAGAATTACCCACCTGTGTTTGGTGTGTCAGATACAGGTAGACTTTTACCGAGGTACCTGGTGTCATTCTGATAATTACCGATCGGTGTTTGGTGTGTTGCCTTTGAAATATTTAAACAAAGTTGCATTTGTAACAGATAAAAGTCTGCGATTTGGTTAAATGTGTAAACTGTCTCCCCTGAAATGAATGACAGGTTAATTTGGAAAACAAGGTGTGCTTTCACTCCACCATAATGCCCATAGCTCACTAGAGTAAAAGTGAACTGATAGTGAAACTTTCAAAGATTTTAACTAAATAACATTCCTTAGGGGAAACATCATTGCACACTCTCACTTATACAAGACGGCAATTCCCACAGATATATGCTGATCAGAAAACCCCTATATATCAGAGAACCCCTCTATTATTAAAAACCAATAAATGTCCCTCAGTACAACTCTTCCAGTGCAAATAGGGCTCTAGGTGGCATCTCACAGGTTTTACTGTACAATCCACCACCATGTGATATACTCACTCCATACACACTACCCATTTCTTGTCACAAACCGTTTTTTACTATCGTAAAGAAATGTGGCTGACTCAAGGATAATTACCATTGGGGGATTACATGTTTTTTAAGTGCTGCATAATTTGAGCTAATATAATCCTACGCCATCATTATTCTAGAGACTAGACATGCTGCCGTCATACCCCCACCAAACCATGCCTTCATTACCCAACAGATCTTTCTTTGTTTCGTCATCCTTCACTGTGAGAGCTCGCTGATGGTCATCCATCGAGCCTTTGTGTCTTGTCCGCCCCAACAGAGCAAGAGGAAAGAGCCAGAGTTGTTGGCCCCTCCGCTACCACCGCCCAGACCCAGCCTGGGGAACAAGCCCAACGGCCAGTCAGGACCCAGGCCGGGGCCAGAGGTCGGCCCGCGAGACGACAGACCAGACGGCGATCGGGCCGGCGCCCTCGCCCATGAGCACCACACAGAGGAGAACTCTGGGCCGTAAGTCGCACAGAAAGCATACTTTGTTGTCATAAAGCTGGAACGAAGAGGGCGCCTGATGAGCTTCCAGGAAAACATACCTCACCTCCCCTGTTGGCGGGTGGATTTTCTCTTTCATTTAGCAGGAGATTAATTGCCAACTGCTTGTCTTGGTTATTTTCAGTGTGCGGAAGAGGCACCGCGAAGACCGGATCGCCTGCACCGCACAGAAGGTCCAGCAGATGAAGCAGAGACTGAGCGACTCTGAGAAGAAACGGGACAAGTGGCTCTACTGGAGGCCCATTCTGCTCAACGTCGGCGCCGGCGCGGCCCTGGCCATAGGCCTGCTAGTGTGCTGGTTGTACTCCCAGTGAGAAACTCTTGCTCAGTTCAAACTGACTCTTTATTTTGCACCAGTACCAGGGATTAGGTACTTTTCTTGTTGAAAGTAGAGTTAGATGGTAAGACGTGCATAACCGGGGGTATTTATTTCTTCTGAACACGCAGGAGCGCTAGATCAATTGAGTCTGTGTTTATTTTTCATGTAAGATCTTAACAAGACAAAAAACTAAAATAGTAACATCTCAGGATCTCGGTGCCAGCACGATGATTTAAAACTCTTTATTTCACCCTTGATGAATGTACTGTATCATAAAAATCAAAAAGGTCAGGTGTCTGATCAATTGATTATCTGTAGACATGTTTTACATTTTGCATTTCAAATGGTATGTATGTGTGTGTACATGTGTTGACTTTCCATCCTACCATAGATATATATGTAGGAGACGTGACTCCAAAGACAAGAGGTCAACAACAAACAGCTTTTTCTATAAGGAAAATTGTTCTCCGTTTCATGCATGCATTTATGCATTTAGAAGTTTGTTCTTCCATTTATGCCTATGGGGCATGCCAGTAAGTCCAGAAACCTTTTCTTTGTTGGATGAGGCAGGTCTGGGTCAGATGCGTCACTGTTATATATTCTTAAGAGAATGTCAATCTGTTGACTTTTGCTTTGTTACATGAGCACACATTGTAGGTTTTAGTTCGCATATGACCAATAGACCTGATTCACCTAGCGGCCATATTGATTCTAAACATTAGCTGGTTGGGGAAACTGAGTTCCCCCAATAAGACCGCTGGTGAATAAAGCCAATAGCCAAGCTTGTAAGGTCACTTGCTGCAAACTCTTTTGAAACTGGTTTTATCTCTCCCATAGCTTGAGCAAACTTTCAGTTCTATTGCGTTGTATTTTAACCCACTGGTTGGGTTAATTTGTGTATTTTCAGGTTGTCCCACTATTGTTCAAGGGAGAAGCAACATAGATTGTGACGTTGTGGGTTTTAGAATGCCAAGTGAAAAGGAATAGTTAAAAAATCTCATAGCTGTGTTCCAACACTTAGAATGTTTTTGTTATTACGTCTCTAACACAAACATCGAAGCTGATAGGAACTGTAACTTAGCAATGTTCTCTTTGCAGGACTGAAACATTTTGATTTGTTAAATGAAGATATGAGCTCATAATTACACCAGCTATGTAATAGATTGACCGGGACCAATACAATACAGAGAAACATAATGTGTGTAGTGCAATTCGCAGATATGGACTGTCTTGCATCAAAATTTAAAGTAAAATGTGATGTTGATGGCGGCAAAATAAAGTTACCGCGTGAGTCTGCATATAGTAGTTTTACAGTTGGTGTACTTTTTAATGTGCCTTGGAAGTGAGTCAAATATTTCACATTAGAATTGCAATATGGTCAAATTAAGTCCATGTATAATCATTAGCTGTTGTCATCCAGACTAAAGAGAATTACATGTTTGCACTGAATTGAGCTAGTTACTGGAAGTTGATGTGTGACAAGTAAGTTGTATCAAAGATATTTTCAAACCAAATGTGTTAGTATGTGCTAACCCCTTTGCGATGCATTGATAAATACTTTCTGAAACACTGGATATTTATCCTTATTGGATTGGTTTTTACGGTCTTTATTTAACACAGCTGTTATCAGCCATAACATTCCATTCAATCTTTTCTTTACCCTCTTACGATTCAGGGGATGGGTTGTGCACTGCTGAGGTGCAGCGACAACATGATGGGAAAGTAAAATATGAATAACTTTTTAAATAAAATATTTGATAAAAGTCGGGTCGTATGTTTGAAATTCATTTTACACGCCATGTGTGGAAGCAGCAACCGGTTAATGCCATTCATACATCACAGAGCTGCATGTCACGGTATTATGTTCACCGGGACCCAAAGCACTCAGCTAAATTAATATAGGAATGGAAAAGTTGGCTGCAGTTGCTCTGTGAATTCCAGGAAGTCAATCCAAGTTTTAAGAAGGAGCCATCTCTCATATTGACTGATGTCATTTATTTTTTCCTTCCTCTGGACTGCACTACATTACAAAACTGGTATCCCTCCTAGTGTGCCAGAACACCAGGATCAAACCTATTCTGATGGTTAAACTACTGTGTTGCTCCCTTGGTCAGGTCACGGATAAATAAAGGGAAAATTAATGAAGCTGACATAGATATAGATAGATATAGAAATAGAGCTATATCTATAGACATATATAGATATATAGACATAAATACACACACGCATTAACTAAATTATAATTATCTAAATAATAAAATAGTGTAACTTAATATTTTATTTTCAAATAAAATATGTCCCATATATTGATGTCGTAATATTCGTAAGAATGAATATACAATAAACAAAACGTGGACTACAGTACAGTCGGGCGAAAACTACACAGAGAGGACCTCTTGATTTGTCGCAGTTAGGTGACGACTTTCGAAACGTTTTAGATATCCTGCTGACAAAGGGTCGATTGTTTTGAGAATTTAAACGAAATTGAGACTATAAGCATATAATTCCGTTAAAAAGTACAGCTAGCGGCATGATTATAAAAGGATCCCTCTGTTTTATGGTTGACTTACGAAGTTAAATAAATAACAACAGGCATTGTACACGGTCACATTCCCGCTTCCTTTTCCGCCACAGTTTAAACGGAACTTTACAGGACTTTGCCATGTAAAACTATAAAGGAAAATACAGCCTGGATATATTATCCCCTCTATGATTTCTTAAGCTACGCCGTATGTTACTGCTAATTTGTTATAGTTTAGAGACTATTTGTCACAATGTCTCTGCCTCCAGAGAAAGCTAGTGAACTGAAGAAAACCATTCACGATCATCTGATAAAGGTGAACAAGCAAATCTGAATCACGTTATTAGGTATTTTGTATCATGTATTGTAAAGTCCGACTTCTACCTAGAGTCCCGATACTGTATTGCAACAGCTAGTAGTCAACTCGAGATGCATTGTGGTGTAGTTTACTAATACGAGTTAGTCAAATGTATAAGATGTGCTAAAAACAAAAACAAATCAATAACCATGGTTTGACATGCTGGGTGCATGGCGGTCAGATGGATATCCATGGGAAGATTCGAGAGGTGCTGTCCGAGACTGTAAAGGATGATCTGGGCTCTGGACCGCACACTTTCTCCGAGGGGGATTTCCTCCAGGCTCTACAGCGCAGGGGGATCATAGACGATGTCATGAGAGACCTGCAGTTCAGCCAGGTGACCCACTAATAGGACACTGTTTGTTGTGTACTAGTGGAGAGTACCTAACCCGAATCCGCACTTGCACACGGGACCAGAATATCAGATACATGTAGGCTATTTGAGTTGAGGAGTAAATAATTATTAAGTAAAATACCGGTAGTCACATACGTTTAATGTATTCATTAAGAAAGTATTTTATAAAACTGAATTCCAACAGAGATAACCTTCAAACACCCCAAATATGTTGGCCTACTTACTCTGTACTAACTATTCTTTGATTTGGTAGAATATACAGCAAGACACGGAGAGAAGCAGAGAGAAAGATTTCCCCCAGAAGTCTGCTTCTCATGTTGCTGACAAAAACAGGGTGCAGTTGAATAGAAGTGAGACAATTCACACCAACCCGACCACAGCAAGCACCTCTTGTGTTATTTTTAAACTTGAATAATAAATTAATTTGTTTCTTTCCTTCTTCTTCACCCCCTTTCAGTGGACATTGACGAGGCCCGACGATACCTTCATCTCCAGGTTCTCGGTGGCAAGGCCTTTCTGGAGCACCTGCAGGAACCAGAACCACTGCCTGGCCAGGTGTGTTCCACCTTTAGGCTCTACCTGCACTTCCGCAATCAGAGGTTCCGGTCGAAGCCGGTTCCCTGTGCCTGCGAGCCTGACCTGCAAGAGGGTTTCCTGTTGGAGGTCCACAGAGACGGAACAAGTGCGTGAATTCTGTTTGATTTCTGTTTGTTTTCATTTAGATGTAATTCATTATTGAGGGCAATATAGCCAATCCACAATGTGGTTTTCCCTTTTCATATTTTGTATTTTAGGAGAAGGTAGCAGAATGGCAGATTGCACCACTATGCTGTCCATTTGTGACCCTGTACACTTGGTTCTGATAAAGACGGACACCTCCAATGAAACCACTCTGGTCTCCTCCTACTTCCTGGATTGGAGGAGTGTGCTCAGTGCTCCCAGTGGGAGAACCTGCTTCAGCGTGGAGCTACTGGGAGTGGGTGAGTGGGTGAACTGGGTTGTACACTTAATAAGCTGAATGGTGCCGTCGTTTTTTATTGTAATTATCGATGATGAGAAAGAAATCTATTGCCATGAAAGCACTGCAGCAGGGCCGTTAGCTGTCAGCCTGGCTGGTGTCGGCTAGTAAGACTAAAGATGCAATGTGTAAAGTGGAAATGGGGCTCACTTACATTGACTGGTGCAGATCAAATGATATAGATTATTGCTAAATTCATATTTGCCAAGTCCAATATAAAATCCATAAACCCATGAAAAAAGATGAACAATAAAAGGACAAGGCACACATATTCACACACATATATACACACGTAAGAAACGGATGAGGCATGCCAGAGCCCAGGACTGCTATGGTTGCTGAGCCTGGTGCCACACATTGGTTCCAGCTCATTGTCAAGTTTCTGTGGAAGAACAGGTTTTTGAGAAGCATATACACTATATTGCCAAAAGTTTTGGGACGCCTGCCTTTACATGCACATGAAGGTTAATGACATCCCATTCTTAATCTGTAGGGTTTCATATGGAGTCTGCCCACCCTTTGCAGCTATAACAGCTTCAACTCTTCTGGGAAGGCTTTCCACAAGGTTTAGGAGTGTGTTTATGGGAAATTTTGACCATTCTTCTTGAAGCGCATTTGTGAGGTCAGGCACAGATGCTGGACAAGAAGGCCTGGCTCGCAGTCTCCGCTCTAATTCATCCCAAAGGTGTTCTATCGGGTTGAGGTCAGGACTCTGTGCAGGTTAGTCAAGTTCCTCCACACCAAACTCGCTCATCCATGTCTTTATGGACCTTGCTTTGTGCACTGGTGCGCAGTCCTGTTAGAACAGGAAGGGGCCATCCCCAAACTGTTCCCACAAAGTTGGGAGCATGAAATTGTCCAAAATGTCTTGGTATGCTGAAGCATTAACAGTTCCTTTCACTGGAACTAAGGGGCCAAGCCCAACCCCTGAAAAACAACCCCACACCATAATCCCCCCTCCACAAAACTTTACACTTTGCACAATGCAGTCAGGCAAGTACCGTTCTCCTGGCAACCGCCAAACCCAGACTCGTCCATCGGATTGCCAGACAGAAGCGGGATTCATCACTCCAGAGAACACGTCTCCACTGCTCTAGCGTCCAGTGGCGGTGTGCTTTACACCACTGCATCCAACGCTTTGCATTGCGCTTGGTGATGTAAGGCCCATTCCATGAAGCTCTCTACGCACGGTTCTTGAGCTAATCTGAAGGCCACACGAAGTTTGGAGGTCTGTAGCTATTGACTCTGCAGAAAGTTGGCGACTTCTGCGCACTGTGCGCCTCAGCATGCGTTGACCCTGCTCTGTGATTTTACATGGCCTACCACTTCGTGGCTGAGTTTCTGTTGTTCCCAATTGCTTCCACTTTGTTATAATACCACTAACAGTTGACCGTGGAATATTTAGTAGTGAGGAAATTTCACGAATGGACTTATTGCACAAGTGGCAACCTGTCACGGGGGCTACGCTTGAATTCACTGAGCTCCTGAGAGCGACCCATTCTTTCACAAATGTTTGTAGAAGCAGTCTCCATGCCTAGGTGCTTGATTTTATATACCTGTGGCCATGGAAGCGTTTGGAACACCTGAATTCAATGATTGGGAGGGGTGTCCCAATACTTTTGGCAATATAGTGTATCATCAGTAGGATTTTGTTGCTCTCAGGGACACGCCAACAACTTTGTGTGTGTGTGTGTGTGTGTGTGTGTGTGTGTGTGTGTGTGTGTGTGTGTGAGCAGGAAGTGAGTGTAAAGTACCAGCCGGTGTTCTGACCATCAGTCTTGAGCTTTACCCTCCACTGACAGAGACTCTCTACGTGGACATCATCACCACACAGGTCAGTAGGAGCTCCATTACCTGTCCATCTGAGTTGTTTGTTTTCCTAATTGTTCTCCATTCTCATAGTCTGTAATGAAATGTCTTAACATTTCTAATGCATCACTCAAGATACAGTAGGTCTCAGCTAGGCTATTGACCTACTTAAAACCTCGTGTAAATATTTGTTGGTTGTAATCAGTACATGTTGTATTTTCTTTTTACAACTTACTTGGGACATATACATTTGTAGAAATAGTATATCTTTTTTATGTAGTTAAAAGCGAGGTGGAGTGCATGGAGTCATTACCGTCAGACTTGTAACGGCATATCTCCAGTCTGTACTGTACACCTATCACTGCGTGTTGGTAACCTACATGTTACCAACACACAGTGGCCCATCTGCAGTCTGTACTGTACACCTGTCACTGTGTGTTGGTAACCTACATGTTACCAACACACAGTGACCCATCTGCAGTCTGTACTGTACACCTGTCACTGCGTGTTGGTAACCTACATGTTACCAACACACAGTGACCCATCTGCAGTCTGTACTGTACACCTGTCACTGTGTGTTGGTAACCTACATGTTACCAACACACAGTGACCCATCTGCAGTCTGTACTGTACACCTGTCACTGCGTGTTGGTAACCTACATGTTACCAACACACAGTGACCCATCTGCAGTCTGTACTGTACACCTGTCACTGTGTGTTGGTAACCTACATGTTACCAACACACAGTGACCCATCTGCAGTCTGTACTGTCACTGTGTTGGTAACCGTCTCTTGTCCAGCAATCGCTGGAGCGCCAGAGGACTGCAGAGAAGGAGAGGCTGTTCCTGGTATATGCCAAGCAGTGGTGGAGGGAGTTTCTAGAGATCCGCCCTTCACACCAGTCCAAACTGGTCAAGATCTTCGCACAGGTGTGTGTGTGTGGCATGTGAACTCTAGCAGTTTTTGCATACAAGAGATGTATGCAGAAACTTACCTCTGAGAGCCTTCCCTCTGATGCTCGTACTGGTCTGTTTGTTTTAGGGTGAGGCTTTTGGCTTTAACTTCCTCTTTCTAGTATTTATTTTCTTTCAAGACCATTGAGGTGATGTGATTTCAAAGCTGCAATGCAGGTTTTTACTACTCACCTCTCGTGTGTGTGTGTGTGTGTGTGTGTGTGTGTGTGTGTGTGTGTGTGTGTGTGTGTGTGTGTGTGTGTGTGTGTGTGTGTGTGTGTGTGTGTGTGTGTGTGTGTGTGTGTGTGTGTGTGTGTGTGTGTGTGTGTGTGTGTGTGTGTGTGTGTGTGTGTGTGTGTGTGTGTGTGTGTGTGCTTGCATGCAAGTCTTTAGGACGAGAATGGTGTCAACCGGCCGGTGTGCTCCTATGTGCGCGTGTTGCGGGCCGGCCGGCTGCTGGAGAGCCCCCGCCAGGCGGCGCGCTTCGTCAGCCTTCTGGCGGACGAGAAGGCCCCCCTGGTGGGCGGGGGGGCGAAGCAGGAGCAGTGGTGCTCACTGCTGGCCTTTGTGTGTAGAGGCAAGGTAGGAGAGACCTGAACAAACACACCCTCGGACTGTTTATCTTTCTGCCCGCCTTGGTTTGCAAATAGCCCTTGTGTAGAAGGCGTTTGGGAATTGAAGCTGAGTTAAACCACAACATTAATGACACACCCACACACTATGAAACTAGACACTTTTCAAAACTTTTTGCAAATCGGTGAGGCCCGATCATTTCAAAACACCACTTACTGCAAACTTTCATCAAAAATCCTCGATTTCAAAAAACTAAGAAAAAATCTGAAGAAAAATAGAACACAAAAAATCAGCACATCCTGTGTACGCAAATCTAGAACCAACACAGACTTGTGCTGAGCTGCATTGCAGCTTGCATACAGAAACACCACGACCCAGCTGTGATCTGAGATTCATTCCAGGGAAAATTAATTTAGCCACGTCACCCCACCCCCCCCCCCCCCCCCTTCCATATTAGCCCTTTCTGGGAAGCATCTATCATTCCCTCTTCCGCGTAATCCTGGCTGGCCAGCAACATACACACACGCACGATCAATCCTAGCACACGGTCTTTGTGCCTCCACTCCAATCTCACTCACACTCAAACACACCATACAACCACACACACATGAAATGAGTTTCATTATTACAGGTGGTTTGACCAGCCAAACTATCCTCATCAGAATGTCTGTCTCCAGCATGTGATCAAGGCTTACAGCACAGGGAGGACTGCTTGTGTGTGATGTTTATATGTACACGATGGTACAGTCTGAGGGACTCCACAAGGATGCCACAGTGACTCAGGCTCTGTCATACTGAAGAAGTGGATCGTGAGAGTATGGGGATTTCTCCCTCTCAGTTGTGTGTCTGACTATAATGCAAAAAAGGGGTGTTTTCCTTTTGTAATGAATAGGTTTATTTAATTGCATAATATATGAAAACAAGGGTCTTTTTTGTTACATATATAATATATATGTGAAATGAAATGAACCATGGATCTTGATACCATTGATATCCAGGATTCCTCACTCAGTCAAAACATGATTTGCAGCGATTGTTGAAGTCGAACTGCCATTTTGCAAATGGCTTTTCGCCATTATTTTTGGAACCAATGAGGACTTTTACTGTTCAGTTCTGAGGAGCGCTACCATTTTTACCAAAATTTCCTTTCATGCTTCAATAAAGTATCGTGTTCCACCTCCACGTTTGAAAACTGCAGCCTTTTCATTGCAGCCATCAACTATGTTTACAACAGTACAACCTTGTCACCTTCTCCAGTGCAGAAGAAAGGTCCCTGGGTGATGTGTGTTGTGTGTGCATGTGTTCCCTCCAGGGGGACTGTGAGGACCATGCCACCCTGCTGTGCAGCCTGCTGCTGGGCTTTGGTCTGGATGCGTACGTGTGTGTGGGCACCAGGGCCAAGGGAGGCCCCCACACCTGGGTCCTGACCCGCGGGACCGACGGAAGCATCACTTTCTGGGAGAGCCTCACTGCACACAGGTGACACGCACGCACACACGACGCACAAAGGACGGAAGGAACGCACAAAGGAAGGAAATGAGGAAGGGAGTAAACGAGGAAGATAGAAAGAAAGGCGCGCACACACAAAGGAAGGAAATGATGAAGGGAGTAAATGAGGAAGGTAGAAAGAAAGGCACACACAAAGGAAGGAAATGAGGAAGACCGGTAAAGCCTCTTCAGCCCTGACGATGGGAAGAAGCTCATTCCACTATTGCACTGCCTTGGCAGACAGTTGAGCTCTTTTTCATTGTTACTCTCAATCTCTCACTATCTCACCTTTCTCTGCTCTGTCTCCATCTCTTTTCATCCTTCCATCTACTCTTGTGCGTGTGTGCGCATGTATACTTGTGCGTGTGTGCCACGGAGGGCCTGAACAGACTTGTCTCCTGTGCGTGTCAGATACCTGCACCAGGCTATAGACCCGGACGCCCCGCCCCTGGCCCCCCAGCCCAAGCCCTCATCCCCCTACCGCACGGTGGGCTGCGTCTTCAACCACCAGAGCTTCCTGGCCAACTGCCAGCCATCGGATGCTGTGCCGCTCTGCGTCTTTGACTTACAGGTGTGATGGCGATGTGTTCCCTGTTCTCCACTTCCCTGACCCCCCCAGAAGTCCATACAACTGCATGAATGTGTATAACATTTGAATGGCCATTACGTTGATTCAGGCAGTGGGGCTCTCTAAGAACATGTTTCTCATTTAATTGTAGTTCCTATTTTTATTCTGATGGTTAAAATCACCAAAAAAGTGTTATTCCGTTTGAAAAGACAAGCATTATGCTATCAAAAGTATGAACAAGAATGCGTCACACACCGTGTGTGTGGCTGAATGTGTAAATGTAATGTGGTTAGCTCACTCTATGGCTCCATGGTGACAGAACCCATCGCGGTGGAAGGCGATGAGCGAGGAGGCCCTGAGGTCGGTGTGTGCTCCAGGTTCCACCACCTCCCTGCCTCCTGTCCCTCCCCTCTGCGCCTCCTCCCTGGAGCCCACCGCCGCTAGCAACCAGCTGGAACTGGAGATGCGCTTCCTTGTGGCGGAGCACCGCAAGGTGAAGTCCTGTTGCCTGAACTTGATGTAGTGAATCTTTCAGGAGCTGGACCTTCTGCCACTGATCTATCGATTCTGCTGTTTAAGAAAATGGAACAGTTTTAAGTAAGTGCTAGGCATAAAAGGAATGGGGAGGTAAAATGGGCATCTACCATAGCAATCATATTTTTTTGTTCAATTTAAATCCTTACCTTTGAGTGCCTAAATATTGAAACTAGTATGAAAGGATTTAAGGATAGAAAATGGGATACAATAAATCAGCTTCTTTATGCTCTTAGTTAGGGATGCAACGATAAGCAGATAAGTCGAGCCACAGAAAATGAATCTAAGGTCATCACATTTAGCTGCTCCTGATTGGTTTAAACTGAGTGTCATGTGACATTGGGGGGGGGGGTCATGTGATCCGCCCAGGACCTGGAGCTGGCCACGGTGTGGGACGACCACCTGTCCTACCTGCTGTCCTCAGCGCTGGTCGCCTATGAGATGGAGCGCTGCACCGGCGTCTCCTGCGGCAACGAGGAGTTCCAGGACGCGGTGAGGCGGGCGGTGCCCGACGGACACACCTTCAAGGGCTTCCCCATCCACTTCCTGCACCGCAACGCCCGCCGCGCCTTCGCCACCTGCCTCAGGTGAGCGGGAGGGGCCACTTGGCTCTGGAAAGTATGGACGTTTCCTTATAGGTGCTGTAGAGTAGATGTGGCTGTGGTCAAGAAGGAGAGCAGATAAGAGCGGCATACACAGCCCAAAATCGGCCCGCTCCCTCTCTTGCTCCCGCCCTCTGTAAGTTCCTCTGCTTCATTCAAGCACATTGACAGGCTTTGTGATTGACAGGCAGTATACATTTATGCTTGGTCAGAAATAAGCAGAGAGCAGTCTAAAATCTAAATTGACAGAGCATTTCACTCACTAACACATTTCTAACAAACGACACTCAAGTCTTGCTCTTAAATCTTGCGTACAGCACCTTTTAATGTACTTGTCTGACAGGGTATGGAAAGAACACGTAAATGGCTGACTTTGCAAAACAACGTTGATGTTGTACCATCAATGTGCAGCATCAGTAGAGACGTTGTAGTGTGAATCAAGCTGACAGAAGTAATTTAAAACTGAAGCAGAATTGTTGCCAGAATGATGCAACGGTTCCCAGAAAGGTCAGGTATTTACTCATGACGCCACCATTGAGCGCACTCTTCTGAGCATCTTGCAACACTATTTCAACCTGTGTGGATTGGGTTTTACCTCTTTATAGGCAATATACAATATAGTATGTTGTATTGGAAGAAATGCGCTTTTATCAAGTTATATTTTGTCTATCGTAGTCTTAAAGTACTAGTGTATCGTTTTTTTGTCCTTTTTAATTATGTTCTTCAGCATTGTCCTTTTTATATTTATATATATTAAAATGTACAATGTCATGATTTAGAGACTATATATATATATACTATATTGCCAAAAGTAATGGGACACCCCTCCGAATCATTGAATTCAGGTGTTCCAAACACTTCCATGGCCACAGGTGTATAAAATCAAGCACCTAGGCATGGAGACTGCTTCTACAAACATTTGTGAAAGAATGGGTCGCTCTCAGGAGCTCTGTGAATTCAAGCGTGGTACTGTGATAGGTTGCCACCTGTGCAATATGTCCATTTGTGAAATTTCCTCACTACTAAATATTCTGGGTTTGGCGGTTGCCAGGAGAACGGTACTTGCCTGACTGCATTGTGCCAAGTGTAAAGTTTGATGGAGGGGGGATTATGGTGTGGGGTGGTTTTTCAGGGGTTGGGCTTGGCCCCTTAGTTCCAATGAAAGGAACTGTTAATGCTTCAGCATACCAAGACATTTTGGACAATTTCATGCTGACTGGCCTGCACAGAGTCCTGACCTCAACCCGATAGAACACCTTTGGGATGAATTAGAGTGGAGACTGCGAGCCAGGCCTTCTCGTCCAACATCTGTGTCTGACCTCACAAATGCGCTTCAAGCCTTCCCCGAAGAGTTGAAGCTGGTATAGCTGCAAAGGGTGGGCAGACTCCATATTAAACCCTACGGATTAAGAATGGGATGTCATTAACCTTCATGTGCATGTAAAGCCAGGCGTCCCAAAACTTTTGGCAATATAGTGTGTATATATTAGTCTCACGTGTAACATGTGTGAAAGAGCACCGCCTATTGGTGATCGTCCAGAATTGTCTTTTTATAGATCCACATGTTTTTTTTTTGTCTTTGTGAAGTGTGCAGTGCAGATCTTTTTGAATAACACCGAATAAATCATGACATTGTACATTTTAATAATGTAATCCCTTTCATCATCACATTACTTTGAACGCTAAAGCCCCTGTTTCACCCCGGTTTGTTTTCATCCACACAGGTCCCAGGTCTGTGAGGAGATAGTGAGTTGCCGTGGCGACCACGTGAGGCTTGCGGTGCGTGTGCGGGTGTATGCCTACCCTGAGAACGCATGCGCCGTCTGGATCATGTTCGCCTGTAAATACCGCTCTGTTCTTTGACCGATGGACACAACCGATCACTGGGTGTGCGGACTGTTTAACTCCCTCTCTGCTCTCTGCAGAAACGATGTTCACATCTTAAGAGAACATATTGTTTTGTAAGATGTTTTTAGATTATATTCATATATTTATATATTTTTTTAATAAATAGATCCTTGCAAAACTGATGAACTGTAGTTCGACTCGTGCTTTCAGAGATGCAATCCTAAAGATCACGCATCATTGCAGTTTCCAAAATGCAAACACTTTCTGTTGCTGTATTTTCTATCCGCTTTTCTTCCTATATGGTGTAGCTCTGGTCCACTCTGGTGCACATTGACCTTAAATCTTTTCAGCAATGGCACACTGCGTCTACTGGTTCATACGTTCCGCTACTGTGTGGATTCATAGTTTAGTGCTTTATGACCGCGGAGCACAGACAAAAGCTCTGCGGTGACGACACCGTTAGACAAAAAAACGAACCTAGGAAGCCCAGTAATTATCTTTCCCTATGCCAAGGCTAAAATATTTTGATTACAGTGGCATCGGACTCAGGCAAGCACACAGCGGCTTCTCATTCATTGGCTGAAGTGCCACTCTGGCCAAAAATAAAAGTGTAAAATACAGTTGTTACTACTGTCTATGCTGTTATTTATATAAATGTCATTAATAATATCATTATTAGATCAAGATAGATCGCTGTCATTATAAACAGTGATTTAGTGCCCTGTCACATGGCACTTGCATCCATGAGTTGATGGAACAAATGCAGATGTTGGGGAAGGGTGAGTCTTGAGTCTTCATCAACCCAGACTTACTAATATAATTGCTAATGTGGTAAATGCACTGCTGCGTGTCCGAATAAATCCATTACATAATATTAAATATTACATTAATATATATAGGTATAGATTGAGTAGCCTAAACCAACTCCAAAGCAAAACACAAGTGGCTTAATTTTCTTCAAGTGGTTAATCCTCGTTCTCATTCGAGCTTCTCACTCACAGCCAATCACAGCGTGTTCTTTCTCATTAGCTTTTAATTAAGTTAACAGGTGATCGGCCTCTATTGAGGCGCACACGTGGAGTGTTGTTGTATTTTGCGTTTGATGGCGAGACCGAGATTGCATTTATCATAGTTTAGCAAGTTTGGGAGCTTGATTGTATTGTTGGGGTTTTACCTAACTCCATTGTGAAACGACGTCGCCGTTGCATCTTTGCTCTTAATTGTGCTTTTGACTGAAGAATCCGGACAAACTTGGCCACCAACGGGGGAGCTTCAACGAAGAACACCGCAGTGACTAACTAACTGTTTTTTTGTTTTTTTTCATGAACTGGTTTAAGTCGTTTCAATTTGCTTGGGATGCTGGCTTCAGGTTAACTGTATTGTGGATTTATGCACCGCTCACATTACACTCCCCTCTACTCGCAGACAGACCCACGCTATCGCTGTCCCTGTTCTTTCCCCTCATAGTTAACATGCGTTTTACCGCCGAAGTAAAAAAGCAAAGCCAGTCCACTGGCTTTGCTTATTGCAGTGTTTGAGTGCAGTGTTGTGTATACCATGTTTTTGTGTTAACTGGGGAACGAGGTGACTTGACTTAACCCTGACTCTAACCTCATTGTGTAACGTTACACTGGGAAATGTGTGCTGGGCTGACTCTGGTCCAACACCACTTGGATGTACTACACTATGATACTCTTCTGGTCCAACAGAAGCCTACTTTGATGTACTAGACTATTCTGGTCTAACACCCCAATGTGGAGGTGAAGTACGATGATGCTCTTCTGGTCTAACAGCACTTTGTCTTATATGATGTTTAATCTGATTCCCTGTTGGTCCAAAACCAGCTTGAGGCTGTGCAGCCTATAAACGTTAACAAATCTGGATCTTTGAGCAAAAGGATTATGTAAGTGAAGGGGTAAGTAGACGAATCACAGCACAAGACTTGTGTTGTGATTTGAGTGTTGGCAGTGTGTACTACACTACATCAATGGTTTGTTTGGTTTACAATCACCATGGTATTAAATTAACTTGCTGTGCAATGGTGAATTTGATTTACTTCTGAGGTCCTTTTTATACTAGCCACTGTCAAGCTGTTTTCTGAGTATACCACACATTTTCTCAATGACTTGTTTGGTTCACAAGTGTCTTCTTGCCAAGACACCCTTCTGGCACAGTGAAGGTCTCTTAAAGTCCAACCATGAGGAATCAATGGGACTCTTTCTGCAGACAGGGCCTTGTGCAGGCACTTGTGTTACTACCCTCAGGACTCCACAACAATTCACTTGACCTGCCATGTCTCCAGGACGCTAAAGTCACGAAAGCCCCTTCAACAGACATTTGCATTAAGTGCCAATATCTCTAGAGTTGTAGCCTTGAATACCAAAACAAGTGAGGTAAAGGTCTGCCCTAAATGAGAGGCTTTGTCCTCGGTTCTAAATCCTGTGCTACTGTTGTGAATGCATTAAGTTTGGTAGAGTTGCTCCATCACAACTGTGTTGTGAACGTTCCATTGGTAGCTGAATATTTGTGTATTGCTTGCATGTCTTTTCAGAATTGGTTTTGGCAACCCTAAACATCTTCACTGGTTCTTTACAACAAAGTTAAAATAAAATTGAATTTCTACAATTTGATATTTAACATTTTGCCTATTTCAAGTCCATTGGAAGATGCCCCCAACATCGGAAACAAAGGCAAGTAAAGTTTACAAATTTCTAAGGAGATTAACTGAGCACTTGATACACTATTTGTAATCACAATTTATGGAATTGTCATCAGGTTTTTCCTGACTGTAGCAGAGATGACTCATGATGGGAGTTATTACTTTCAAGCAAATTCTAAATGCTTGAATATGAACAGTTGATTATGAATTAAGTGTAGTGTGTGTTTTATTCAAGTGGTTATGGTCCTGGGATAAACTATTACAGATTTGGCCAGTATTTATATTTGTTTCACTAGTTTCTTCAGTCTGTACTTTTTATGTCTTGGTGTATCTGATGCAGTCCGTCGCATATGGGCATGGCTATAGCCCTCTGTACGAGCAAGACTTAAACATCTGCTCAAACATTTAATCATAAATATGGAGATGCCATATTGTGAAACGTTGTCGAACTGGGTGTTTGGTCATTGACCGAGGTACTCTGGATTTGCTGGAGGTCCGGCTGATGCCATTGAATGCCCCCTCCTGCTAGGTAAGGTAACTTTCAGGCAGAGCTCTTTGAACTCTGGAGTGTTATACAGATTTTGTTAATCGGGTTTATCGTTGAAATCCTGGACTGCTGCTGGGAGCTGTAGATGGACATAAGACCAGGAGTGGTACAGTATATCAAAGATGCAGACGGGTAAAAATATGAAATGCCAATTTCTTTCTTGGCTTGTTTGAATTTTGGTTAGAATGACCCCTCCTTTTGACACTTCATTTGACACTATCAGCTTGTACACATCTAAAACCAATTCATACAAAAGTTTCAGTTGTGGTTTACATAGCCTATGAACACATGGATAGAAGGAATTGTTAGGTATGCAAATGTTTTATCTTTCAGAAGTGACGGAGGTGTCGCAGGTAGCCGTTCATCTGGAGGTCCCAATGATGATGGCTTATCTGAAAACCGACCAGCTTCTCCTCCCTGAAAGGTCAACTTTCGACCGATTGCGTAATAAAGTTTTGTAAATCTGTCTATGAAATCCAGGTACTTGTGGTATAAAAATGTGTGGAAACCTAGGAAATAGGTAACCGAAGTAACTAGCCTTTTGATGACCTAAGAATTTACTGGAAACTTGTTAGTGGGAGTCCTGGCGTTACTGGGTTCATTGGTAAATGATAACTGGGTATTTGGTCCACCAGAATTGAAGGAGTGGCCGGTGCTGAATATGTTTGCTCGGGTGAAGACTTACGAAGATGGAAGACCAGACAAATGTGAAGCAGGTGGGTCGCCATGGTCACGCAGACTTTTTGCTGGTCTAATATGGATTGAAGCTTTGATCTCAGCAGCATCACCAAGAAATCTATAATCTGCCAAATGACTAAATGTAATGACCTGAGTTTAACACCAGATGGTGATGTTGCTGCATTTTGGGGATCACTTTATTGACAGATGGGCAGCTTCATAGACTGAAGATGAGATTTTGTGATTTGAAAGATTTAAACTTGAAATGGTCTGTACAATTTTCAAGGCACTGCCACATACACATATTTTATTCATGAGCAGATTGTTTCAGTTATCAAGGTCTTAAAAATCCTCCAGGTCAAAAGTTTACAGTGTGAAACTTATTTGGATTTTTGTATCAATCCACGACTGGGCATGGAGATGGAACCGTTTATCTACGCCGCCTACCACCCTGAGGATCCTTGACTCCTACACTCCATTTACAGCCACATAATGGGAGAGACTAAAGGGACACAGCTGGCAACAAACCTACAATTACGTGTTTAAACTTGACCATCTAATCCCTTAACTTGATTGTCACATCTACTGCCTAAAAATGTACATCTCTAACCTAAACTCTCCAACCCAATTCCTAAATTTGACAATCTTACTTAACCCAATACCTACTTAACCCTCTTTAACCTTAACCTGACATCTGTATAAAATAGCCTTATCTCTAACCCAATACCTGAACTTGACTAGCTTAAAATAGCTAAACTCAAACTAATGCCGAAACTTGCCCTTGCAAACTCTATCTCTAATTAACCATCTTAATCTTATACCAAACAAAATGGCCTCAAACTAGAGCTTAAACCAAACGTGTTCCTAGTCTCTCCCAAACATAGCCACACGGAGCACCACAACTCTGCCTACTGTACCTACACCATACAGACTAACTTCACTGGTGTATTTCTGAAAACTGAAAACACATTTTGGGGAGGGATGTTTGGACTAAATGTCATTTGATTTGTCTACACATTTTAATTCTGTATAAATGTCAGGTGTTCTTGTAACAAGGTTCTTGTTTCCCCACTTAGGGTTTGAGTATTAATCAAGGGCTTAATGCTTCAGGGATATTTGATAATACATTTCTGTTGGAATTTTGCTGTGACTTTATTTCATGATCATTATGGGTTGGAGGTAATTACTACAGGTGAGTTGATTATTTTCTAGCTTGCCATCAGACATTTTGAGGAGAGCATAGCATTCAAGACACTTTCTTAAGATTCCAAAAGTTTCATAAGAACTAAATACTGTGCCTAAAATGTACATGCACAAACAAATATAATTAAGCGGTGTGGCAGTTGCTCCTGCCTCTGAAGTGGCTTTGCTGGGCTCCTCTGACGCACAGGACACAGGTAGATGTTGTACACATCAGTTTATTAGCAGGTTGGCACAAGGCTACAGGCAGAGCAGGTGTTACATGCTGACATGTCAGAGCTCCCGCTAGAGAGAGAGAGTGGGTGGGTGATGGCTGGTTTACCCTGTGTGCCTCCATCAGCCAATGCACCACAGGTGTGAAGCCTCACCCAGCCCCGGAGTCTAATCAGTGACTCGCGCTAGGTGAGGCTGCTTAAACCAGTCATCAACACCACACTCCCCAACCGGAAACGTAATGTGGCAAAAAAGACATATTCTGCTTCAGTGACTGTTAATCCCAATAGGGAGCCAGGATGCAAACAAACTAGGTGGTAATTCCTTTGGCATATTGGTGTGCCCGCCTTTCTTCCAAACATGCATAATTTCCTTTGTAACTGGCTACCAGCAATATAAGTTGGGATCCAAAGGGTACATTTAGCACAAACACACTAGAAATATCAAGTGATTAATGTTTTTAACGTCAAATAATATTTTGAGCTGCTTAGTTTAGTCGGTATAAGCATCCGGTTAAATGTATGTTATTGTAATTGAATGTACTTGACACTAGATGGCATGTTAGGATATAATGTAAAAGCTAGTGCAAGGGTTTCAGTTTGCTGCCAAAGCATCCTTGCTACTCATGGACCAGTAATGAGGTAATGCAAAATTAACAAATTGTTCTTGGTAATAATCAGTTATATGCTAAACTATGGCCCTGTTGATGTTGGTTCCTTATTTCATAAATCAAAAAAATGTATTTGCACAGAGTTGAACATGATGGAAAAATAAAGGCTTAGGTGATCACACATGTATGAGGTTTCACAGCTGAACCAGTTTTAACTGATTGCTTTGGGTCCCACTGACCTCAATCACGACACCATTTTGTTTTAGTCCAGGCAAGTAAGACGCAGCACAGATATCCAGGCTTGCTTAGGAACCCCTGATTGTTAATGTTTAAGCATTGATTTAACTGAACCTGCATAAAGATTTGAGTGAAGGAATGACTCACTGCTGCTCTGTGTGGAAAGTGTTGCTGTAGGCCACACACACAAGGAGGGTCAATGCTGTGTTCTGCTCCTTTGTTTTCTCTGCCTTGCTGCAGCGTTGTGCAGCACTGCTTTTACAGTGCCAGTGAACCGTTGACACGTCAGCCCAAAGTTTGACGAGAAGCCTGCAAGGATGCCCAATTAATTCAATTTTTCCGGTAGCTTATTTGCAATCCACCGTTATGCCCCGAAGTTGTTGTAACATACAGGGTGTGTGAGCAGAGCGAGGAAAAGGAGAGCTAATAAATAATTATTCAGGTTTCCTGTACACACACACACACACACACACACACACACACACACACACACACACACACACACACACACACACACACACACACACACACACACACACACACACACACACACACACACTTGGCAGTAGTCATTACGGTATGCCGTAGGACCTGGAGCAGCGGAAGTGTTTGATGCCGGGACCCCCTCTCCTCACGCGCTCAGGTGTAATTGACTAATAGGTCCTATGGGACAGGCACTACTGTACAAAACAGGATGCAGGTGTCAAGTAAAAAGGCAAGGGTATCAAACCATCATTCACACCTTTCCTCAAACGACCTACCTTATCCATCAGCAATCATTCTCTCAGAAAACAATGCTACTGACATGTACTGTTCTCATTGAGGTGTGACGCAAAGACATTTGACAATTGTCGACAAATAAACAGGTTCACAGTACAAGCAGTTTTCTTCAAATCAATTGAATACTTTTGTATGTCTGTGAAGAATTAATCTAGTAGTTTTCAGTCATGTGCACAACTGCACATATATAATCAGCCCCATGTTGGGAAGCACCATAACCTGTTAATGAGTATTTTCTAATCTTAGACAATTCACCTGCAATTTAGCAGTATTATCCGGCAACACTATTATCAGCTCTATAATGGTGTTGACTGGAGAAATATATTGAAGCTTGCCGCTTTCTAGAGGCACTTATTTATCATGCCTAGCAGTCAACCACCCTTCTAAAGGTATTTATTAAACAGCAGTCAATCACAGCAAGAGAGAGAACTTGCTAATACAATAAATAGATTAAAGTTGTATTTTGTTGACTAGTTTTTATCCTCTGTAGAGCCACAATTAAACTTGTCTTCAGTGTATCATATTCAACAGAATAGCGTTGTGGTCTAATGTAACCTTACAAATAGAAAATTCATTCACTGAATCCATTCGTACAATGTACTATTCAGCATGCTTATTGAATAGCTCTCCGATATAAACTTGAACCAGGATTCTGGTGTGTTCATGAACAGTGCCAGGCCTAGCAGAACCAGGCTCTGGAGGCCATGGAGGTCACCCCATTGCTCATTTCCCAGGTTGTCCTTTGTATGGATCTTACTGCATTGAATGGGCATGCGGACTACAAGAACTAGGATGCTTGTCACCTAAATGAGAAGACTAATGGCACATCTCCTTATCGCTAGTGTTTTTCCATTTGTGGTACTACATCTGCTGTCAGGTGCTGGCCAAGCAGCTAATTAACATGTTGCATCCATTAAAGGGGGAGGAGTTGAAGGGATGTACCTACCCCCCCCCCCCCCAAAAAAGATAATCTGTTTTTAGTTTTGATTTAATCATCCCTCATTTACTGTAATATACTGGAAGAATGTCTGCTTTGTTGACTTTGATTGTGCTTCAATCTTAACAACAAAACAACAAACAACAAAATGGCATCAGTGGAAACTTCTCAGCTGACTACCATGTATGGTATTCAACTCTAGGATTTCCACATATATAGTCAGTAGCTCAAAATACGAGTTATTCAGTTATTCAGTCAGCATGCTGGCCTGAGACTATGTCAAATTGTGTTTATGATTTAAGATTAAAAGTGCTGATATCAGAGATGTGGATCAAGTCATTGTATTAGAAATGGATTTTTAGAAAAACCTGGATAACTCTTCTCCAGGTAGAGACAAAAGAATTCTCTCACCGATCTACATTGAACAGGGAGATGCCTCCAGTGTTGATATAACACAAGGAAAGATATATAGGTAATGCTAAGCAGTTTAGAGATTATTAATATTTTTTTCAAGATAATTTATTTAGGTTCAAACCATAAAATAATACATACAATTTTAAATCTGAAATACAGTACATTTTGTATTTTTACAAACAAAAGAATCTCTCCCCACAATCTATCTCTGTCCATAATATGCAATCGTAGTCATTATAGCTCATTGCATGCACTAAGATGTAACAAATATAATGACACTACTGCCACATAACTTTTACCATCTCCACCCTCTATTTCCCTCTCGCTTTGTGCATCTCTTTTAGTTGTCTATTTTCGAAATGTACAAATTCCTGTAGGGGGTTAACGAGAGAAAGAGGGAGGGCGAGAGAGACAGAAGAAGAGAGAATGCATAGAGCAATGGGCACTTGAGAGGAATGTGTTGCATGGCCCGAAGCCTAACGGGTAATAAAGTCATTAATTCAGCTGATTAAGTTGGCCTTTGGGTGAAAGAAAAATCATATCCGTCTCCCTTTGAGATGTGACTGGGAAAGCACAGAAGAGGGCGAAGTCAGCTAATTAGTGTTGAAAAACAAGAGTGGAGGGAGGGAGAGAGGGGGGAGTGGGTGGGCATGGGAGGAGGAAACTGTGTGTGTGTGTGTGTGTGTGTGTGTGTGTGTGTGTGTGTGTGTGTGTGTGTGTGTGTGTGTGTGTGTGTGTGTGTGTGTGTGTGTGTGTGTGTGTGTGGAGGAAACGCGAGATGAAGAAGAGAGGTGGCAGAAAGGTGTTTTGACTAACCTACTAATGAGGCATGTTTGGGGTGACCGAGTGACAAGCTCATCAAAAAATAGCCTCCTTGCCAAGCGACACGCCGCTCTCCGAGACTACCCGGCTACTTTTGAGCCACGCGTTGCTGCTTAATGATGTGAGTTTAGCGACACGGAGACAGAGACATGGAGAGAGTCGGGGCGAGATGTCAGTTTGCCGGTGGTATAATGAGCTTGTTGTTGGGTGCGAGAGAAGAAAACGAAAATGAAAGGAGCAGCGCTGGAAACTATGACCCATTTAACACACACACACACACACACACACACACACACACACACACACACACACACACACACACACACACACACACACACACCCCTTTCAACTTAAATAATTTCTGCTGCTAGTTATGCATCATCAAGGAGATCTAGAATGCATGCAATACCCCCCATTTCCCGTGTTCACGAGGTAAGAGCTCGACACATTGGGCTTATTCATTAATATTTAAAATATGTATATCTATAGGCCTATGTTTATCCATTATTTCTATTTTTTTTTATAAAATAACAATATTTATATATATATTTGAATATAATGAAAGGGAGGACTTGGCCATCGGCCTCTCAATGCGAAGGAGCCCGTGACCCGGTGACTCCACTTCAGACTGGGTATTGTAGTCCTCTGTGATGCTGGGTGACTCCACTTCTTACTGGGTATTGTAGTCTTCTGTGAAGCCGGTTGACTTCACTTCTTACTGGGTATTGTAGTCCTCTGTGACGCCGGGTGACTCCACTTGAGATTGGGTATTGTAGGCCTCTGTGACGCCGTGTGACTCTACTTCAGACTGAGTATTGTAGTCCTTTGTGATGCCTGGTGACTCCACTTCTTACTGGGTATTGTAGTCCTCTGTGACGCTGGGTGACTTCACTTCTTACTGGGTATTGTAGTCCTCTGTTACGCCGGGTGACTCCACTTCAGACTGGGTATTGTAGTCCTGTGTGACGCCGGGTGACTCCACTTCAGACTGGGTATTGTAGTCCTCTGACGCTGGGTGACTCCACTTCAGACTGGATATTGTAGTCCTCTGTGACGCCGGGTGACTCTACTTCAGACTGAGTATTGTAGTTCTCTGTGACGCTGGGTGACTCCCCTCTCTGGATTATGTGGGAGAACCAAAGAAGAAGAAGAATCCCCTGAAGGAAGGGGAAGACGAAGTGCTGAAATAAATAGGATTACCTCATGTCTTTTTATTACTCAAAACGACTCCTTCAGCAATTAGTGTTGCGATGATGTGCTCTGGGAGCCCTTTGTTATTTATTTATTTTTGATGTGTTATTTAATATACAATAACTTTATGGTTCACAGGGGGATGCGTTGAGATAGCACATTAACGTGAGACAACGGCTGTGCCCGGGTACTAATTACAATCCATCGTACATCAGAGTAATAAAATAAAAAAAATCACTTGCCGGAGAATTATTAGGGTAACTTCTCATCCGCTTCTGCTAAAGTGTAGACTAGTTTCGACCACAACCTGCACCCCTCTCCCCCCGCTCCCCCCCAACCACCACCACCACCCTGACCCTGCTGGTCTCTGAGCTCATTGGACAGCTTCTGGGATGAAAGAAAAACACGACGAAATACGTCACAAGATGTTGCCAACACCAGGGAGAGGAGAGGCTTTCAGAGTGCTGAGTGTTCTGTGTACTGGCCGGGCTACATCGGGCCACACTAGCTTGCTCTCACACACACACACACACACACACACACACACACACACACACACACACACACACACACACACACACACACACGCAATCTTTTGTCACTGTACAAAGGCGGAGAAGTGGAAGAGAGAGAGAGAGGGGAAGAGAGTGAGAGAGACTGGTGTCTCTGGCTCAGAGAAACTGAATGGGCTCTCTTGTGGAGTCCATTCTAATCTTTGAGTGTGTTTCTCGCAGAAGTGGGACAAACAAATGCTCTCTGTGGAGTCTGCCCAATAATCCTGGCTGGCTACCCACCGGCCCACGGAACTGAAGAGAGGAGAGAGAGGGAGAGAGAACAGGTCCCAGAGTAGATGAAGACCAGGACTGTCTTGAAGCTGGAAAGGACTTGGCATGAACGAGAGAGAGAGAGAGAGAGAGAGAGAGAGGTAAAGTAGTATATTATGGAAAATTAAGGGAATCAACACAAAATCCTGGGAAAGCATCAACAATGGGGGATACTTTCTCCTAGCGAATCCGAGTAATGGCGAGGAAGCTATGGGGAGGCCGGCAGGGTTAACAGGAGCTGCTGCTGCTGGCGGTGATGATGCATCACGGCCAGAGCAGCGGTCAAGATACTGTGACACAAATATTGCCATTATCTGTAGTTCTTTTTTTTCTCAATGTGTGTGTGGGGGTGTTCCCAAGATCCCCCTCCACACACACACACACACACAATATTTTGGACCTGTGAGGGATGTAGCATAAATATAGACTTGGGAGAGGAGAGGAGAGGTGGAGTTATAGATTAGCAAAGGGAGAATGGAGGCAGTCTTCATTACAAGGACGTGTGTCCTGCTAAACCTTAGCATCAGATAGGCTTTGATTGTTTTTCGCAGATACACTGTAATCTCGCAGATCTCCAAACAGGCTGTAATTGGATTCTTATGGGAAATCAGAACGAATGTCCTATTAAAACCAATCTCTTTGTTTCAAAACAACACGACTGATGGGAAACAGATTATAAATATTTTAAAGGCAGGAACATTTTTTAAATATGCACACTAAAACCAACCCATTTTATGAGGTATTGTGCCATTGTCAGAGCTGGAAATATTTCGTAGGGAAATTACACAGGCACGCACAAATAGGCAGAAAGACAGACATACACCAAACACAAACAGGATTTGCATACCAGAATATATTTCTTTTTAATTATGTGACAAGATATTGTACTTTGACATTTTTTCAAATAACCCCAGAGCAATTACTGTCACTGAAGGTGTGTGAAATTGCTGCAAAAAGTAAAAGCTGACTGTTAATTAATTCTTCCTTTGAAATTGCATTAAAACTCCCTTGAAAATATAAATCCCTAATTGGAATAAACTCTTACAGGGGATGATGAGAAGGATAGGAACCACCAGAGCAAAATAACTTTGCCATAACAGCCCTATGTGAGGGCTTTCCTCCGTCAACGGTTTTCCCATTTCTACCCGGTGCCACGGGGACAAGAAGTGAGCGAGGGGGGTTAAAGAGGATGGCAGAACACGTTCAGATTTCAGTATCCCGCAACATAGCCTTGAGTTTTTATTTTACAGGCATGTTTTTGATTTTCATTCGCTTTTATTTTTACACACACACACACACACACACACACACACACACACACACACACACACACACACACACACACACACACACACACACACACACACACACTCACAGATATTTATCTGACAAACAGCGACTGATGGGATACTTTACATTAGTATTTATTAATTTATTTAAAGAAATGAGCTATAACAAATTTTTATTTCACACACAAACACACACTACCACAAGCCCACCACATCCACACATATGCAGTGAGGGCAAAATCCTGCCTTCTACTGTGTAGTTTCTCCATCTTTTTCCTCCACGTAGACCTGCAGCCGCGTGTTGGGGTCCTGCGAGACCTCGATGCTGCGAGCCATGTTCTTACCTCGCTAATGAAAATATCACAGGAGATGCATGGAGACCCGGTGGGTGGCGATGACCTTTCCACAGAGCGAGAGAGGGAGGCATTTCGCCTCACTGGCTCGCTCTCTCACTGGCTCGCTCTCTCACTGGCTCGCTCTCTCACTGGCTCGCTCTCTCACTGGCTCGCTCTCTCACTGGCTCGCTCTCTCACTCGCTCTCTTGCTCTGTTGCTCTCTCTCTAAAATGCCCAGCCACCCCCTCCCCCCTGGGGCGTTGTGGCAGAGCGACTGGAACGTATTGAGTGCTTGTAGATCTATACTGTGTGTAAATAATTTATCACTGAGGACACCAGGGGAAAGTGCACAAAAATGCACCACAAAGGACGATGATCACGGGTGTGTGTGTGTGTGTGTGTGTGTGTGTGTGTGTGTGTGAGAGACAGCAAGGGTTTAGCTATAGATTTAAATTTGAAAGGTTACAACTTAAATGTTGTGCATCAGAAGCCATGCTATTGTGTGGTAGCCTATACGTTTTGAAAATATCAACACACAACGTATGCCACTACTGACCCATAAACAATGACTCGATAGATACAGTTTATAATTCCAACCATTATGTTTAAATGTGCTACACACAGGTAACCACAGACACAGTCCGCTGCAGTGCATTTAGACTATTTCATTGTGGAATGCTGATTGGCTAGAGTTCTTGTCACGGTTCTAAATGAATGCTCTGGATCCAGGTCCTTTTTTCTCAGGCTACTACTCACATTGATGGTGTTAGCTATAGGCTTGCAATGACTATACATTTCAATGCAATTGTCAGATAGGGCTAAGCTAATGTCTACATGTATGCACGCCCAGATGCACAGAAGCACGTTTCAGGTTTTATGGACACACTTATGGTTATATCCGGGATACAATCAGGCTTGGTTCTTATATGATATGTAGCGCGTTACACTGTATGGATTATTGCTTGATAAAACATGATGAATCCATGCTATGAATCAAACAGTCCATATATATCCCCGTGCAGATGTGCCCGTGAAGTCTTACGTAATAATCTAATCTATGTGGTAATCTGCTCGTATTTCAAGATTTTTGCTCAACTTTGCGTGTTCATTCTTCCCTGTCTATTTGAATTATTCTGGGGCTGAGCTAACCTTTTACAGAAGCCATCCCGTTGTGCTTTGAAGAGCGATATTCAGGAGTAACATACTTATAACATGCAAACTCTGAAATTAATAATCATTCCTGCATCCCAGTGATTCATTATTATTCCTTTTGAAAGTCAGCACCAAAGTTCAAAACATTATAATAAAAATATAAAGTTGCTCTAATTAAAGAGGTGAATTAAAAATTACGTATTATATTGGTTCACAATGTCAATAAATGTTGTACTCGTAGCACCAACAACTGTGAAACCTTTATACAAACACTGGTGAGGTAATATTGGTTGCTTTTAGAGGCACTAACAACTGCGTTGACACACATTATTTATGTGTTTTTATTCGATGACTGACCTGTTACATATGTCTCCACCATTCCTGCTGACCTAGAGGATTGATTGCAGCTGATCAATGTGAGTCAATGCGCACCAGTGCCCCATTAGCTTGGCATCCATCACGCGCACATTTAGATACCCAGTGGAAGAAAATATTTCATTTGAAATTGAACGTTTTGCATATTGCTAGATCGTTGAATTCCATATTCAATTCTAACTTTCCCATGCACCCTATTCTGTAGAAGAACAGTGAAGTATACAACTATGTAAGACTACATACAGTGTGTTTATATGAGAGATACAATTATGTATAACTGCATACTGTATGTGATATATACAAGTATGTATAACTACATAGAGTATATGATATATCCAACTATGTATAACTACATACAGTATGTGTATGTGATAAATACAACTATGTATAATTACATAGAGTACATATGTGCATGCATGTTTTAATGCATTAGTATGATTTCCATAGCGTTGCTTGTTTCATTGTCTTGCGTCCTAGTCCAGATTGGCCTGGAGAACCTATTATCTGATGCCTGGCGCTCCCTTGGTACTTATCCCCATTACTATGTAATGACATTCATGAGCTGGGCACACCATACGGTGGCGCGTGCTGCGCAAGGCTCTCTCACTATGGATCTAGTGTAGGGGCCGCCATAATGTCCTCGGGCCATTTGGCTGAGGCCTAATGACCGATCCCGTGCCCCACCCAACATCCCCACCCAACCATAACCCGTCAGCCCCCCCACTCCCAGGAGAGAAGGGCTGCAGAAGCTTTGTAGGAGAGGCACTGATGATGCCTTTGAAGGAATGTTCCGTGGGCGCACGGATGTTTGTGTTGTCGCCGCGTTGCGTTCAGAACAGTTGTGTTGTGTTGTGTGGGGTGTTGTTCTCAGGTGGTGTGTTGTGTTGTGTTGTTCTTGGGCATGTGTGGTGTGGTGTGATGTGTTGCCTCTGGCACATACTGCCACCCCCCGCGCACACCCCCCGCCTCTCCTTCCACTGCCCTGCAGACATGTGCAGACACACACCCAAGAAGATTAGCCTAAACACATATACAGATGTGCATACACCAGTATACAACCCCCCCCCCCCCCACACACACACACACACACACACAGACACACACACAATACACTGGGCCCTCACAGTAGGGTCCTCTATAATAGGCCCCCTGCCATCTGGAGACCCTGTCCAGGGGGGCTCAAACAAAAGAGCACACTTATTATGGTAGAATTATATATTTGTGTGTGTGCGTTTGTGTGTGTGCATGTGGCTAGCATGTGTGTGTTTGTGCTTCCCTAGGGGGTGTGTGTGTGTGTGTGTATGTGTGTGTGAGTGCTACATGGCAAGACATATCACCAGATCTGCTCCACCTAAACCAATGTTTTCTCACCCCCTGCATCCACCCTGGGGCTATTAGCTTATGATGTTTCTTAGCAGGCTAATGGGCGCACACACACTGAAGCGGAGCTGCGTCTGGGACATCAGAGCTGGACATCCATGTTTTGCTGCGTACTTGTGACTGTCTAGATAGACAAGTGTAAATCCAAGTTGTATTATTGTATTACTTATTTCATGTACAGTAGTAGTATAGTACAGTATAGTATTCCATCAATTACTAACAGTATAAGCAATATCATGGACAACACCATATCATTGTATATTTATAATAATTCAATATTCACTTTGCCATTGCTGAGCCGTTGACTTTGTCATTCAGAAAAGATTTTCTGCTGTGTTGTGATGTTAAACATATTATTTAGTATGATATGTGCGGTGGTCTTAAGGTTTGGAGACCGAGTGGCAGTTTCTTGTGCCCGGACTCTTTGTTCGTGTCTTTTCTAGATATATCTTTTGGAAAAACGACCAATTCTCATAGGGTCTCTCTACCACTATATTGCTCTACATAAATGTGGATTAAAGAATGAGTGTTTTTCCACTTTTTTTCCCTCCACACTAGAATGTTCCACTTCCCCATGAAGTAACCGGGACTATTGTCTCCCACGTCCCCGCCCTTTCCTTTCAAAGCGCGGCGCGGTCTTCTAAACACAGAATCAAAGCAGGATATTTTTGGGTGATTTTTTCCCCCCCTAAAACACGGAATACTAAGAACCATTTATCCTTTGTCCCTATTCCATATATGAAAAATAATTGTCATAACCACCCCTCCTCCTCCTCCTCCTCCTCTTCCTCCTCCTCCTCCCCTCTGCCCCCTTCCCTCGAGCCTTTTATGAAAATCAGACCCAGAGAGTGCCTAATTAGCCGTGATTCACGGTAAAGGAAGGGGAAAAGGGAGGAATGTGAATAAATTGAGGAGCGGGAAGAGGAGCGAGTGGAGCGACAGACTGGTGATTAATGTGGAGGCTGTGATGCACGTCAACGGGAGACAAATGGAGGGAACGGCGAGAGATTTTACTTTCGTTCCACGGCACCACATTCAGACGCCATTGAATTACGCCGAACTTTGCCCTGTTGCCTGCGAGGGATATGGCGGTGTGCCCTTCAGTATTGTTTTACATCCAACTTTTCTTTCTTTGTTTCTTTCTTTATTCTTTTTTGTTACAGAATATATCTATTTTATTCATTTTCTATTTGGTTATAATAATATGCCAGGACATATTTTGTTATGTTCGAAGTTCGAGTCATGAGTAAAAACATACTAATGGAAGGTCCTGTGTGGAGCATGGCATTAACTGGCAGGGTTGTAGGTTCAATTCCCAATGGGGTCACCCATGCTAAGAGTGCATGAACTCACACTATGGCAAATTACATATTCATTAAATAGTGTCTGTGTGTCTGTCTGCCTGTCTGTCTGCCTACCTGCCTGTCTGTCTGACTGTGTTAAAGGTTGAATGTGTATTTTATGTGACTGCATGGCTATCAGCTTCACTAGGGACTAACTAATGGTCACCCTGGCTAGCTGGTCGCAGCATGTTTGGACCATAATAACCCATGATGGGCGGTAGGAGCTGGGATCCTGCCCTGTCCTGGCACACCAATGTGCCCAATTTGTTAGATTTCCTGAACAGGATGTTTTTGATTGGCTTTTCATTGACCCATCTGGGCTCACTGCTGTTAACATGCAGCAGGACTAAATACAACTCAAACCCCCAAAATCTGCCTGCTAAACCGGCCTGTTGACTGATTGGCTGGCTGAATAATTTTGTGACTGATTTGCTTGCTGTCTGATGGTGCTGGCTGGCTGCTTACAGCAGCGTCTCCAGTAATCAGAGCTCCGTAGGCCTGGCAGCAGCACTAATTGACGAGGGGGAAAGCAGGAGTAGTCTCCCCCCACTGCTAATGGAAATCTCCCCCTGCAATCTCTCTCTCTCACCCTCTCTTCTCTCTCTCCCTCTCTCCCCCTCCCTGTGTGTATGTCTGTCTCTCTCTGTTTCCCTCTTCCCCCCCCTCCCTGTGTGTGTGTCTCTCCCTCTCTCACCCTCCCTGTGTGTCTCTTTCACCCTCTCTTGCCCTCTCCATCTCTCCCTCCCTCCCTCACTCTCTCACACACACACACACACACACACACACACACACACACACACACACACACACACACACGTATGCTGACCCAATCTCTCGGTCTGATTCGTATTCACCAAATTAAAAAATTAAAAAAGGGAGGAGAGACTGTGTGAAGGTCAGAAGAAATGCCTCATACAGAGTTGCCCATCAATTCTGTGCTCTCTTCGCTCTCCTGTGCATTCCAATGAGAGTGGAATAAATCACTGAGCATTCTGATGGCGGCGCTTCCATTATTTCAGCTGGTGCAAATGTTTGATGAATTGGATTATGCTGTAGCAATTACGCTATCTGCCCACGTGATGGAAACACTGGCTGTCGTTAATTACAATTGCTTCTATGTCATTTGTAATTCAAAAGCTTTGTGCTTGCTATATGCTGTTAAGAACCAAGCAAACACGTTCTACACTGTGATTGTGACTCAGCTTTAGCTTTCATATTTCCATTTGTTCTTTTCCTCATTAAATCCATTATATAGTGTCCAAAACGGTCAGATGAATTATTAGAGAAATATTAGCTGTCTCAAATCAGACCTCCAAAAACAGGTTAGCCGCAATGTCATGCTATGCTGTGTGTGTGTGTGTTTTCCTATTCTGCGTGTCAGAGTAGCTCCTACTCCTCCTCCTCCTCCTTCTCCTCCTCCTCCTCGCTCGGGTCATGCGGCGTGCTGCTCCTCTCTCCTCCCGTCGTCCCGTGGCGACGCTGTGTTTTCCTAATCGGCAGGAGCGGGAAGCTTCGGCAGCACATGCTCGTTAGGCCCGCTTTTCCTCCCCTGTCACTTGGGTGGGGGAGGGGGGGGGGGGGGGGGAGTGATCAGTGTTCCTTTTCTAGGTCACTGGTTACGCGTGGCGCCTCGCCACCCCGGGAGCCATTCATATTCCACGTTATTATCAGCTGCCACCGCTTCTCCGACGCTCTTTCGCTCTCTCTCTCACTATCTCTCTCTCTCTCTCTCTCTCTCTCTCTCTCTCTCTCTCTCTCTCTCTCTCTCTCTCTCTCTCTCTCTCTCTCTCTCTCTCTCTGCACGTTGATGCCTTCCCCATCACCATCACCAGCGGCATCTGCTGCGGACCATCTCGCATTCAGACGCTTCCTCCTCAGACCCTGGGAAGCCCGGAAGTCCGTGATGATGCAGGAGAGAGACACAAGGAAAGATTGTTATCGTGATTGTTGGCGGGAGGGGAAACAAAAGGGGTTGGGGGGGGGGGGGGGGGGGGAGTTTTGAAATATTAACGTGGAAATCATCTCGCTGGAAGGAGAGGGGTTTGTTGTGTTCCATATTTGATGTTGGTAAACTACGGAGGTACACAGGGATTCCATTAGAATCACGAAGATGTCACTGCCACTGAGGATTCACTGTGACTTCCTGCGTGGCTTTGGAGTTATTGTGACTAAGGAAGGATGGGGAGGGATGTATACTGTACGTGGCATCTGCTTATGTTTGTAAGTTGTATTTTATGCAGAGAGGAGCTGATTTATTTAAAGAGAGCACAACATTCTTCTCGTTTCAAACCAGTTGTACCTCACTTCTGCGTCCAATAACATGCTAGTAATCAGGAATATCATTTAATTGACATTTTATAGATGAGTAGGATAGATCTTTTCCGAAAGCTGTTTGAAAACTGCTCTAAAACTGCTGTGATGTTTCTTGGCAGCGCTGGCAATAAATGCTTTATTAGTGAATAAAAATGCAACTGGGAGGGTTGTAAAACAAGGACTCAGGCAAATGCATGTTCACATCAAGGAGTCTTCTTTCTCCCTACCCTCTGTTCACCTTATAGCTCACCTGGAGAGAACAGGTGGCTCTCCTACGCACAGAGGGAGGGGAACATTGGTATTTGCTATTCGGTTGTTTATTTTGCAGAACACCTCCTGTTACTTTGCTTAGCCTGAGTTGAGTTGTGTTTCATGATTAAAATGACATAAATTCTGATCTGCGGGATGGCCCACGTGCTAATGTGTGTGCCTAAATGTTAACATGGATGTATGCTTCCAGATAGGCCCGCACGTGTGTTATGGAGCTGTAGAACATGCAGCCGGTCCTGCCATCTCCCCCATCTCACACCACTGACGATGATGAAGCACCGTCAGGGAAGTCTTCCTCCATCAATCCGTCTGTCAGTCCATCCATTTATCCATCTATCCATCCATTTAGTGTGGTGTAGGGGGAGGGGTGCTTGTATCAGCAACACTGTGTGTAAGCATCGGAGGAGGGAGTTCATATAAATATTAATACAGCCACTGCCAAGCCGCTAGACTGGACGAATAAACAAAATATATATATATATATAATCATGCGTGTGTGTGTGTGTGTGTGTGTGTGGTGTGTGGTGTGTGGTGTGTGTGTGTGTGTGTGTGTGTGCAAGCGAGCGAGCAGGGGAGAATCTAATTTAAAATTCTGTTATCAGTGCGGTATGAAGGCCCCAGCAATAAAAGCTAGTCCAGGTACACAGATAGCACGGGGAGCCAGAAGTGGCCCTTGTCAGAGGCCTGAATAGAATGAAATTGAGCACAACTATTCATTTATAACTACTTACAGGAGGTGTACAACGGAGGAGCTGCCACTGATTCATTTGTTGGGGGGGGGGGGGGGGGGGGGGGGTTTAAACAATATTTTCTCACCCCGGCAAATAGCTTTTCTAGTTTTGCGCCACACACGTTGTGTGAAATAACTTGCCTGAATATGTCAGGTAAGTGGATGGTTTTCTTAGGGGGGCGATAGCCTTTGTGTATGCCGTACATGTGTGTGTGTGTGTATGTGTATACTGAATCTACTTCAGTGTGAAAATGCATTTGAACTGAAATGGATACATGCTGACACAGGGTCTGTGTGTGTGTGTGTGTGTGTGTGTGTGTGTGTGTGTGTGTGTGTGTGTGTGTTTGTGAGAGTTCACACTCATTTTCTTGTTTTAGTACCTGTGTGAGACGCTAGCAGGGCTAGTTGCCTCTGTCTTGTTTCCGGGCCACTGATAATTTATCCATTTACTAACTAGAAAATGGCTAATTAAAATCCACTGCAGCTAACAGGCTGTCTGGGACACGGCTAATGTCACTGTGTGCTAATGTGTGCACACCGCTCCTGCCTAAGCATGGCCTAATCAGTGACTGTTACTCACCCCTCTACTCTGCAGATAATGATTTGGATCTGGGAGGGAGTGAGGCAGGGATGTAGGGTTGGTTGAGTGTAACTGTAATCTTAAGTGCATACAGATACAGGACTCGGAGCAGCACTCAAATCTGGAATCGGACATTTCTGTTGTTCTTCGTTGTAATCGCCATTACAAAAATGCTGTTTCTGTGGTTCAGGACGACAATAGCGTGTTTCTACTGGACTAATGCCGCACGCGTGTGTGCATTCAGCCTTGGGTTGCTCTTATCACTGAAGTCATATTGCTTGGAATATATTAAGTGTGTTTGTGTTTGAAAAGGTATCAAAATAACAGTATGGTGGATATGCAGAGAGAGAGAGAGAGGGATTTAATTGGTTATTTTCTTCAGTGCATGTAGGTGCAGTACTCAGGACAGTATCAGATGCGGTATGCCACTATCTTATTGGAATCAATTACAATGTGTTCACTCCAGGTGAACGCCATTTCATCACTATATAGCATAAATACAGACCTTGCAAAGAGAAAAACATATGGTACTGCGCTAATTTGCTTCCCAAAGAGCCTATTTACCTACCAATTTCAAAACGTGTTCTCGTCTTGATTTGCCTCGGAGTATTCAGAGCCCTCATTATGGAACACTCCAACATGAACATACATGAATGCAATAGCTTGGAGAATATAGGAAATGTGTTTTTAAAAGTCAGACGCGGTGTCTCGAACATTTCCCTGTTATGGAGCCCGGGCCTCAAGAGGCCAGCGTGGGAGAGGCACAGAGGCAGTGTTGCCTTTGTTAATTAAACCTGTCAATCAAAGATGTCCTTTTTTTCTTTTTTTTTCTTCATTTAGTTTCTATTTTGATTTGTTGAGAAGTTGTTGCTTATTTTTCCTCCCCTGCCTCCCTTTGGATCTGTGGGGTGTCACTCTCTGATCAAAGCAGCGATGGGAGCCCAAAACGCTAAACTCTTCAATTCTTTCTCTCATGTCTGTAAACGGCTTGATGCAAACCTTTGTTGTGCTGAGTTTTTTTATTAAATTGTTTTAGTTGCCCGAAAGTCTCTCTACTTAATTGTTTTCTTGTCATGTCTTATTTATATCTCTTTTTCTCTCTGCTCTCTGGCTTCAGCTCAACAACTCTCTGCTTATTCCTCTTCATTACACGTTCACATAAAGATGTGTTTCCTGGTTGCAAACACTCCCTGTTGATCGGGCTGAGAGAAAAAAAAATTCTAGACATCAGAGCTGACATCACTCCACAAAGAATAATTTAGACGTAATTGGATTCAACTTAACTTTTTTCCCATGCACAAATAATTTCAGCGTGAAATAAATAATGGAGATGAATAACACGTGAATATCCTCAGATTTTACCCTTAAGGCTTTTATATTTATTTACAAAATAAATATCAAACAGAAAAGAATTAAAAATGTTCAAAAGCTTTTTTAAACATTTATGAATGTAAACAATGGCTTTGTCTGTATAAAAGATAAAAGCGTGCAATATTTACTGTTTTAGTGTTCCTTTGGATTTGTTGTGTAAACTATGTTTATATTTATTTGTATGAAGATAAGTATATTCAAAACATGTGGACAGTGGTGTCATCAATATGTTCTGAGATGGAATTGAGAATGTGAAATCTGTGTGTTTTGCATGTATGTGTGCGTGCCTGTGTGTGTGTGTGTGTGTGTGTGTGTGTGTTTGTGTGTGTGAGTAATTCCTCTGTGCCTCTGTCTGTCTGCCTAAATACAATGTGTGCATGCCTGTTTCTGTGTGCGTTTAAGGGCATACATTCCCATAGGGAATCTCCATCCAGACAAGCCATCGTCTTCGATTGTATTCACAAACACACACACACACACACACACACACACACACACACACACACACTTGCCCGGTCTAGAATAACACAGCACATCCTTATGAATGGTAAGGCAGTGTTGTCTGTGTTCACATCAGCTGGACAGGCCTCTAGACGTTTCAGGAGCGCTGCAGGAGTCAGATATTAAGCAGAGCCTGGTTCGGAACACCGAACGTTCCAAGGCTGCGTTTCTCCGGAGGTGCTGGCTGGCTAGCCGCGATGTCATACTGGGCTTTCTCTGCTGGTGCATGGGGAAGTTTTGAAGAGGAAGTTGGGATTGTAAATGTTGTTTATTTATGCCGTTCATTTTTCTACCGAGGGGAATTATAAACATGCATAAAAATGTTGTTGATAGTTGTTGATAAATATATAATGTACGTTATTACATTTCATTTACTAGACTGATATTTTGAGGAATACATTTTATTGTTCAAAGTCAGTCAAATTGAACTTTTTTTTGGAAATAACAAAATGAAAACAACAAAAAAATGTTACCTACAAATTATTACTAATAGAAATATAGCTAAAGAGAAAGTAAAACATTAGGTGCACCAAATTGATTTGAAGAGTGGTATGGTAATTATTTTTAATTAAGGGGTTGTGGGCAGTAAGAAATGCCTTTGAAGTGGATAATTTGACATTTATTTATTGACAGGGTTGTGTTTTTATATTGTTGTAAAGATTGTATTCACAAATATAAATTATAATATCTGTTAAAAAAAAACATTGAAGCACCATCCAGATAATGCTCATTCGTCCTGCAAATTATATAATTATAAAAAATGAATAAAAATGTTGTACCATTATCTGCATTTAATAATTCTGCTGCAATTTCTTATTATTTTTTTCATACTTTATTACGAGGAATACTTAAAAAAAATTGCATACTAAAGAAACTGAAAAATCCTTGTCGGGAGAAGATATCATATTTTTTGCAATCTCATTGTCAATGTAGAGAGAAAGGATTTCCAGCACACTGACCAGACACTGACATTGTCTCTCAAATTGCCTGCAGGCAGACTGGTCCCTTCTAGTCGACGTGTTGAAAAGAAAAGGGACAATGGGTGACTCTTAAGCACCCAGCACTGTGTTATCCCAACGCTTACATTTAAAGTATTCTTTTACTTTCCTGTAGAGGGGCCGTGGCGCTCCAGATAAGGATTGAGAAATGGCTGGGAGGGAGTATCAGCGAGGAGTTGAAAGGCCACAGAAATGCCAAGTCAGGCTTCTGTCTCTCTTGTGGAGTGTCTGATTGTTCAACACGACTCCAGCCAGCCAGGGCCTGACTCTGAATAGATAGAACAGTGTCTCTCAACAATACTTTAATGATGGGCCGTTTGTTCAGAAAAGCCACTCAGCTCTCGGGAGTTAATTGGTTTTTCAAAAAGCTGTAAAAAAAAAAAGGAAAAAAAAGAAAATCATCCCATTGAAATAATCGTTTCTTGTAGACTCCTCTGTGCATCCCAGCAAACAAAGACCCTAATTGTTTTAGGGCTGAATGTGACTGTTTCATGTTCAGATTACCTATGTGAGCATCACAATGCACCTTGCGTGCTTGAGCGGAGTAGAAAGGTGGGCTTTAGCTCTCCTTCTGCATTCAGATCAATACGTTCCCGACACACTTTGTCCTTTAAGACGCATTATGACAACTGCGTATGATCATCTTCTATATTCTATATATCAAATACCAAATATAATGCCTCAGTGTGTTTTTCCATTTGAAAATAATACATAACTCCCTCATTCTTTTATTAAAATCAAGCAAAGTCAAGACAAAATGAACCTCATCTTCTTCTTCGTCCTTTTTCTTTGAGCACTGCTTTGATAACCCATTAAAATGGCGTTATCCGGGGTCATTGACCTCTGTAATAATCCTTGGCGGGCCACACAATTGCGGCGCAGCGCTAATGCGTATTTCCGCTGTGGGGCTGTGGCGGCCACGGCGATTGTGTGCGCTGACATGTGACATACGGGGGGGGGGGGGGGGGGGGGGGGGGGCGGGGTTAAGGGGGTACAATGGTCCCATCATGTAAGGAAGTCACAGAGCGCGTGCGAGAGTTAATAGAAAGAAGAGAGAGTTGGCGGTAATGCTCAGCCTCACTGCGTATCGCCAAGCCCCCCCTCCAACCTCTCTCTTTTTACTTCCTTTTTGTATTATTTGGCCCTAATGTCCTTCCACAATAAAAGTGCGATTACATTTCTGATGATTTAGGGGAGAAAAAAGGAGGCTGTTCGACGTGCTGCAGGCACTTTATTTATATATATGTATTCTTTTTTTACACATATTCATTTCTTATTTATACGTCAGTGTTGGAGGCGAGGTAACATATGCCAAGGATGTACGCGTTTTTCCATGTTGAATGAATAACGAATGAATAATTTAAGACTAACTAACCTATAATAATACGAGTTAATTAAAACTCATTATCTTAATAGATACATCTCATCTAACCTTCTAGCCTTAAAAATATATATTTAAGCAAAGCCGGAAGGAATGTACAATTTGAAAGAAACCTCCATCTAAAACTCTGCTCTTCCAAGTCATTAACCAGCAGCCTTAAATTAAAACACATCCAGAGAGATTTGCAAAATAGAATCTAAATATGACATACAGTAATGTTGTGCTTGTGAAGGGGGAGGGAGAGGGGGGAGTGGGGGAGTGTTGCACAGCAAGACATATCACACAGTTTGAGGTCCTTGAAATCAATTCAGCAGATATGAGCAGAATTAGCGTCGGATCAGACCGAACGCAGCCTCTGATGAAGGGAAGTCCTGCCAGGATGCTGCGGCACAGTCCCAGAATACTGTGGCAGTAGGGGGCAGAGATAGAGAGAGAGAGAGAAAAAGTGAGAGAAAGAAATGCATAATATGCCTAGAACCGAACATTGGGATTTCTGCTCCCGCTCCACCTGGGACGCAGCGTGGAGAATCCCCTCAGACCAAAGCCCAATTAAATCCTGTGCACTCACACGCACACACATATTTGCGCACACACACACACACACACACACACACACACACACACACACACACACACAAACACGTGTATATATACAAACACACACATGCATATACAGACACACACACATGCATATACAGACAAATGCACATATACAAACACACACACACACCTACTGTACACATGCACACAAGCTTAAACCTCAGTGTGGAGTGACCCCCTTCTATCATGAATATGGATGTGATGGAAGAATGTAAATACGAAGAACACTTCCCGCTACTGTGCTCTACACACACACACACACACACACACACACACACACACACAGGCTCAGAGACAGAAACACACACACACACACACACACACACACACACACAGGCTAAGAGACAGAAACACACACACACACACACACACACACACACACAGGCTCAGAGACAGAAACACACCAACGATTGTGTTTTTGCACACACACACAGACAGACTGACAGACAGGGACACACAAGCAGGCAGACCGAGACAGACAGACTGAGATGGACCGAGACAGACAGGCAGACCGAGACAGACAGACAGACAGACAGACAGACAGACAGACAGACAGCAAGGCAGCTCAATAAAAGCGAAGTGTGGAATCAGAACAAAGGAGCCTCTCAGATGGAAGCAGCGTGGATGCCTTCACTTCAGGCTGACATCGAGGCAGACCCCCTCATCTGGATATCTGCCACAAGGAATTCATGTTACCCCAGCAAAAGTGTGTGTGTGTGTGTGTGCGCTCTTTTTTTATTATTATTAAGATGAGAAAAGACAAAACATATTCAGTCGCGTGTGTGTGAGGGAGGCGCATGCATAACTGAGTGTGGAATTCATCTATGCATTGAATCCTTTATCTGAAGGGAAAATAGTCTGTATTGTTTGTGCGCGCACATGCATGTGCACACAGACGCGCGCACGCATATCTCGTAAGTGCTTTGCACCACCATGATGATAAAAATGAATAAATAAATTTAAAAAAGACACAAGAGCGATAAACAACAACACAACTCACTCCGTCGCGCCCTGGATGTCATTTAGCCAGACATTGCCGGGTTAAGGCAGAAAGATGGATGCGGCTGCAAATGAATCACTCTAAATATGTTTGGTAAATATCTGCTCCTCTCGGAAAAAAACATTGGCTGTTCAAGCGAGCGTCGCGGAGACCCCATCAATATTAGATGAGTCGGGGGACGGGGCAACTGCCCAGAGGACCCCGGGATTCTGGTTGTAAAAACGTAGGGAAAATAAATGATTTGGATGTGGCGGGGACCCTGTCGGCCATCTTTACTTTCGAGACAAAGTAAATGGTTTGATAGCCGTTTTTTCTATTAGGGTAATTAACTTGATCAATTAATCAATTAAATTGCACGCAAAAAAACTAACGCAGTGAAAAATGTCTGTATAGTTTTTCGTATTTTTCTGTTGTGTTTTTGAATAAAAAGGAAGCAAATGAGAAGATGATGGGACCAATTCTCTGCGGTGCTTCAACGGAATAAGCGATAAAATGGATGGCTTCATGGATAGTGACATTTAATGCAGGAGAAGCGCCAGCCAGACGCGGCATACAGGGGTCCGCTTGTAAATAATTAATCTTTGCTCTTCATGTCGTCTTGTCAGTACAGACGAGGGGCTTGTATCCTGGCAACGCGCCACAGTTCTCCACATGCTGCAGGGAGAGAGGGACCCTCAGGAGGGAGACAATCTCCAACCTGCCTATGGCAGCATCACGCATACACACATAGACACACACACACATACATACAGACACACACGGATGCATAAATGCAAGCGCATACACATACACACACATGCATACAAATACACACACACACGCATGCATAAACGCACATGCATACATAGACACATACATACATATGCACACATAAACATACACACACATACATATACACACACACATACATATAAACACACACGCATACATACAGACACACACATGCATAAACGCAAGAGCATTCACATGCACACGCATACATATGCACAAATGCATACATAAACACACACACACATACATATACACACACACAAACTTATACACACACGCATACATATACATACATATAAACATACACACACATACATATACACACACGCGTACGAGTATATAAATGCACACATACAGATCAGCACAAAAATGCACAAACATATAATTGAGAACTTTTGAACACATGCTTAGGCTGTCTCACTGTACGCAGTCATGCATGAACATAGTAGATCTATCTACAGCTAACTGTAATATAGAGGTGTAAGCACTTAACATTGAAAGATCCGATTTTTTGCACAGACATAACAAACGTACATTGTCTCCTTTGTCCCTTTTCAACTCCTTTAACACACACACACACACACACACACACACACACACACACACACACACACACATACTAGACTCACCAGGGGTCCAAGACATATGCCTGAATTCATGCATGGATGCAACAGATGAGAGTTCACATTCACACACACACACACACACACACACACACACACACACACACACACACACACACACACACACACACACACACACACAAACACACTCTCACAAACTGAAATACACACCAGAGCATAAGTGCATATCGTAATGTATAAACATAAGGAAATTAAATAGTGAAGAACATATATTTTTGATTGTTGAATTTTAAAGAGAAATTGTTGAAGTGAAGTGATCCTCTTCTGGTGTCTGCTCAGCCCAGGCCTGACTGTGATCAAATGAAACGGGTCTGACAACTTCTGAGGAAAGAAGAACACATTTCACTGAGGTTCAACTCTTCACTCTGGGTTAAACGTGTCCCCTTAAATCGAAATCCTCCGGCAGCGTCCTCGATTTCACCTCATCCATGCTCTCTTTCTGGGCCGCTCTGGAGTGCAAAAAGAAAACTTGAGCCAACAACAGTGGTCTACATATTTCTGAGTTTGGGTGTATGTGTGTATGTGTGTGTGTGAGTGTGGGTCTGTCTGGGGGTAACAGAAATAGCTGTTTTGCTGGCCTGTGTTGCTGTCCTGGAGGTGTGATGGGGACCCTGCTGTGGCTCAGATAGGGGTTTTCTTATTGCTCCGGCACATTTAATTATCATTGATAATTATTTTCTTACATACTTATTTTGCCTTCAATGTAAATTATCTCCAGACGGGCCGGAGATTCGTACATTAATGACATAATGAGGCTGGAAATTGGGCATATTAGCATGTATCTGCTAAGAGCATGTGATACCCATTTCTTACCTTATTTTACCAGAAGAACAATTTGACAGAATGCTGTGTTATAACAGGGTCATAGAGAGATTATTTGTTAATTGAATCATGCTACATATTTTCGTTTCAATTCCTTTTTTTCAACTTCTAATGATTATGCATTTCCTAGAATTTGACTTAAAGCCTAAAATGCTAACCTTTCACATCTTTAGAATCCACATGCATATATATCACAGGAATACATGTTAATGAAACATGCATGCATGCACATGTGGACCCACACACACACTCAGGCTCACCTGGGCAGAGAAGAGCAATTCTGAAACAAGTATTTGTGCAGAACGATTGCAGTGAGGGATATTTGGTTACTGGCATAACATGGACATCTCTCTCTCTCTCTCTCTCTCTCTCTCTGTGGATGTATTGGCCTATGTCCGTCTCTGTCCCTCTTTCTCTCTCTCTTCTTCTCTCCCTCTCTCTCTCTGGATGTATTGGCCTTTGTCAGTCTCTCCCTCTCCCTCTCCCTCTCCCTCTCCCTCTCCCTCTCCCTCTCCCTCTCCCTCTCCCTCTCCCTCTCCCTCTCTCCCCTCCTCTCTCTCGCTCTCTCTCTTTCTGGATATATTGGCCTATGTCAGTCTCTGTCTGTCTCTGTCTCTGTCTCTGTCTCTGTCTCTGTCTCTGTCTCTGTCTCTGTCTCTGTCTCTGTCTCTCTCTCTCTCTCTCTCTCTCTCTCTCTCTCTCTCTCTCTCTCTCTCTCTCGCTCTCTGGATATATTGTCAGTCTCTGTCTCGGTCTCTCTCTTGCTCTGTCTGTCTGTCTGTCTGTCTGTCTGTCTGTCTGTCTGTCTGTCTGTCTGTCTCTCTCTCTCTGGATGTATTGGCCTGTGTCAGTCTCTGTCTTTCTACCTCCCTCTCTCTCTCTGCTTGTTTCTTGTCCTGGTGAAGTGGATGCACCTCCAGGCTTGTGGCTGAGCTGGAGGCCTGGCTCATCCCTCTCTCAGATGGGTCAGGCTCATTATTATTCTAATGGACTCTCAGTCAGATGCAAATAGCTGTAATGGCAAAGCAGGCGCCCTGGTGTGGGGAGGGAGGGCAAGGGAGGGGGCGAGGGAATCTGGGGTGGGCGGGGTGGAAGGGGAGGGCGTTTAGGGTGGGTGGTGGAGAATAACGGAGTGGTAGAGAGGAGAGATGGAAGTGAACATAATTAGATTTGCATATTTCTTTAGGGGGGCGGGGTGTTTTTTTTGTGTGTGTGAGTGTGTGTGTTTGTGTTTGTGTGTCTGTGTGTGTGTGTGTGTGTGTGCGTGTGTGAGAGAGAGGACATGCTTTTTCATGAGTGTCGGTGTGTGTGTGAGAGAGAGAGAGAGAGAGAGAGAGAGAGAGAGAGAGAGAGAGAGAGAGAGAGAGTGTGTGCGTGCGTGTGTGAGAGTGTGTGTATGTGTGTCCAACTACTTACGTGTTTTTTTAGAGTCTTATTTCCCTGGACAGTATGAACTCCCTAGCTGTAGCCCATAGCAACATAAACAGTTTGAGAATATACATATTCACTCATTTGAATATAATATAATTGTAAAAAATGCCATTTGCAAAGCTTTTTTTTTCTACTCCTCTTCCCTTTATTTCTGTTACCTAGTGAAAAAAATGCTACTGCACAAAGACTAGAAATTACGTTTTTTAATTCAAAGCTGTAATGCTGTCAACTAAAGATAATGACTCAATGACACAATGACTCCAAAGATAATAATAAGACATTGTGAAAATACTCCAAAATTTCACAGCTCTACAAAAACATATGACTCATAACATATCTCGCATTTACAAATACACACACTTGCATCTGCGATTTCTAATTCCAGGAGTAAAAAAGCTAAACTATGCATTTGATCATTCCTGGCGTACTAGCATAAATTATGGCAGTTTCTGTTTGAAACGCTACAACACAGGGCCAAACTGTTTGGTGGCTACAGGCCTTTGCAGAAAAATGACCTTGCAGAGGCAATTAAGGCTGAGAAAGACAATGTCACAGCACAATGAGGGGATGCTACCCAGGGACCAACAGATAACGGAGAGATTGTGGCGCTGCATCGGCTCCCCTCTCTAATTCCCCCCCCCCCCCCACCTCTTGGAGCTCTCGGCCTAATCTCGGAGACAGGGCTTGTAATGCAGGATTTTGGCCTGGCTGCCGGGTTCAAAAAGTGACTCTGCTACTAAATGAGATGATCACTCCTTAGGAATCCCATTCCTGTGGAAGGCATCGGGGGGTCAGTCAATATTGCAATAGAGCGCTGGAGATGCTGCGGACGAGCCGAGCACAAAGCAGCTCAGTCCCGTTTCTACAGGGCGTGATGGTATATCACAGCACCACTGCCTTTAACTCTACTGTTCATAGAGGAGACATTTATCAGATGCACATATAAAGAGAGTCGTAACAATGCAGTATTATGTACCACTACAACATATGAGGTGTGGTATTGATTTATAGCATGGATATTAGTTAAAAGTTGAACTATATACTAGTTATTATTAGAACTAGAATAGTTATTAGTATATATTAGTTCATTAAAAATAAATAAAGATTAGCTATCATGTATTTAATAGTAGAACAAGATATTATTTACTGGTACGATTACAAATAACCTGCGCTATGTATCTTTTTTACTGCAGCTACTAACTATAATTATTTATTATTTTAGAAAACATTATTTTGGCTACATCTGTATCTACAACTCAAGCCACTAGAAATTGTTAATGTACATAGTGCAGGTTTAATTTCTTTAATGTTTTTAATAGGATATTTACTTCGATGCTGACTGCATTTACGGGCCTTCAGTAGCGTTTTTTTTATTAATAGACTTGTAGTAGACTTGATCTTGAAATAAAGCTGTGTGAATAGTGAGTTAGCCATGAGACACTGTGTTTTGGACTGGAAATTGCTCGGACACTGAAGTAGCTTTGACAACTTTGGGTGTATTCTTTTTTTCCTGCTTTTATTAAAGTCTTTTTTTGGAGTGTGTGTGTGTGTGTGTTTGTCTGGGATGTAGTTAAATTTAGTTAATCTCTGTAATTATCTCTGAGAAAAAAGGCAGAAATTCCTAGAAAGTTCCAAGTAACCATGGTGAAAGTGGGTTGGAAAGCAGTATTCTATTACTAAGTGGTATGGGAAGGACTTGACCACAGACCATTGATTGTTTATTCAAGTTTGGACCAATGTAGAATGCCAGAGAAAGAAAGAGAAGGGGAGAGAGAAAAACAAAGAGAAGAATATAGGAAGAGAGAAAAGAGACTCTAGAAAGGGTGAAGAAGGGTGACGGAAAAATAAACGACAGAAATGAAACAACAGTGGTCAAACAAACAGGAAAAACTGCAAGAGTGAGACAAAATGTGAAATGAAACTCGAAAGTGATAATGACATTGACGCTCAAAGAGAACATTGAATGCTGTGTGCCACATTAAAGTAGAGAGCTGGAGTGCTAGTTGTTGAATGTACCAGACAGGGAATATCAGAACGGTGGCAGTTTTGGTTTCACACTCTGCTTGCCATCCTTAAGTAAAGAGCATATCTCTTTCTTCCAGCTCATCACCATTGAACTTTTGGTGGCAGAATTCAAGTCCTGTGGCTGTGACAGCTGTAGGGCCCTGAAGTGGCGTTTCCCAGAGTGCTAGCCAAACATTCCTCCCTTCGCTGTACCGCACAATGGACACAATCATGTTGGCGGCAGAATGGCACTCCGCGGACGAGAGGAAGAGAAGTGGTGGCTTGTTTTCAGAATGTCAATTATCTTAGCCGGCACTAGTTTGCTTGGCTTTTATTTCTCTTCATTTAATTCTCTCTCATCTCTCTCTCTCTCTTTCATTCTCGCGGTTTGTGTGTGTGTGTGTCTCTCTCTCTCTCTCTCTCTCTCTCTGTCGTTCTCTGTGTGTCTCTCTCTGTCTGTGTGTGTGTGTGTCTTTCTCTCTCTCTCTCTCTCTCTGTTTTCTCTTACCGTTGGCTTTGAAAAGCAACGCGCCGGCTCACATCTGAGAAACATTATATGGTTTTTGAAATGCAACACTTTTCACTGTGTGTGGGGAGCTTGGCATGAGCTGCCCACGCATTGCGCAGTTGCTCCATTTCCATCTCCCCTCTTTTTTCCCAGTGCCGCGCAACTCATGTGAAGAGGATGTTAAGACTGCCTGAGTGTTGGAAGAATACGGCTAAATGAACACGGACAAAGAGTACCGTCGTAACAACAGTGGGTTGGAGCTCAATGAAGAGACTTCAAACTGTTTCTCCCCACTCAGCCTGGGTCTTGCATCCTACTCCCTGCGCACACACACACACACACACACACACACACACACACACACACACATAGTCACATACACACAGTTTGACAACCTTCAGATCGCATATCAAGCATAATCTTAGTTCCGTCCACATTTTCTGTTTGCTCGGCTTGCTAGGCTTTAAAATGTCACACACATAAGAATATATAAAAACACATAACAATACACATCCCAATCCACAGGTCCTCAGCATCTATATCTATCTTTCAATCCATCCATCCATCCATCCATCCATCCATCCATCCATCCATCCATCCATCTATCCATCTATCTATCCATCTATCTATCTATCTATCTATCTATCGTATGTATCGTATCTGTCTATCCGTCTATCCGTCTATCTGTCTATATGTTATAGCAATTAGTATCTATAAATAAAAGGCTGTCTATTTATTAGTTAATGTTTGCAAGCATTTTTCATTGTGTCTGTGTTTGTGTGTTTGTTTGTGTGTGCCTGTGCGCATGTGCATATAAATGCATATAAAGGCCTAATGTAAGCAATCCATCGACAGGAAACTAGGAGCGGACCGTGTTGAGTGATGGGAGCTGTGGGGATGCAGGGTGTCATGTTGTAAAGGCGATGCGTGTCTCTGCTGGTTAGGATGCTGTCTCTCAGACCCGTGTGGGGGAGCTCATATATCCCACACATTTATATAGATATAAACGATCACACACCCCTCTGGTGCACCAACTCACATGCAGCCACACACACACTGAGGAGGACTCCGCAAATACACTAGATTCATTTATAAACACACACACACAGTGAAAGGGAGAAAGATAGAGACAGAGAGAGGAAAGTCTTTATGCATGTGGTAATTTCTCTGCACGCTCATTTATAAATTTTAGAAATGACTGTGTTTGTGTGTGTGTGTGCGTCCGTGCATGTGTGTATGTCGACGCATGCAGTGTGTTTTTGTTTGCGTGCAACCATTCAGTATTTGTGTGTGTGTTTTTATTTATGTGTTTGTGTCTTTTACTTGAGTGCACTAATTAAAAATGGTTCAGTAAAAGGGCCTGTAGCAAAGTCCACTACTACACGCCACCTAGGTGGCTCCCATACTCCACCTAGGTGACTTTCCTCGGGCTCCTCCAAACAATTGGACACAGGGTGGTGATGTTGAAAACCGGTTTATTGTTAAGGTTGAATGGCATGAGGCATGCAGATGGTGCTCCATGCTGCCATGCCAGAGAGGTCTCCTCGAGTGTGTGTGGTGGTGGCTGGTTTAACCTGTGCACACTGATTGCTCAATGTGCAACAGGTGTGCAGCCCCACCCAGCCCCAGAGTCCAATCAGTCTGACTCGGGCCAGGTGAGGCTGCTTAAACCAGCCACCATCCACACACACTCCCACAGGGCCCAATCCTTGTGATGCTGATGATGATGACTCAGGTCTTGGCTGGACTGAACATTGTCTGCAGAGTGCTTCTGCATTTCCTCCTTCCCAGCATTCACTCTGCTTGTTTGTGGCCAACAGAACACTAGAGTCTGCCTGGAGGACCTTGCTATACTACACTATTTTATTAGAGGATGGTGGATTGTGATGGTGATGATGTAGTGCTTTATCATGGGGAAAAGGGTTTTCCCTGAGATTTAAGTTGTTTTCCACGTTGTGGTTTCGGGTGAGAATTGAAGAGATTTATTATGGTTTTCTCTTTCAGTGTGCTGAAAGCAAGACTAAAACATCCAACGTGTCTTCATTTGGAAGGTGTGTTTTCTTGAGTTCAAGCTCAAAAACAGTTTTTATAACAAGACTTTGGCAGAAGAATAAACAAAACAAGAAACCGAGAGTATATTGTTTAGAAGTGTACACAGCAGCTTAAAGGTCCGCTGGTAGAGAGGCTAATTAACAGCAGCAATAGTTAGTAGATTCTGCTAATTAGAGTCAACAAAGCGTGTTACAAATGGGGAAGGTACTCTATCATTAAGGGGACATTAAACCGTGAAAAGTAGCCTCTTCAAAAGAACAAATTTCCATCTAGATCTGCTAAATAACTGGACTAAACGGTTAATAGCATATACTCTAATTGGCCAGGAGAGCAAATTCTTGGCTTGATGAACTAAATAGAGGCCATATAAGCTCTGTTTTGCCTCCTACTTGGTTTCAAGGATGCATCAATGCCAACTGAGTTGTCCTGTACTGACATCTGTGCTGGTTGGCTGGCCAGCAGTGTCTGTAATTTGTGTGTGTGTGTGTGTGTGTGTGTGTGTGTATGTAATGTATGTGTGTGTGTGTGTGTGGGGGTGTGTGTGTGGCGAGCGGTACTCAGCTGCCGTGCTCTAGGGGTTGAGCCGGACCAGCTGGCCAGCTGCACACGGGCAGCACCGTGACCCCTGACCCCGGGAGCCAGTGGGGGATCGGGGCTATCGGTGGCACGGCTATAAATCCACAGACACAGAGCATGTGGAGGCATTCAGGAGGCCGACACGTCACCTGCTGCCCGCACGCGCGCCGCCACTCGGGCCGCCGTGCCACCGCCGTGCCTTTGCTCTCTGTCAAGTGCAAATTGTTCCCGTGGAAATAAAAATGTCAGAGAGGGAGGGAGAGGGGGGAGGGAGGCGAGGTGTGGGGGCAAACATTGCTTGAAAGGTAAGGTTTTTCTAACAATAGAGTTGGGTTTGTTTGGCTGAAGTAGCGCACGCTGTGCGGCGCCAGTTTTCATCGCCACGGTTACGCCATTGCGACGCACAACACACCATGTGGGATGAGCCGGTCTCTGTAGGCGAATGGCAAAACAACAACAACAACAATCTTTTATAGACACATACTTACTTTTGGATGGCTATTCAGAATCAAACAGTGATTAATACAGTGCATGACAAATCATTAAAAAATTAAATTAAATTGTAATGCCTTTGATAATGCATACAATGCGAGGACACAATTATCATATTTTTTTCTTTTTAAATCAATTTATTTGATTGACGGTAACACATTGACTCTTTCATTCAAGCATTTGCCAATAGCGTTTATTTTGGCTTGTGTACCATTTAAACCGCATATTGCAATCCACACCACATCTCCCACAATCCTTATCACTGTATTCATCTATTTTTAGTCCCATTCAGTTGATATCTTCTTCACAACAACAGTAGTTCACTGTAGCTGCAGCTCGCTGTAGCTGCAGCTCGCTTATCCGAAGGTGAAATGGCTGGGATCCCACGCTGGGCGTGAGATGGATCAGGACACAACATGTGTGGCCTGGGTGTCGGTGGCCCCTGCTCATTATGTGACTGTGGGAGTGTGTGTGGATGGTGGCTGGTTTAAGCAGCCTCACCTGGCCTGAGTCAGACTGATTGGACTCTGGGGCTGGGTGGGGCTGCACACCTGTTGCACATTGAGCAATCAGTGTGCACAGGTTAAACCAGCCACCACCACACACACTCGAGGAGAGCTCTTCGGCATGGCAGCACGGAGCACCGTCTGCCTGCTTCATCGTATGCAACTTTTACAATAAACCGGTTTCCAACATCACCACCCTGTGTCCAATTGTTGGGAGGAGCCCGAGGAAAGTCACCTAGGTGGAGTATGGGAGCCACCTAGGTGGCGTGTAGTAATGGACATTGCTACACTGGCGCCCAACGTGGGGCCTCTCCAGACTGCGTTGGACACAGGAAGGCTGTCCAGGGGCGCACTGGGCCCAGCAGCGACGAAGGACAGCCTTCGCCCAACACCATCCCTCTCCCCAACGGCGCTGTGGATTCCAGCAGAGGACGGGGGAGGCAGCGCAGCAACCGCCACAGGCAACCGTCTGCAGCTAGCCACCCCGGCATCCAGCCAGCGCCGCTGCCCAACCAACTCTTCCGCCAGCCCGTCCAGACAGCCCTGGGTCAGCAGCCCAGGCCTCCGAGTCTCCAGGATGGAGGGGGAGGGTGGGCTGGAGTGGACCGCCAAGTCCGCCGACACCTCCGCCAGTCAAGGCAGCAGCCCAGGCCTCCGAGTCTCCAGGATGGAGGGGGAGGGTGGGTTGGGGTGTCACCCTGGGAAGGTGTGGGGACTGTGGGGTTGGGGTTGTTTTTTTTTAGTTTTTTTTTAGGTATGGTAACCCTGGTCAGAGTCCGTGAGGTATGGTAACCCTGGGTCAGAGTCCGGTTTAGGATTATTATTTTTTTGGATGGGGGGTGGAGGAGGAGGGGGGGGGGGGGAGTAGGTTTCAGCCGGGGATACTCCCCGGCTTCAATTGAGTGTTGGGGGTATGTGGGAGTGTGTGTGGATGGTGGCTGGTTTAAGCAGCCTCACCTGGCCTGAGTCAGACTGATTGGACTCTGGGGCTGGGTGGGGCTGCACACCTGTTGCACATTGAGCAATCAGTGTGCACAGGTTAAACCAGCCACCACCACACACACTCGAGGAGAGCTCTTCGGCATGGCAGCACGGAGCACCGTCTGCCTGCTTCATCGTATGCAACTTTTACAATAAACCGGTTTTAGCAATGTGTAGTGTGTAGCAATGTCCATTACTACACGCCACCTAGGTGGCTCCCATACTCCACCTAGGTGACTTTCCTCGGGCTCCTCCCAACAATTGGACACAGGGTGGTGATGTTGAAAACCGGTTTATTGTAAAAGTTGCATACGATGAAGCAGGCAGACGGTGCTCCGTGCTGCCATGCCGAAGAGCTCTCCTCGAGTGTGTGTGGTGGTGGCTGGTTTAACCTGTGCACACTGATTGCTCAATGTGCAACAGGTGTGCAGCCCCACCCAGCCCCAGAGTCCAATCAGTCTGACTCAGGCCAGGTGAGGCTGCTTAAACCAGCCACCATCCACACACACTCCCACAGTGACATTTTGGAGGGCCGCCCCGGAACGGCTTCTCGGATTCTGGTATTTAGACGAGTAAACAAAGAAAACGCTGCGTGATTACAGACTTAATTAGCTCACTTAAAGTGACTGGATGACGGGGACACAGAAGTCCTCCTCCCAGCGCGCCCTCAACATCAGCACTAAGTGTGTGTGTGTGAGGATGTATACGAGTGTATGTGTGTGAGTTGTGTGTGAAGATGTATACGAGTGTATGTGTGTGAGTGTGTGTTTGAGGATGTATACGAGTGTATGTGTGTGAGTTGTGTGTGAAGATGTATACGAGTGTATGTGTGTGAGTTGTGTGTGAAGATGTATACGAGTGTATGTGTGTGAGTGTGTGTTTGAGGATGTATACGAGTGTATGTGTGTGAGTGTGTGTGTGTGAGGATATATACGAGTGTATGTGTGTGAGTTGTGTGTGAAGATGTATACGAGTGTATGTGTGTGAGTGTGTGTTTGAGGATGTATACGAGTGTATGTGTGTGAGTGTGTGTTTGAGGATGTATACGAGTGTATGTGTGTGAGTTGTGTGTGAAGATGTATACGAGTGTATGTGTGTGAGTTGTGTGTGAAGATGTATACGAGTGTATGTGTGTGAGTGTGTGTTTGAGGATGTATACGAGTGTATGTGTGTGAGTGTGTGTTTGAGGATGTATACGAGTGTATGTGTGTAGGTGTGAGTGGGTGTCTGTTTGCATGCATTTATGTGTGTGTATGTGCCCCTATATATAAATCTATCTATATCTATATCTATATAGATAGATTTAGATATAGATACAGATATATAAATGTATGGATAGATTTCTTTTTTTTATTCATGGTAGGTGTCTTCTGTAATTTGTCCTCTCTGTCTAAGAGATTGTGTCTGCGTGTGTAATGTAGACACACATGCACATTCAAAAACAGACAAACAGTTACACACACACACTGTAACTCAAACAGGATCAGCTTGGCAATGCCTCGACCAGATGTCACTCTGTGTTGATCAGGTCTCTCCACTGTTGGATACCAGTGCATATGTGCATGTTTGGATTTGCGTGTATTGGTTATGTTGTGTGTGTGTGTGTGTGTGTGTGTGTGTGTGTGTGTGTGTGTGTGTGTGTGTGTGTGTGTGTGTGGGTGTGTGTGTGTGTGTGTCAGTGTGTTTTTCTGTGTGTGTGGGGGATGTGTTGTGTGAAGAGAATGTGAAGTTTATGCTGTCAGGTTGTATTTGCGTCTGTGTTAGTGTACAGTTATGTGTGAGTGTACTTTGCCTGTGTGCTGTGTCTGTACTGTTTGTCTGTATGTGTGTGTGTGAGTGTGTGTGCTGTGTGTGTGTATGTTCATGCATGTATCTGTTCATATGTGTGTGTGTGTGTGTGTGCATGGGTGCATGTTTGTGTGTGTGTGTGTGTGTGTCTGTGAATGTGTGTGTTTGCGTGTCTGTGTATGCGTGTGTGTGCATGGGTGCATGTTTGTGTGTGTGTGTGTGTGTGTGTATCTGTGAATGTGTATGTGTGTTTGCGTGTGTGTGTGTGTGTGTCTGTGAATGTGTGTGTGTGTTTGCGTGTGTGTGTGTGTGCGTGTGTGTGTGCGCGCGTGTGTGTGTGTGTGTGCGTGCACGGAGCCTGGCAGCAGCTTGAGAACAGTGGTGCCACACAGCAGGAGTTGGCGCAGACAGGGCGTCTCTGTGTGACGAGGTGCTAAATGTTTGTTGTTCCTACGGATGTCTAATTTGTTGCCATAACATATGCATGTCTTCAGCTGTTGAGTGATGATGGCAATCCCGGGCTGGAAGACTCTGTTTTGTCATTATGAAGCGCTGAAAGCTCAAATGTTGGCAACTTTTTTTGTTACCATCGCACACGTTCAGGACCCATGAAGCTGGGTGACACTGAGTGATCGGGAGGTGATTTGTTCTCTGAATGAAATATAGAAATGCGTGTGAACGATCTCCGGAAGAGTCAGCCGCATGTGAAATTAATCTACGGCTTTAGTTATTCTGCACAGTTTACCGTGATCTTTCTTTTACTGTGGAATTTCACCAACGGCCTCAAATGCGGCACGAAATGAAGTTTGATTAAAATAGATGGATATCTTCGTTCATCCCCAGGCATACAAAAGTGGCTGAATTGATTCTCTACTTTAAACACGAGCAATGGTTTTCTCTACTCTTTTTCCGTTTTGTTATTTTCACTTACTAAAGCATATGCTATGTCATGATCCTGCCTCAACCAAGGATTTATTATAACTACTACCCTGTGCGTCGTTAGTCAAATGTGAGTCACTTGTGTTCATGACTAACTGTGTTGACCTGTGTTCCATGTGATTTAAGTTCCCCGGTCCTGCCCTGTGTGTTGCTTCCTTTAGTGGTTGCCTTTTGTATTCACTTCCTTATGTGTTTTGGGATCTCAATATTATAGTGTTTCGGGATAAAAGTAAACGTCTTCCACCTCCATTGAGTAGTATTTCTCTGTGATAGGGTTCACCCTATCGTTACTAGTACATGTATAACAAAGATAACATTATCCCTTTGTATAAAGTTATTTTAGATTATAACTTATATCAAGTATTATTCTTTTTTACATTATATGGAGACAGCAGCCAGGGACCAAGGCCCAAAGGTATTGGATTTGTGTGTGAAATGTTCAATAAGTCCTCGGATGGTGTGTGATGGTCGTAGCCTGGACAGCGGGAGGGAGAGGGGCCAGGAGAGCAGAGCAGCCCAGACAGTGACTGATGCTGGTGTCACCAGGGGACCGTTCAGACATGAAGGATCACACCTGCATCTGCAGCCATGTTGACCTAACAACACACAGCCAGCCAGGCAGAAACACACACAAATACACACACTTGCATACACATGCATACACACACGCGCGTGCACATGCACACACACACACACACGTACGCGCAAACACACATGCCCTGGTGTACAACACACACACATGCACAGATGTACAACACACACACATGCATAGACGTACAACACACACACACACATGTACAGACGTATGCATCTCGCACACACACACACACACACACACACACACACACACACACAGGCACGCATACACACATGCGTACAGAAACACAGGCACACAGGCACATAAAAACACACATACACCTACACCTACACACAAAACCAGGAGGTGTTGTCTGGGCCGGGCGGCGGTCCATCTGTTGTCCAGTCAGGAGGTGAGGCGGTGGGGGGGGATGGGCTGGACCTCTGAGGAACACCTCCTGGTCATCGCCCGTGTCCAACAGCAGGCGGTCCAGGGGGGAGAGAGGGGAAAGAGGGGAGAGAGGGATGAGAGAGTAACGCACGGCTCTGAAACCTGAATCCTGAAACCCAGGTCCTGGCACTGACTCTTCCTGGGGTTGATTTTGCCCGTGGTTCTGACCCAGTTAGCTGTTTAACAGAACAGGTGTTCAGCAGGTATTTTGGACGGACTGACCCACACTACCAGAACACGTTGTGCAATCAGGTGTGTGGATATAGCCTCAATTCGGAGGTTTCACAAATCTTCCCAAAACAGCCACATATGACCTGTGCATTAATTAGGGAGTATTTTAAGTGACCCTACCTGGTCAAACCTTTCTGAAAGCACGGCGCGATTGTCTGATCGATGCTCTGTGATTATCCATGCCTTGTTAAACACTGCTGTCCAGTCTGTACACACACACACACACACACACACACACACGCATGGATGTGCGTGACAGCTGTCTCAGACACACAGTAATTCTAATCCAACTGTGTGTGAAGTGCTCCGTATGCAAGTGAAGGGCGGGGTCGAAGGGAATTAGATGTGGTGGTGGTGGGGGGGGGGGATAAGAAGGGGGTGTAATTGATCCATCAAAGGTCCCGGACCCCACCGAGGTTTCCTCCCACGAGGCCTGCTGAGACCCTCCGGGAGGTATCACAAAAGCAATTGATTAGGCATTAGGCTCACATCACCCCCACCTCACTCTGAGGAGGAGCCGGAATGTGGGGAATGCGTTGTGGGAACGCCTGCGTTACGCGCTGTATTATTCTTGGACTTGGGCAGCTTCCTTTGGAATGGAGCGAGAAACAAGGAGACAGTCCTGGTCTTATGAGGTCCAATCTGGGACGTTAAGTCTGACGTGACAACTTCAGTCTTTCCGAGTGGATCTGATTGCCACTTTAGGGTCGAAATTGATTTGCTGTTAGAAAATACAGAGAAGCTTTATTTGCTACAATGCTAATCTGTATTTGTATTGTCGATACCTGTGTACATAATTATTTGTTAAACCTCTTCTAAATGTAAATTACTGTTTTGATTAAAACAGAGTGGAGATGAAAATCTGCATGAAGGTTTTTCGTTTTTCCATCTGAGGCCCAACTTTCTTCCATTCTGTTATCTTCTGTTCTCCAAAGTGCATCATTCCCTATTCTCCTACCTCCTCCACTAGATGCTCCACACTAGCCTGATGAAGACTGCATTCTTTGTCTCTGGCATCCTCCCAGACCAGGACCAAAGGACCACCTCCATCTCCTCTCCAACCTTTATCCTTTAACATAGAGGGCAACCTACAACCTGGGTGGTTGCATTTTTGTTAAAAATGCAAAACAAATCTGCAGAAGAGGCTGTATGACATCATGGACGTCCTTAGCCACAGTGCCTGCACCTCAAGGGCACCTTCTTCATCTTTGGGTGATGTGGGCCCAGATCCACACTGTGTCCTCCCCTCTTCTGACCTCGTCTTGGTGATTTGGTGCTGTGTGCGTCTCAAGAGCTTCACATTCTCTTTTCTTAGCCAGAATGTTTAAGTAGCACCACCATCACCCTTCCTCCACCACCCACACCACCACCATCATCACCATCATCACCACCACCACCACCATCGCCACCCACACCATCACCACCACCTCTACCACCATCAGCACCACAATCACCACTACCATCATCCCCACCATCACCAAAACCACCACCACCACCACCACCACCATCACCACCCACACCACCACCACCATCAAGCACCACCATCAGCACCACCATCATCACCATCCTCAACACGACCATCAACATCCTCACCACCAACACAACCATCACTACCACCCTTCCTCCACAACCACCACCCCCATCCTCAACACGACCATCATCAACATCCTCACCACCATCAGCACCACCAACACAACCATCACTACCACCCTTCCTCCACAACCACCACCCCCAGCACCACCACCACTCCCAACACCCCTTCCACCACCACCAACACAGCCACCACCACCTTCACCACAATCACCACCTCCACACTAACCACCACCTTCACCACCATCACCACCACCCCAACCACCATCCTCATCGCCAACACAACCACCACAACCACCACAACCACCGCAACCACCGCGACCACCACCCCCTTCCTCCATCACTCCCCCCCCACCACCCCCACCAGTACCACCTCCACCACCACCCTCCTTCCTCCACCCTCTGTGGGCCACACTGTTGACACACCTCCCCTCCCTGGATCGTCTCCTTCCCATTAACTTTGAAGCAGATGGCCGGGCCCTGCTCTCTCTGTGTGAGGCTGACTGACAGAGGCAGATCACCAGCCTCCACCCAGGACCAGTCGTTTGCTTAGCCCCCATGTCTCTCTCCCTTGCTCTCACTCTCTCTCTCTCTATCCCTGACTCTCTCTCTCTCTATCCTTGATTCTCTCTCCCTGAGTCTCTCTCTCTCCCTGACTCTTTCTCTCTATCCCTGATTCTCTCTCTCTCTCTCTCTCTCTCTCTCTCTATTTCTCTCCCCTGCTCTCTCTCTCCTATATCGCCCTGTCCTCTATGCCCTCCTCTTCCTCCTGTCCTGTCCTCTTCCTCCTCTTCCTCATCTTCGTTTGACCTCGTCGGTCACCACTTCTGTCTCTCTCCCCCCCCCCCGTTCTGTCTCTAATCCTAGCTGTTTTCTACCCTTTCTGTTTCACCCTTTTCCCACATGCATGAGTGTGTGGTATGTGTGTATGTGTGTGTGTGTCCGAGCATATGACCACCTGTGCACTCACGGGTGTGTGTGTTTATGCCCTCGCATATGTGAGGGTAAAGATTTGACATTGACCCGAAACGCAAAACTTTACGCCCAGTTTCCGTGGTGATGCCAGGAAACTGTGTTCAGCAAACCGGCAGACTGCACTGGATCACTTTTGAATATACTTGATAAATATATCAATACTTCATATATAATAGATATATTTAGGAAAAGCTCACAAGCTGAGCTTGTTATTACACAGCTAAGGGGCATTTGGGCCCAATGCGAAGTGGAGTGACCGGTAAAAGGTTCACCAAGTATGGCAATATGAAAGTCATAGACACAGTTTTTATTAATAAATAAATTAATAATAGTGTTCAAAATAAAATAGGGCTTCCTGGCTGCGAGGCAGTTGCTATGTGACATACACACTTGCAGCTAGCATATTTAGGTTTTCATCACCGGCCAGGCTTATATTGATTTCGTTCTTGGGATATTTATTTACATTCATTTGTATGTTGCCATTGATTGTGCAACCACTGAAAAACTGTCCAGCGTTAGTAGGATGACTTTGAAAACCGCTTGTACTAGGCTTGTATTTTTTGTTAGGTGGGGGCGTGTTGCTTGGTGTTGCTCAACGTTGTGCGGTCCCTGAGTTTCGGTTACCAACAGCACTGGAGGGAGGTTTGGCCCTTGTTGCCACTTACAGCCATAATCTCTCTCGTGTCAAGACCTCGATAGTTTCTGAATCATGGCACTGTGCGGAGGCGGTTGTGAGTGTATTTCTGCTGCGTTCCTGCTTGCTTGCATATTCTGGTAGCTATCTAATCTAGCTATAACCTGAAACAATATGCATTATGCCTCACTTACCAAACACGTCGTTCACACTCTAGTTTGTTAGGCTGACGTTTATTCTCTCCGACGTGGAGTGATACTTTATTGTGCAAAGGAATTAGACATCATGATCCAATAACCAATCAGATTGCTTGATTTGAGCTACCCGTTTTATATGTGTACTTAATAAACTGATATGGCTTCGGTAATGTGCTTAGTGTAGCATATGGCAAAGACCTTGGAGACATAAAGCACAGGAAGGAGTTACAGGCAGAAGGCCCTCGCTTCGTGTCTGCAATAATGCTGTCCCTGTACTTCATAGTGGAAGTGATTGATTGCTGGCTCCAATCGATTTTCCCTCCGTCTCTGGCAGAGAAGTAGGTCTGTGTACCACTGAAGACGGTAAAGTGGCAACATAAATAGACTGGCAGGATAGAGAGGAAATGAGCGAGGATCCATCTTCAACGCATCATGGAGAAACAGCTGTTTCAGGTCGCAGCCAAAGATAAGCCCCCCCCCAAATCTCTCTCTCTCTATCTCCCTCTCTTTCTCTTTCTGTCTCTCTCTCTCCCTCTCTCTCTATGTGTGTGTGTGTGTCTCTCTCTCTCACCCTGCGCCTCTCACTCACTGTCTCTTTTTCCATCTGTGTCTACTATTGTCTTGGTGTCTGTCTTGCCGACACTCTCCCTTTCTCTCTCTCTCTCTCCTTCTCTCTCTCTGTGCCTATCTCTCTCTCTTTCCCTACCTCATCCTGCATCGCTCTCTCCATCTGTGTGTGTGTGTGTGTGTGTATGTATCTCTCTCTCTCTCTCTCTCTCTTCTCTCACACACACACTCTCTCTCTCTCTCACTGTCTCCCTCCCTCTCTCTCTCTCTCACTCTTTTCTCTTATTTTCTAACAGAGACTCCCGCCATCTTTAATCATCCCCCGTCAGTGGTCCTGTTCCCTGCCGGGTCGTCCCCATGGCTGTAGGGATGTGCGGGCCTCTGATGGGAGAGGGCTCATTGTTCTCCTCCTCTGTTAACCTTCACGGTA
>JACYXH010000826.1:7332723-7342723 GCA_026745465.1 Lota lota
ATTATTATTGCCATTATCATTATTAATGGCTTTTCTGTTTGCAGTCAATTTACAAGCCCTTCTCCCACCAGCGTGAGACGTGTCTCTCCGCTGGCTCGTCCTGTCATGCTTCCACTGTCACTCACTCACTCTGTCCTTCTTACCCTCTGTGTGTGTGTCTCTCTCTCTCACTCTCGTTCCATCTCTCTCTATTTCCGTCTCTCTTTCGTTCTCTCTCTCTCGTTCTCAATTCAATTCAATTCACTAGAGCTTTATTGGCATGGAAAATAATCATTTACATTGCCAAAGCAGTTTCAAAATTAAACAAAAGTAAAAAATAAGAAAGTACAGAGTGCAATAAATGGGGTAATGGTGAGAGATTTCCCAGAACTGGATGTATATATATATATAATTATACATAATATAAAATATAAAATAGTATGAAAATGGTTAAATGTAAAGTTGTTGTATAGGTTGTATGTGCATTTTACTGTGTGCAAAATAGTAACTTATAATAAGCTTTATAGTATAATACAGTCAATAGGTACAGTAGTATGTGTTTAAGGAGTTATTTGTTTATTTATTTGTTTATTTATAGGATCCCCATTAGCTGATGCCATGGCAATCAGTTAATCTTCCTGGGGTCCACAGCTGACATACTGTACATACACAAAACACTTCATGCGAATACTTCAATTGCATTAATATACATTAATTTACATCAATATACAATAATAACAAATTAAGAAATCCAAAATAATTAAAGCTTACATTGACATGAAAATAATAATAATAATGATATGTAATACATTCATATTCAAAGCCAGTCAACACTGATCATACAATTAGGTAGAATATGAAGCAAAACACGAATATTACAACTAGCCCAGAGTTATACCTCCTATTATTCAGTCCGTCATCTACGTGCCAATAGATGCCTTTGCATATTCTTTTTAAAGGATTTTTTATTTTTTATTAGACAGATATTAAGGGGTGAATTATTCCAGTTGGTTATGGCTCTGTAAATTGACGAGTTTGTCCTTAGGCTAGGTACTACAATGTGACCATTACCGGCAAATCTGGTTTTGTGTGTTACAGCAATAAACGATTTGGTCAAATAAAGATATTGGCATCTTTTGAGTTAATGAAGTTAGCTTGACAGTTTTTGTGATGCGTTGGATGCCCTCATTTTATCACAACCTTCCCACATCACACTCTATCTCTCTCTCTCCTTCTCTCTCTTTATCTCTGTCTCTCTTATTATCAATCTTACCTCATCTCTCCTTCTAACTCTCTTCCTCTTTCCTTCCGTTGGTCCTTCACTCTCGTTCTTTCTCTCTATTCCTCCTTCTCAATCCCTCTCTTCCTCTTTTGTTTGACTGTCTTCGCTCTCTTCTTCTCATGCTCTCTCTTATCTCTGTCTCACTCTCTGAGATATGGTGTCTTCTCCGTCTATGCTGTCTCACTGCTACGTTGGTCTCTGAGGACAGTGACTGCTGACTGAGGACTTTCAAAAGACCCTTCACCACTGAAGCAACAACAATGTGACTGTGACTGAAGAGAAAGAAATACAGACTGTAAGAAAGAAAGAGATATAGACAGAAATACAGACCGAAAGAAAGAAAGAAAGAAAGAAAGAAAGAAAGAAAGAAAGAAAGACAGAAAGAAAGAAAGAAAGAAAGATGAGTCACATGATCAGAGGAGAAATGCAGCTCTTCTCCGCTCTGGAACACATAACAGGAACCCTTAGCATACCGCTATAATAGAGGGCACTTTCCTCGCTTGCTTTACAAACACGCATGCACGCACGCACGCACACACACAGATGCACACACACGCACACACACACAAGCACAAACACACACACAGGGCTGGCAGCCAAGGCAGGCTTGGCACTGGGCCTAATGATGTTCCGTGTGCATCTGCTCTTGACAACGGCAGGCTAACACCTGACAACTTTCACTAAGGTGTAAATGTCTCTATTAGCGTGCGGCTGGGCCCCTGGTGTACAGGAGCCTGGATCAGAGGAGGGACCCTGGAGAAGCCCTCAGAACCTGCTAATCTGCGGGTCCGAGGGGCTTGTTTCAGGAGCACGCTTCTCTTGTTCTCCATCGTTTCAGATCACCGCGCGATGCGCTACAGTCGTGAGTGTGAACACAAGCCAAAGAAAAACAATTAAGACTACAATGGAAACGCTTTCTTTTTGTTTTCTTCATTGTGTCGCAGCAACCTTCCATGGTAAAAGTGTGTCACTTTAGTTTCGATTGAAATGCTTCACAGCATATTGAGATGGTTCTGGTTGAGTTCCGACCAGTGTCCTCTCCCACCCTAGAACACTTCTCCTCCAGCACTTCCTTCCCCTTTTGGCCAACGCTGAAAGCAATACATGTGCAATATAGTCAGCGCTCTTGGATGGGAAATAGCAGTTCTCTCTCACTGCAAATAAACAGCACACTGCATCTGTGACGCATTTGTTTGAGTAAGTTCTTAGAAGATTGAAGTGGCCCCTCCATCCCTTTAGTCAGCAGATCTGGCGACTTTCTTAATTTAAACAGTTTTATCTTTTTTTTTCCAGCATTAAAACCAATCAACAGTGTTGGGCTGCAATGTCAGTGGAATAGTAATAACAGAAATGGAAAAAAGTATACTACCAAGTCGTATACATTAAAATGACTGATGAATAATATATGAATGTATTTTGTGAACAAGGCCCCTGTGACATCAGATCCTGCCCAGGATCCAGAGCAGACCGGCCAGTGACTCTTATGTTTATTTTCCTCGAATAGAAGTCCTGGCTTTGTTTTCACAGCAGACTCACAGTATTTGCATTCAGGCTCACCCTATATCCATACCCCTTGGACACAGTGTAGGACAGAGCTGTGCAGAGTACCGTGGATAGCCGGCTATTGGATATGAATAACACAATCTGAATTGGAAGCAGAAGGTGTTTGCATATTTTGGCAATGGGGCTATTGTTGCATTTCATTAGGCAGCGCTGCAACCTATATTCCTATGAGGGATGAATATTGATGCAATGAAGTGCACACTGTTCGTATAATGGCATTAATAACGCCATAGGATTAAGCAAGGTCTTCTTCTCAGACAATAGCTCACGTGAATACTAGTGTCTGAAGGAGGGCTGTGTTTGTCTTTGGTGGAAGTGAGTTGGTGTGTGTTTGTGTTTGTGTTTGTGTGTGTGTGTGTGTGTGTACGTGTAGGTGTGTGTGTGTGCGTGCGTGTGTGTGTATGTGTGTGTGTGCGTGTGTGTGTTTCTGTATGTGTGTGTGTGTACGTGTGTGTGTGTGTGTGTGTGTGTGTGTGCGTGTGAGTGTGTGCATGTGTGTGTGTCTGTATGTGTGTGTGTGTGTGTGTGTGTGTATTCATGAGCATGTGGGTGTTTGCGGCAGGGACACATCTGTTATAATTTATAATTTGTTTTTAATTATTTAAAAAAAAACTATATATTTCCTATTTTCAACCATGAATATTTTTAAAGGTTTTTCATGTGTGTCATATCCTGTATTCATTCCTCCTATGCTGAACACATGCTGTATATACAGTACACATTTAGAACGAGAACAATTAAACCGTAATACATTATTATTTGTAATTTTAAAAATAAATATTTTAAAAAACATTTTAAAAAGATTGGACCATCTGTAGTTTTTCCCCGAAAAGTTGTCCCTTGTTCTGTGTGTTGACCTCTAGGGGTCACAGATGGGCGGGCTGTCAGAGGACTGATAGACGGATGCTGGGCGCCGGCCCGGCCGGGGTGCGGTCAACTCAGGATGAACAGGTGTGGGTAGAGGGAGGGCCCCCGCATGACTCTGTAACCTTGATCACACACACACGCTCGCGCAAACAGACACAGACACACACACTAATGCGCAAACACACACAAATTCACAAACACACACACACACACATCACAAACAAACACACACATACATGTGTATGTCCATGAATTTGTGTCTACATTTATGCGTCCGTCATAAACAAATTCATGTAATTTGTTAATTTGTGTGACTGTACATGTAGATATGTTCTGTATGTGTACTTTCAGAACCTGAGAGCAAACATGAATGGGTGTCTATTCAAAAAAATACAATAGTGGGTGGTGAAGGCTTACACGGTGTATACACATTGTATCTGCATTTGTGTCCGTGTGTGTGGGCTTGGGTGTGGTGTGGCATATTTATATGCAGATGGAAGAGGAGAGGAGAAAATGTTGGTTGAGTATCCAGTGTAGGGTTACCAACACTGTGCTACAGCTGTGTTTTAATTAGGACAACCCAGGGTTAAACTTGTGGACACTGCTGTCTCTGTTATCACAAGCTGGGGAGAGAACAGCCAGAGTCTGGGCTTTTCTATCGCATAGAATAATACCGGCCACCGGACCACCTGAAAGAACGTGACACGCTTTTTTTTTCTTTCCTCTTTTTCTTTTTTTGGGTGGCTGTGAGTGACAGCCGAGTACTGTGTTCTGCAGTGTTAAAGTTATCACTTTTTATGAACCTCTCTGTTCTCCCTGTCAAAGCATTTGAGGTGTTCTGTTGTAAAAACAGGGTATTGTCAATCATCAATCACATCACAGATTTCAAACGGCGCTCTGAGTTACATTCCGGCTCTCGTAAAATGTCGCCACAAGTTCGTCCAGGTGTCAATAAACTACGGCAACACTCCCCAGGGTACATTGTATTTTGTAGTACTGACTGAAAGGGTGCGTGCTATAAGTCATGAGTTACATTGGCGTGGAAAGCGGCCCGCCGTGCTTCACCTTCAGTAAACAGTTTTTCTTGAATAGCATACAAACACATGGGACGTTCTCAGGGACTTCTCATTGACAAAACACTTTCTTATTATTCATGAAACCGACTGTGAGTGCAATGGGCTTCCCTATGGGCAAACAACACTTAGAAGAAAAACTGATAGCAGCACAGAATGATGGGGAAAGTGATGTCTCTTCAGATCAGAGAACCTTGTGAGTTGGACTCTCTCTCTCTCTCTCTCTCTCTCTCTCTCTCTCTCTCTCTCTCTCTCTCTCTCTCTCTCTCTCTCTCTCTGTAACTCGCTCCCCTCCCTTGTGAATGCACACCAGCGACCCAAGGCGTTAGTTAATAGTGCTAAATACACAAATTCCGCCACACACCTGCACGGCGTCCTGCCTTGACGGGATGACTAATGGAGGCCCTGTCCTCACAGAACCACCGTACTGCACCTGCAAGTTGTTGAACTAGCTTGTCCTCCCTGACAAAAGCCATTACAAGCGGTAGCTAGCGCATGCTAGCCTTTTTAGCTCCCCTCTGCCCTATTATTATTAGTAAGCAACAACTAGCTCACGCTCAATAATTTCAATAATTTGTTTCATAAACTTTGGGCTACCTTGGATATTAAGTACAGCTAGACTATTGATGAATAAACTTCGTTACATAAAGGTAATTCATGAACACTAAAATCAATATATTTTCATTTACAGTTGCCTGGCAGCTGGGAAGTGGTCTCTGTTAGAAACGTCCTACCAAAGAAACAACATAAAAATTGCTTTGAAGCTAAATTGAGTCCCAGAATATATTAAGCAGGCTATATGCCGTGGCAATTGTTTTGTGTATAGTCTCTGAATTAAAAAAGAAAACAAGAGAGTCTACATGCCGATCGTGAGACAGCTTGCTATTTGATAAATACACAGTGGCCCAGGACAAATATTTCCTTATTAGAAATCCAGAATTCCTCCAGGAAGAATAGTGGCCATGATAAATCATTTACCGTGGCCGACTGCATTCACTAATACTGCCACAACAGCAAAACAGAGGCAATTCTCATGTGACCATCAGTTATAAAGACGCTAACGCAATTAGCATTTTATTCTAGGCTAGCCAGCGAGGCTGCATGCTGCGGAAATTACTTTAGCATGGCTTTACTACCCCCAGAGATGGATGGATAGATAGATAGATGGATAGATGGATAGAGATATATATTGCGTTATATAAAAAAAGCGAGAGAGAAAGTGTGAATTTGTTATGAGAAGAGGGCATCCAACACATCACAAACAGGGATGAACGGATGAATAGAGTGAGAAAGAAGACGATGGATGGCTAGAGATAGTTAGATAGATAGATAGATAGATAGATAGATGGATAGATATGCCTTATGAATACAGTTCTCCCATAATTTTTCATTTTATGCGGTGACTCTTCCCTCTCACCCCAGTCGCTAATCTGGGGGACTAACTAGGATCTGAATGGAATCTGACAGATGGATTATGAGGTGATTATTTATGGAGACTTTTTAATTAAAAGAAAAACTGCTTATTAAGAATCCTCAGTTCCCTCATTAATAGCAGACAGCGGAGAACTTGTGTGTAGTCAGTGGGTTTGGTGGGTACTAATGAGAGGAAGAGAGCGTGTGCGTGCGTGTGTGTGTGCGCACGTGCAAAGGGGGTGGAGTGTCTGCCGCGAAGGACAAAGAAGATGAGGAACGTAGGAAGAGGTACAGAGATGCAGAAAGTGGATGCGACAGATCAGGCAATCAACAGGGGAGAGAAGAGAGGCACGAGAACCGATGTCAGACAGAAAGACACTTTCGAGTGAGTGATTGTAATAGTGGCCATTGTTGAGTGTGTGTGTGTGTGTGTGTGTGTGTCAGTGTGTGTGTGTCAGTGTGTGTTTGCGTGGGGTGAGTGTGTCAGTGTGTGTGTGTGTTTGTGTGCATGTGTGTGTGTGTGTGTGTGTTAGTGTGTGTGTGTGCATGCGTGTGTGCGTGTGCATGCATGTGTGTGTGTGTCAGTGTGTGTTTGTGTGCATGTGTGTGTGTGTGTTAGTGTGTCCGTGTGTCTGTTTGTGCGTGTTAGAAAGCTCTTAAATGGGTCACGTCATTAAAGCCGTAATCCTGAAGATCATACATCATTTCATTTTCAAACACAATCTGTTTTCAAACACACTATCACTTATCGTTCTGTCTTTTCTTTCACTTTTTTTTCATCCGAGAAGCTTCTGCGGTCGTCAGTGTGCGGGTCTTGTTTTGTATCTGTCGCACGTTATTAAGTGTCTGTTAAGTTTGTTAGTGGGAAACATTAAACAGGAAACGGCAAAACAGCAAGCCATACCACCCAGCCCTGTCTGTCTCTGTGTGGAGTGTATCCACTACTTACCCAAATTCACACGACACTGTTCAGTTTGATAGAGTCAGAACACAACCAAGGGCTGATTACAGCCTATGTCAGCCTACACAGCCTAACATACTCCCTCCTGTCCCAGTGAAGCATTTGAATATGAATGATAATGTTGTTCACCCGCTTAGAATCCAGAAGGTCTCCCACACTGGTCCAACAAACTGTAGAAAACGCTCTGTTGGGGCTGTGAGGTCAACCCCTCTCTCTCTCTCTCTTTCGCTCTCTCGCCTCGCAAACACACAGACACACACACACACCCGCACAAGCACATGCAAACACACACACACACACACACACACACACACACACACACACACAGTAGCCAGTGACTGCTACTGGAACACTCATATTGTCTCAGTCCAACAATACAGCAGCTGGCACAACCAGGCAGCTATTTAACAGCCACCAATTGATGCTACGCCACCAGGTGTTACTGTGTGCCTTTCCCATCCTCATGCGATGCATCAGCACAATTTACCTCCGCCTTCGCCTCTTTCACCCACAGCTCAGACTCTGGAAACATGTGTTTTCTGGCGATTATCGATAGACCTGAACTGCAGGCATATATAGATACATTTTCAACTCATTCATCTCTTTTACGTTCACACTCTGTATTTTGCAATCTATATTCAAATTCACATATTCATGTCTGAGAATTATCTTCATGTGTGATAAGGCTCCATTCTGTCTGTGTGCAACCCAACACCTATACACACACACACACACGCACACACACACACCGCCATCTCCCTGGGACAGTTTAAATGGACGCCATCTGTCTTCATCAGACAAGGCTTTGGGAAAACCATGACTTCAGCTCACACGTTTGTTTGCAGGGACCGCCAGGCGCAGGCCTGCCAGAGACCAGGAGAGCACTTCTCACAGACACAAAGGACCTGAGCTGTGTTCTTCAGTAGGCTCTGTAAATGCACTCAGTTAGTCAACAACACTCCGTTTGGTAATTCATAAAGAATACAAAACTGAGTGTTATTGTTATTTACAGTATGCGAAGGAGACGAGATCTGCGCGCGCCATGTTGTGCAAATATAGACAAGCAATAAAACACACACACACACACACACACACTCATTTATTCACTCACTCACTCACTCACTCACTCTCACACACACACACACACACGCACACACACACACACACACACACACACACACACACACACACACACACAGGACAAACTGTCTTTTACAAAGGACAGCACCTGGACAAACTCCCTGGTGCCGAGTGAACCCTATTAATAGCTTATCATTCAATGTAATGGATCCTTTTTCACACAATATTTTTACTGTCAAAGGTTCATCCCTTTTGTTTCCAGACAGCACACAGCAACTGCACTGCAGTTACCAGCAGCACACCTGTGCCCCTATCTCTGTGTGTATGTGTGTATGTTTGTGTGTGTGCATGTTTGTGCGTGTATACGTGTGTGTGCGTGTTTGTATATATGTGTATGTGAGTGTGTGTGTGTGTATATGTGTGTGTGTGTGTGAGTGTGTGTGCGCGTGTGTATCAGACCATCTGTATCACTGTCTATATATTTGTGTACCTTTGTCTCCTGCCCTTGTGCCTTTGTATTTATTAATCAATTCATCTGCCTGTCTCTCTCCCTCTCTGAATGTCAGATGGCTCGCTCTCCTTCACCCTGTCATAACGCACTGCATGCCTGACAGCTGCCCAGCTACCCACCCACCCCCTCTCCCTCTCCCTCTCCCTCTCCCTCTCCCTCTCCCTCTCCCTCTCCCTCTCCCTCTCCCTCTCCCTCTCCCTCTCCCTCTCCCTCTCCCTCTCCCTCTCCCTCTCCCTCTCCCTCTCCCTCTCCCTCTCCCTCTCCCTCTCCCTCTCCCTCTCCCTCCTATGTCTCTCTCACTAACTAACTCTCTCCTTCTCTTTCTCTCTCCCCCTCTCCCCCTCTCCCTCTCTCTCACTTCCTCTTCCTCTTCCTCCCTCCCTCCCTCCCTCCCTCTCTCTCTCTCTCTCTCTCTCTCTCTCTTTCTCTCTCTCTCTCTCTGCCTACCTCCAACCTGTCTTCCCTTCCTGTCGGGCCGTGGTGGCAGACGTGATGTGATGGGCGATCCTTCCCGACCTAACTGGGCTTGACTGGGGATGAGCCTCTAAACTGCCGGCTACAATAAGGGACACGTCTGGTAGAATGGGTTTGACCCTGCGGGTCAGCACTGCTAGATTAAGCCTGTCCATGGCAGCACACATACACACACACACACGCACATGCACACGCACACGCACACACGCACACACACACACACACACACAAACACACACACACCTGATAATGTGAAAAGATGGACACGCTAGGACAGACTTGTGCACATGTGCGTGACCGCGCCACACACACAAACACAAGCGGATAAAGACATAAACACACACACCCACACACACAGACAAATACATTGTGCACAGACACACACACACACAAAACACACACATGCACACAATTTAATTGCATCACAGTGTGTGTGTGTGGGTGTAGATTTTGGTTATTGCTCCACAAAAACTGAAAAAACACCTTGTGCAAAGATGTGATGTGCATGTTTGGACATGCGCATGTGTGTGTGTGTGTGTGTGTGTGTGTGTGTGTGTGTGTGTGTGTGTGAGAGAAAGAGCATACTGCGGTTCATTATAACCAGCAGACATCCCAGCTCTACAGACAGAGAGCAGCAGACAACACCCTTGGGTTTTTCTTCAAACCCGTCTAATCCCTGAGAAAGAATGCTGTGCAACAGTTTGGAGTAATCCCTGACACCACACTCTTCTCTCCCAGAAGCCTGCTCCTCTCACTAACAAAGCACGTGTGGTGGCTTGACACAATAACGGCTCACT